>CABEGB010001034.1:138504-220772 GCA_901521435.1 Crematogaster levior
TAAGTCGATCTGCAACAAGCGCAAAATTCAAATTAGTGCTCGTATAACACAATTAACATTAAAAAATTTAATAATTTTACATAAAAATTACTCGAATATATAATATGCTATTCGTCTTTCAAAGATAAATACCGGGAATAAAAAATTATATAATTTCGCGAAGAAATTCTTTCCCGAGTCTTTCGTAGAAAGTTACAAACAAAAGTTTCTTTTTTTATTACTTATATAAATCATTCAAACGGGTTCAAATAAACGGAATAGGAAATTAAACGATTAATTCTAAAGCAAACTTAACGAATAATATAAAAATATTATTTACCACAGGCTTGCTCTGCTATCGTCCGATGCCTACCAGGCCGCCTGCTCTCGAGTTCCTCGTTTACACAACACAACGCTAGCAAAAGAAAGGCTAATTATAATCGTGCTAATTATCGAAATAACTACAACATTTTACACGTTAATCGACGAGAACTTTTTAACACGACGGAGCAACACGAGCACGGGAATACGCGGGAATCCGCTCCGATAACGTCACGCGAAGTGGTGCGCATAAAAGTGGCGGGAACGTAATAGCGGGAAAACTCGTAGTCGCGTTGCCATCCGTCTTACAAAGAAAAGGGACTGACGACGGGTGTCTCGGAAAGATCTCGTACGCACATTTCTTTCACTGCGAAACACACATAAAAACCACACGTACGAGACGAGAAGACGCGAATTAAGATCACTCGCGGCGTACGAAAGCAAGACGTCGCGCCGCGCCGAACGCGATCGTGCGCAATTCGGTCGGAATTTTCCACGCGAAGTACGAATCTAAACGAGTCGCCGATACTCGAGCACCACGATTGTTTAATCCGAGTATCGAGTTCACTGCGTACACTGTACATACCGTTATTAAATGCGTAGTGACGACCATTGGTCTGCTGCCGCGAGATCAATCCACGGCGCACATTCACAACGTTCCGCCGTTGAACCAACATGACGACGTTCCGCCGTTCGTCTCCGTGCTTCGAGCGGTGCGCGCGCATCCTCATTGCGCGCGCAATCTCGAAACGCGGGGGCTACATGACTAGCACTAGGGAGCGTCATGTATACGTCATGAGTACGTCATACGTTTTCTAGCGCTAGTCCTGTAGACCCCGTTGCGAGAATGCGCGCGCACCGCTCGAAGCACGGAGACGAACGACGGAACGTCGCCATGTTGGTTCAGCGGCGGAACGTTGTGAATGTGCGCCGTGGATTGATCTCGCGGCAGCAGACCAATGGTCGTCACTACGCATTTAATAACGGTATGTACAGTGTACGCAGTGAACTCGATACTCGGATTAAACAATCGTGGTGCTCGAGTATCGGCGACTCGTTTAGATTCGTACTTCGCGTGGAAAATTCCGACCGAATTGCGCACGATCGCGTTCGGCGCGGCGCGACGTCTTGCTTTCGTACGCCGCGAGTGATCTTAATTCGCGTCTTCTCGTCTCGTACGTGTGGTTTTTATGTGTGTTTCGCAGTGAAAGAAATGTGCGTACGAGATCTTTCCGAGACACCCGTCGTCAGTCCCTTTTCTTTGTAAGACGGATGGCAACGCGACTACGAGTTTTCCCGCTATTACGTTCCCGCCACTTTTATGCGCACCACTTCGCGTGACGTTATCGGAGCGGATTCCCGCGTATTCCCGCGTCGCTCGTGTCGCTTCGTCGTGTTATAAAGTTCTCGTCGATTAATGCCGATTTGAGTGAATAAACGAGCCGCAGCCGGTTCGTCGCGTTTGTTTCGGGAGTGCCGTTCCAGTAATCGGACTAAAGGACTTGCTTTGTAAACGGGAGTGTCGTACAATATCGCGCGCGACTTATAGTTTATTCGCGTTATCGCGAGTGTCCTGTGCAACAGGAGGAGAGGAGACATCCAAGAAGTCCTGACGTCCTGAGAGGAGGCGGAGGTCTGGGAGAGACATCGGGCCTCGGCGGAGCAACTTTGAAGTGAGTATCATCCCTCTTCTATGTAAAATTAATAGTTAACTTTTTTATATATATTTATTTGGAAAATTAATGTTTTATCTCGTTAAATTAAAAATAATTAGAGAAAGAAAAGTTATCTGAAATTTTATTAAAGTTCTTTTTCTTGTAAAGATCTTTTTTGGAAAATAGATAATTATACTAGTTATAAATCTAATTGTGAAAGGTGAATTAACCGCGCGCATGCATTATCTTTTGAAACGTTGCTGTCACTATGAGCGCCTTTTTAATTTGAATATTTCGCTTGTGTGTTGCAGTATCATCGTAGCTACGTGGCTGATGAACTCCGCCCGTTGCGCATCGAGTCGGTGAGTCAAAAACTTTTTTACTAAGGTTACGAATCTACGATGAATAAAAAATAAAACAGAAACATCTCGGTACATGTCATATTACGATAATATAAGTTATAGTATAAAATACCAAATCTCGTAGATTCGTTGCCTTAAAATGGATGGGCTAAAAATAATTACGGGGCAAATATTTAATCTTGGTTTATCGATGTATTGTACATTGTGCGACTGTGCTCGAGGAAATACTCGCACACTTCGCACACACAAAGAGCTCATCATTCTTAATCGATAAACTGCCGTGTTCTGCAATTAAAATAGTTTTTTAAATAAATTTTAAATTAAATAAATATATAACGAAACATTTTATTTCGCGAATTTAAATTAGCACAAAGTACGAAATTACATTTTTCAACTTTTTATTAGATTAATTCACTTATAATTATTATAGTAAATATTTTAGAAATATAGAGAAAAAATAAAAAGTAAAGTAAATATGTTTTTATAGTTAATATAAAAATAATTTTTTTTAAATATAAGTTTTTATTTAAATTTCCTTATAAAGAAATTTTTTTTTTTTTTTTGAGTAGGAGAACAATAAAATAAGATATTGTAGGTACAATAAAAAGAGAAATGTCAATAGATAAGAAAAAATTATGAAACTATTAGTTAGGATGGGTATTTTATTTATATCCATTTGTTCCTTCCCCACATTTAGCCAAGATTAAATATTGTATAAATCGATGCAAGGATGCAAAATATAGATCTATAGATTTTTATTACGTATTAATACAAGCGTGGATTAAAAAAGTTAGAAAAATTTTGGCCTTATTAAGCAATTTATTTTATAGAAAATGCGATAATAATTATTATTACTAAAATTTATTTTAACAAGACATCGATTTTATCCTAATTTTTTGTAACCTATCCATGTATTTTTAATTGAGAAATTGACTTTATGTTGAATAAAGTCATGCAATATGACGTGAGATTGAAATGTTTCGAAAAGACATGAAACTCTTTATATTGTTGTAGACTGTAGACTTTCAAATATTACACTTAAAATATTTTACTTACAAAATATTACACTTAAAAATATTTGATTTTAAAATAATTTTAACAAATACGAAATATAAAGAGATATCTTATCGATTCTTATACCATAATATTGAATTTTATAATAAAGGAAATTAATTAGTCGATTCTTACAATAAAAGAAATTTATCCCTCTTAGATCTCACGTCATTTATTTGAATTTATCATATTTGCATGCTTTTGTAATAAAACTCGGCAACAAATCGTTCGAATCGATGAAAATACGCACATGGGCCTTAGATTCCATCGAATGACGCGTCTAGTAATTTTCATTCATTTTTAAATTAAATTTTGTTATTTATATCTTAAAAATTATATTGCATAGTTAAATATAAAGTTGAGATAATACTTACAATCAAATTTTTTTGAATAAAAAATTACACTGTCCACGTAGAGATTTTTCCAAACTCAAAATTTTGTTTCTAGTCTATTTTATAATATTTACTGGACATACGTAAAAGCAAGTTAAAAATAAATGTAAAATTTGTATTTTATATATAATAGAATTATTGTTGTTTTTAACTGTCAACTTGGTACTTAATTGATTTAATTAATGGCCCCTTCGCGACGCGTTCGTGTTTCGCGTATCATGCAAAAGCGTGAAATTTTACGCTTATTGTCAACGATTGTCGGCAGTAAAAGGAGTATTTCTCCTTGCTGTCGATTTCTGGCTTTATGAAGCCAGACTATGGCCAGGAACAACGAAAGGTAGGACCAATTTGGCCAGAAGAAAGAAGACGAAGAGAATCTTATAAGAGAATCTTATATAAGGTAGGTTGGTGTATAACACCAATCAAAATATGAGAAGGTAAAGTCATAAGATTTTCTTGCATACGTGCAATTGTATGTATCAGAGACGGAAAGTCCGTCTTGAATTAAATTCCGCGATTTAAATAATAAAATTAAAACTTCCCGTATAAAATTCTCTAACTATTTAAACCAAATTCGCGCACTCTTCTAATTTTCGGATATTCGCGGTCCTTTGCTAGAGATAGGTAGGAGTAAATGAAAACTATATAAAAATCGGGTAGGTAGGAATACGGAAAATGAATAACGTAGTAATAACGGGTAGGTAGGGATACGGGTAGAGATGGGGGAATACAATTTAATAACGTTTAAAATTATTTTTAAATTTTTAGCCTTCACGGTATTATATTTTGTAAAATGTATGTAGCTAAAAATTTATATACAGCATAGCAAGTGTTTATATTATGTAATTTTATATATAATGTAAATATATCATAAATGTGAAATTTATGTGATGCTATGTCCAGATAAATGTCATTTATTTTTGAAAATATTTATCGAATTATTTACATTCTAATATAATTAGAGATATACATATCAAAGATCTGTTCGACATTAGCGTTTATCTGGATTTAGTAAGTCAAATTATTATATTAGTGATTTAACTTATGCGAAATCGACGAAATACGTATGATAATATGAATTTTACTAGATATATTTGTGCTCGTATATTGAGAAAAGATATGTGATAAAATTTATAAAATTGATAAATGAAAATATGATAGATCATATTTTCATTTATCAATTTATGATTACAGAATTCATTATATATATTTTTATCTTACGTAAGCAGATAAAAAAGGTGTTAGTAAATTTATCTATTATGTAATAACGTAAAATTTATACATACATTATGTAATAACAACTTCTGGATTATATTTGTACAATATTATATAAAATAAATTATATTTTGATATAAAATAAATTTATAATAAAAAATAGTAAAGTTTAAAGGATAAAAAATACTAAAAAATTTTTATCCAAAGAAAAGAGGACCGCCGGTTGGAATCGGCGAGGGTGGTGGAGGGCCTCTGTAGAGATAATTAACTTTTTATTGAATAATTTATTTCTCTCTTTCTCTTTCGCTTTCAATTCAAATTTAAAGAAAAAATATTACTTTACTTACAACATAAAAAATAGTCTAGTCTAATTGAGATTTTCGATATAAACGGAGTAATTTTATAAAAGGAAATAAGTTACTCGAGACTGGCAAAACATATTAAATCAACGTGTTTGTCCAAAAGTCCCTTCGATACCAGGCAAGTATATTAGCAGAGAGAAGAATGAGAATTCCGTGTTATGTACACTATACATACAAATACATGCATAAATGCTTGTGTGTTACAGAATTCGAATCAGCGTTTCGTGTACATAGCACGGAACACAACCAGAAATTGTTCACATTTTATGTACCCACTGAGAACATTCGTGGACATTGGCTTCGTAGGTCATGTCCACGTTTTTTGTGTCCGCAGAGGGCGTATCGCTTTTAGGGGCCATGGCGTCTCTCATTCTTCTCTCTGTTATTAGTCAGACGTGTGTCGTTCGGAGTGAAGTTGTCAGCGCCATTTTTGAATCGATCGACCAGTGAAGAAACATCGCGAATACCAGGACGGATCGAGCGGCGTGATACGTTTTATCGGTAAATATAGCTGTTGTTACAGCCGCGCATCGACGATCCGATCGAGGTATATATCTCGTGAGATTTATTCCGTTGTCCAAGTGACGAAAGGGTGATGAAAGGGCGATCTTTTGCAGTGTTTCTGCGACTGTTGTCGAGATTTACTTCCGTCTATTCAGTCCTGTTATAACGTGAGATGGTAATCATTCTAAAAGATACAAGTTACTATTGTCTTTCGGAGCACGGAAAATGCAAAAAATGTGGATGAAGCAATCGTTACATGCGACGAGTGATCCTTCGTCGTCGCTACGTGCGATCGTAGTAGTTTTCACGATGCCGCGTGATCGAGACTAGTTGGATTTTCGACTGCGAGGTGCTGTGTGCTATTCGTGAGTGCTATGGAAGTGAGAAATTAAAGAAAAAGAGAAGACATCGTACAACGAAACAACCGTGGCGTAAGCAAATCAGAATTTTACTTGTGAAATTTTCATTTGTTATTCCTGTACATACGCTTTGTTAAAATATCTGTTTAACAACCGAGTTAAAAAACAATATTCGCTTTTCGAAAGATATCATTTTGGAACTCCATTCTAATTCGAATATATTTCTGTTTCAGATTATGACAACTCCGTTGCTGCATATATCGGTACGTGAAATCATAAATCTTGCGTTTTAATCGGTTCTTAAAATATAACCTAGGCTACGTTCGGAAACTACACTCGGATTACATTATAGTACTAGAAGTTGTACATATATTACTGTAGTACTTTTAATATTATAATCGTATCTGAATGTGGACTAAGAACACCGTAGGATTTTCTTTAGAACACAGGGCGACCACTACAAAAACGTTAGTAAACAGTCCGCGCGAGGCCGAAGTCAAAATTTGTCGTTTAAACGAACTGTTCTCGTAATCATAATCACGCGTAATCGTGTTGCGCGAGTACACAGTCGTTTATCACAGGATAGCGTAGAAGTCGCCTTTTATTTCAGTGAGTATTCGTCGCTCGTCATTTACGGATGGTAATGCGAAACGCGGACATTCGAGGTAAGCTGCACGACGCATGAACACGTCGGTTGAAGAGGTTATCTTCCCGAACTAGTGAAAAACGTTGCTCTCAAGTTTCCTGCATTTAGTATTCTAGTTTCTTTTTTGATTTCATAGCGGGCTGGCGGACGAATGTTAGTGCAATCTGTCTGTGAATTTATATTGTTTATTTTATATCGTTTTAGAGATTATTTTAAATTATATTATATTATTCTACATTAGTCTGTGTTATATTATTTTATGTACAGTTGAAAATTTCGCTCGTCATTCAATGTCCATTTCTACCAATGTAGTTAATTTTAATCTACGTTGGTAGAAAATAGACACAAATTTAAAGAAAAATTTTGATAAAAGTGGGGATAAATATTATTACGTTTCATGTGTACACATTCTTTAAAAGAATGCGAGTAGTAAGCACAAAATCACAAATACTTCCATCGATGAAGTAGATACGTGTACTTATCATCCGTCTGCCTCTTCCTCCCTTTGTTTTACTTTCGATCGCTACAGCAGAGATGGCGCGACGATGCACTTTCTAAAGTACTTTGCCTGTGCGCTCGTTCAATTCTCCAAAGTTCAGGTACCCGTTTTCCAAACATCTTAGAAACGCCAATTTTATCTATCGCGAAATTCGCGATCGTTAACTTTAATAACGTTGAAAAAAGAATTGCAACTTTAATTTTCAAAGCCATCGCGTTTTCTCGATCTTGCATTTTCTGAAAAAATTGTCCGAAGTGAGCAACTTCCGTTGAAATACATCATTTTTCGCATTTGAATTAATATATGTCCCCCCCTCCTCCCCGCGAAAAAGGATATTTTGAACGAAGCTGATAAATAAATGGGATAAATAAAAAAAGGAGATTTTGATGATACAGTTTATTATCATTAGCATTATTCGCGCGAGATACATGCGTTGATTCGCGCTATTCGTAACGAGACGTTTCCTTTCTCTCTTTCCTTTCTTTTCTTTATTCTTTTTTTCTCATTCGAGTCCTCGAATGAACCGGACTCGTAAAGGGCGCTCAATCGACACGCAAAAGGCGGGAGAAAAGAAAGCATCAGCAGGTTACGAATTAAGCGTAAGAGGAGGCGATTAATTCACAGAGGAGGGAGAGAAAGGGGAGGGAGATACCGCGAAGCTCTACGAGATATTCGTTAGCGTTAATCAAATAAATAGAGAAGCGGCGCGTTTCTCTGTCGAAGAAACGGCCCGGCGATTCATAAATAACGAAGAAATGCGGGGTGCCCTCCTTCAATCTTCTCCATCGATTCTCGCGAAATATATTCCGACTCGAAATATACTCCGAAAGTATTATACATCGTTAACGGCGAATTGAAATAATAGCGAATTGGCAACTGAGTATTGATTCGCTACGTCGTGTAAAAAAACGATAATTTCAAGGAAGGATTTGGCACGCGCGTTTCTTCGGCTTAGCTCAACGAAGGAATAAATAACAATAATGGCGATACTGACAATAATAATAAATATAAATAGGCGAAGCGCCGTGTCGATAGCTTTCGTATTCTAATTTGAATCGCGCGTGATCGAGATTGCTTTTCGGTCGCCTGCTTCGTGCCGACGAGATTTCTAATTTCGGGTCTCCCGTTACGATGTTACGTTATGAAACGCGATGTATATCGTTATATATATCGCGATATTTCGTCCACTTGTTGTTTACTTTCCTTCACGAAATCTTGGCACGTAATCCGTTAGTTTTAGATAAAATTTTTACATCGCAAGAACACCCGCACGACGCAAGCGAGGAGGAGCTTTTTCTCGTATGTTGGTTCTTCTTTTTTTTCTTTTTTCTATTTTTAACAGTGCATCTCCTGTTGCTGCTTATTATTTGCAACCTATTAGACGCGACCAAGAAAATGGTGTCGATTAAATAATTGGCGCACAGTTGGTCATTTCTTCTTCTTTTCTTTCTTTTTTTCCATTGATTGGTGTACAATATTCATATATTATTCAGCATAGCAGAAATTTTATTTTTTTTTCTCAATGGCTTTCCAATAACGCAACGTTTGAAGAATCGAAGGACAGCTCTCTGAACAATTTTTCAATTTATTTGTCAAGTTAATTATGAAAATAATTTTTCGCTGAGTAATGTCTGCCATTCTTAGTAAGATTTGAAAATTCTACATAGTATTTTGTATTCGGGAATCTGGAACTCACCCAGGATTCTATAAATCTATTTCTATTCTACTCTTCAGGCTTATCTTAATTTATTTTCAAACATTACTTGGTGGCTTGCTATGCTAAACAATTTCTACTAATGATAGAGTTTGTGACAGGGATGAGAGCTCGGGACCAATGACTAATGTATCTATAACACTAGGAATCTTTCAATATTCGATAAATACACAAAATATTTATTTTCGACATAAATCGTATTTATTTAGCACCTCATAAAGTTTCTCAAAACTTTCTGTTACAACAATATATATATACTATTTCTCGCCCGAAAAATAATAATTGCTTATTTAATTACCCAATTATTTAATTGACACCATTTTTTCACACAGTCGACATGATTTTACAAAAAAAAAAGAAGAAACTATTTAATTATTCATGTATTGTCACGACGAGGTACTATTAAGTAGATTTCGACTTTAACATATTGGTCGATTTAAACATTATTTTCACTTAAAACTCGAGCAATTTTTTAGTTTGTTTTTTTCCATTTTTTCCTTTTTCTTGTATAGAAAAATAACGAAGGTTCTCCTATTGAAAATGAAAATCTTTCATCGTGAGATTGAGATATCCATCTCTTAAGTCGAGTTATTAATCTTTGGAATTAAGCTGTGATTTCACGAAATTCATTCATTACTTATATCCTTTTTCCGGCTTTCTGTTTTTGGTGTTCGTCAGATTCCATATATTTGAGCATTAAAATATAACGTGTCTCGAGCTATCATTGAAGGTTAATAAATTGTTAGCTCATATGTTTTTTTCTCGTGTATTTCTCGCAATCCCGTTTAGATTGAAATCAACGATCCGAAATCGTAGAAACCTTTCATTCCTACTTTTTTCTACTTTTCTTCTTTTCAGAAATACAGGATCACATTCAATAAGAAAATGAAGCTAATATAGAACCCAGTTACATTTTTAATATCCATCACGCTCGTAACATTAACTATAATCTTGGTAGTTCTCATTTCTACGCCTCTGCGATGTTACTACAATATTACATTACAATTGACAAGATTGCTTAATATTTGTTGCAATTTGTAGCTATAATATGCTATATATACTCATAATCGATCTCACATAACGATTTCCCTCAAAGTTGTTTTCATCACCGTGATAAAGTCGACAACGTAACGTATTTAAGAATTGAAATTGCTACAAGAAATACCGATTACTTGCCAGTATTTTTTAGTTTTATAATCGAAATAAAAATCATGGAAAGATTAATATACTGAACGCTGATATTATTAAATCATTTAGATGTAATATATTCTCGATGTATCTCGCAAGAAGATAATAAGTTTAATTAATTACAATTTTATCATGCATGTTAACTTATACTATTTCTTTCTTGTAATTTCTCTCGTAAAAATATACATCGAGAAATACACTACAGATCCGATGAATAATATCATTGTAACAGTACCATTTTGGTGTTATTGATACGGTATTATTCGGGAAAATTTCAGTCCGATGTTCACTGAATCTTTATGTTCATTAATTTTTTAACATTTTAGTTTTAAGAATAGAAATATCACGATGCCGATGTTTAATCAAAATTATTTCGCTGTACCTTGTTCCTGAGTCGCGCGTATCTCTCATGTATCGTTTTCTCCGAATCACACGGTTGTTACTTAACAGTACCTCGTCGCTGGTCTTTCGATATCTTCAGTTTCAGATAACTGTAGTCGGGCAGCTCGCGCAGCTCTCGTCCGAACCAGTCGAACGGGGTGCCTTCGTCCGGCGGCCGAGGGTGGTTTCGACATTTCGAACGAAACACATTTTTTCCTTGTTTTTTTGTCAGATTTTTTTTTGTACACGCACAACCGCGGTGCATCGTTGTAATGAGAGAGAAGGGACTGATGAGGATCGACGTTCGTTTGGAAGTGCTCGTCGAGCACATTGGCGCGTGTGTAATCTCGCGATTCGCGTGGTTTAGTTTTTGCGCTGTAACTTGTCGCACATAGATCTATGTGGCGTGTGCGTGTACATACGTACGTGCGTGCGCGCGCGCGTGTGTAATACTGGTGACAATCATTGTTCCGAGGAAGTAGCAAGGAAGAGCGATAACTTTTTTTTTTTACTGACAGACACGTTTTTCTTGTAAATTTTACATATTTGTTTTTCACCCTTTCTCTGCTTTCACATTTTAGTGTGCTTTAGAAAAGAATTATTGAATATTTTAGTTTATACTTTTTGCTATTATGTGAATTCATTAGAAATATGTCCAGAATCACTCGACTTTTAGAGACAACAAAATCTTTTTTTTTTTGTCTCTTTCATTCTTTTAATAAAGAGGTATTTCGAGAAAAAAAGAGTAAGTGTTAAAACAACTAAAAACCGGCCGCTCGTCGTTGCTATCTTTCTCACTTCAATTTTCAATCGATCGTAACAGTTATATTTTATTGATCTTTTACTTAATGTTTTCTTAAAGCACAATGAGGTTTTCTCAACTCCTCGCCGCGCCCGCCGTCCGTTTCGAACTTCTCGCGACTGCCTTTTACGGAGATTTATTTCGATTGCCTCTTACGTCCCATGTTGCAGATCTTGAAGTGGCACAGGGACATGTCTGAAACATGAATCGCATCCGTTATTCGCATCGCGATGAATGTCTCATCGTAGCAACAATCGAGACATCTTGTGATAGCTACGGATTCTTTACATATATGTACATTAATTTTGTTGTTTGTGAAAAAGTCGTCATCACGTGTATTTAAGCAAAAAACTTAAAATTTTATCGAACGTCACAAGTTTAGATAAGAAGATTGTTGAAAATAGTACGAATTATTTCTGATCCGTATTTAATGTATTATTTATGGGAGAGAACAAGCAATATAATCCCAAAATCAGTAGTAAACACTGGTAGTTTAGTACTCGTGCTTAAGCAAACACATTTAATTATTAACGAGATAATTCATCTACTCTTCTTTTGAATTTTTTTATTTCGTACAATTCAACAGAAACGATAGAACTTGTTGTTCGATCACATTTTTTTAAATTAAAATACGAAAAGAATGCAACGTCTAATATGTATTTTGTCGGTAACCACCTGTGTTTACTACTGGTCTTTCGGGATTACATTGCTTGTTCTACCATGCCACGTGGCATATTGTAGGCACAATGAATTGGCACTTCGAGGCCGCAGTGATGAAATATTTGAACTTAAAATGCTTTCTAAGATTAAAACTAAAAGTAGCGAATTGCGTGCGCACCTACTTACTTCAAATAAAACGATATAGAATACGAATTAGATCGTTAAGTATATTAAATATATTAATATCTCCGGAGTTTGCTTTCATATTTAAATATACATTTAATTTTTAGACCTCACGAAGTCTCTACGGTAATTGAAAAAGACAAAAAGAAATTACCTTTGTATTTAACGAACAAACATAATTGTCAAATACCGCTTGTTACTTAGTTTAAATAAAAAGTCTACAATCTTCTTTTCGAGCTCGAATCAAGGAATCAATTTCGAGGAATCAATCAAGAAAGATACGCACGAGAAAGAGAAAAAGAGAGAGCGCGTAAGACACGTAATGCGTCACGCGCCAATTGCTCCAATCAATTATCATCGATGATCGCCTTCAGTCGCTCAAACGCATCGCAGATTGCCATATATATGTGTATATGCAATACGCACGTTCGTTTCGTCGAGAAGAAGACTTTATTCGTAAGACTAGCCGAGAAACGCTCTTTCTGATTTCCTGAGATCTTCCTCTGAAGATCTATTTTGAAATAAAGAGAAACACATATTTTCGGCCGCTTTTCCTAAAAATGGAAAAGGATTCTCCGCGAGATTTACTGAAATTTACGTGCACGGCATAATCTTCCGACCCTCGGAATCCAGTTGACTAATCCCAGGAGGATCAATAACGACCGGGGTTTTGTTTAACAGCTCCGGATCCGAGTCACCTCACATGACGACTAGAAATCCGCGGGAAATGATTCTGAATGTCCCAAACGTATCTCCTTAAGAGATATCATTGTGATAAGCAATGTTACTAGAACGCTTTCGCGGGTACTCCCTTTATTCTCACATTTTATTTATTCTTTTATTCCCTGTTCAACCATATCGCCATACGTTACTCTTATTTTTTTATCTCATTGTCATAAAGTTCTATAAAACTTCTTGCAAACTGTTAATTAGGATTATTTATTCTATTTATCTCACTCATCAGTTTTAATTTGTACCGACATGTCTCTAACTCATCGTTTTACTCTCTTTCACACGGAGTTATATCAGAGACGTTACGATGTCTCCCAATGAGATTTCCATCAACTCTCGAGCTGGCATCTCCTCTTTGCAGTGACGAAAAACAAAGAGACGAGAAATACTCACAGCTAACCGTGTTTACGCCGTGTCGTTTCCCCGGGTGTTGTTGATCGTGGATCATGGCCGCGGGTACCGGTAGCGCTTCCGGTTCCGGTTCTCCGGCAGAGTAGTCCGGTGGCGATTGTTCCATCGACATCGCGCGCTCCCGCTCTCGCGCTTTCGCTTCCAGAATCGCCTGGATTTGGATCTGCTCGTCGGCGATCTCATGCTCCTGCTCGACCACCCGGTGCTTCTGGTCCATCAGCTGTTTCAGGCGGTTCACCAGCATCTGTGCACGATCGAGTAGAATAAGAATCGAGAGATACGATTTAAAAATAACTAAATTAAGAATATAATTTTTATGTAATTTACACCCTGTAATATTTTCTCTATGTTAGTCTCTTATATCTCGAACGTAGCCATCTATTCAACGTCACGAATCATTTAGATTCGCCGAGTTCAATTTTTATGCTACAAATGTGCAAAAAGTGCGATTTTTTATCTAGCGCATTTTGTTTACTCGTGAATAAGATTCCTTATCGCAAGCGTTTGATAAATATTTTCTAACGAAGAATATTCACGCGGAGAGAGACACAATGTCACGTAATTGACACTTTCGAAACTTCAGAAATTCTCTATTCAATAAACAATATTATTGGATACAAGTGTCTATTTCTCATCAAGAGCATTTTTTTCGATAAGTATCCTGGGTATATGAACTCAGCGGAATTGTCGGTATCAGTTATCAGATCGTCAATTTTTACAAGCCAAACGCCGATTGTCAGCAAAGAGATGCTGCTGCTCATCGCGTGCTGTACTCACGATATTTTCCGCCTCGTCCGCGGGATCGCCGAAGAAGACGTTCGGTGGCAGCGGTTCCGGTTCCGGTCGCGGGAGCGCGTGGCCCCTACCGATGCCGCTTGTGGCACAGGACAGCACGAGTGCTGCCAGTAGACACAAGCTTGTCCTAGTGGCTCGACTACCTCTTTTCGTCATTCCCTTGTATCTCTCGTGCTCTCTGTGAAAACGAGAAGAAAAGCACGCTCGTACAGAAGATAAGAATAATATAGAGAATTAATATATAGATATCAGGATTATTGTTACAATTACGGTCGTGTAATGAAAATTGTTAGAGAAATGATGCGAGAGAGAAAGATGATTTTAGATAAGAATTACAGAAGAATATTTATTATAAGAAATTACCAGTTGAGAGCTCTTTAAATGAGTTGTCCGAAAAATGTCCCTTTTATTATTAAAAATAGAGGAGTATGTTTCAGGGACGAATTATCTCTGCTCTCCAAATTGGATACTTTCCTTCCGAAATCTATTTGGGGTTTTTAATATAATGTCTCGCGTTTGTATGCAGATTTTTACGAGATAATCAAAAAGTTTTCTTTTCTTATGGATACACCGCCACGTATTTCTTCTAATTTACTTTTTTCAATTTTCTCGCAGATACGTTAGGAAGTTATGCTATTTCAAGCATACTTTATGTCCGAAATATTGAAATCCTCGGAATCATAACGGAATTGACGACGGAAAGTTAGTTCACGTCGATTACACGAAACGGTCATAATATCCGAAAGGAAAGCGAGAAAATATCCTGCCAATATCGGAAAAGAAATTCTTCCTTTCTATGTAAAAAAAAAATATATAACAAAATGGAAGGGGGAGGACACAATTTAACGCGGAACAAGCAAGCGTAACCGGAAGGAATACGAGAAAGCACGTGTAGGCGTACGTCGCAGCCGTGTTAATATATCGCGAACGATGAAGATTGAGAGAACAGAGAGAAAATACACAACCGTGGTGATTGTATTATGTATATTGTGACGTTCCTCTCGTCACCGCGACCGAGAGATAAAAAATTCCGAGAGATAAAAGGTTATCCCCGCGTTCGTGCTACGTGCTATGCGCGCGGAGGAGCCAACAAGATGCGAGGGAGGCAAAAGATGTTCGTCGGTGATGGTTTAGCGCTGGTCTAATTGATTTTTTGCCTCGTCATGGACGGGACACCGAATCTCAAAGACAGGCGGGAACGGACGAGTGATTTGTACGATCCGTGAGCGAGGGTCCCCCGGGGTCATCGCGGATTATCCTTTTGACCGATACGGCGTTATCGCGTGACGGGCTGCGTGTCACGTGATAATGAGTATAAGTAAAATTCAGTGTGAGGGAACGAGATTGCGGCTAAACTATCGGGCACGAAACTGCGCGATATCGCGCGTCACATACAATGATAGTGGAAAACGATTAGTGACAGATGCGCAGACACGTCGCGGCGCGGCGATAATAACAACACTCTGTAACGAGGAAAATAATAAATACCAGAAATCGGTGGCTAACGATCGTCGTTGGTGAGAGAAACGCGACGCGTTGCGTTTAACGATTATTTATAGATTCTAAATCGACTTTGCCATTATTTGCTGGCCGCAAGAACAGGCGCACCGCGACGCTGGCTTCTGTCGCAAACAAAACGATTAGAAACCAATTCTCTCGTACGCAGATTTGCTGGCATTCGACGCAGAAGTCTCTTTCGTCGCTAGTAATCCGTTAATTTATTAAGAGTCAGTGCGGCGGAAGCAGTCGATGAACTTTTTAGAAATAAAATAAGATGATCGGTGCAAAGAGATAATCCACCGACAATTCCTACAACTATTAAATATATATTCGTATATTAAAGCGAGGGTAAACTAAATTAAACCCGTTGATTTAAACAAGTCAAGGAAAATTCGTCATTAATGAAATAGCGCACGTAGAAACTTTGTTGGGACAATCGAGATCACGATGTAACTTACTCTGGTCGGACCTCGCCGAGAACCCGCGCTCTATTTCGTCGACGGTACAACACGCGGTGGTAGAATGAGCGGCGAAGGGCTGTTGCACCCCCTATTATACCCGTGCGCAGGTATCCTCCTCCGCAACCGTGTCTACCCTCCACCACCCGGGAACCACTCCTAACCACCCTGTTATGGTAGGTGTCCGACTCGACGCGGAAAAAAAACAAGGGTTGCTCCCCTGCCTCTCACCATCATTTCTTCGCCGAAACATGTGATGCCCGCGCGTTTATTGTTTAAACGGTTCTCCTTGACCGTTCCGTTTACGTTCTTGGATTCTGATTTGGGATCCAAGGAAAACTTGATATCGCGCGAATGGAATCGTAGGGTAACGTTCTTGCTGTAAACCGAGAGATTTTCGATTTTCTCTCCATTGTCGAATTGGATTGGCGAGAATCGCCGATGGTCGAATCCACAATTTCTTGTTTGTAAAAATAAAATTTGTCGATATGATTGAACTTATCGTTCGCGGAATGAAAAAAAGCTCTCGATGCATGATATTTATTTATTATTCCGTCAAAGATTGTTCGAATATTTCCAGCTGATGTCGCGCGATTTAATTGCGACGTGCTGATTACCATGACGATGACGAGGAAAATGACGCGCATTATAAAGCCGATAGTCTTGATGCGTAATGAAAACAAACCAACGTCAGACGGGCGGATAACTCGCCTTCAATGCGCACATTCTCCTCCGAATTCTATTAAGAAATTTAGGTTTCTTGGTGTGGGGGGCTTGCGTTCTAGATCACGCGGTTCGTTTTTGCGCCGTCGATCAAGAAAACGCGCACGTCTCCGGTCATAAATTGATGAGCGAATGTTTATAATTAGACATTCAGCAATGTTCGGTCCTACGTCGCGGATGGTGACACTCGAGATCGCTTCTTATCGCGACACAGAAGGGTAGAGGGGGCACACGCACGACACGGAGAGGGAGATTTATCGAGATTCGATGTGAAGATTCCTCCCTCTATCCTCCTCCTCCTCCTATCTTCCTTCTTCTTTTCCCCTTTCTTCCCTTCCTCTTCGCGTGAGATCTCGCGTCTGACGAAATTGTTAGTTCTGTGAGTAAATAAATCTGAGCATCCTCGATCTCGATCGACCTCGATGGATGATTGGGACCGCCCGATATCCGTCAGCAGATAAGACACAACGGGATCGTCCCACTCGATCTCCGTTTCTCCAGCGAGAGATAGAGAGAGATGAATGCTATTTAAAGCGTTTCCATGCTACTTTGAGGATTATTGTCAACTCAAATCTCTCACTAATAAGAGCTTAATAACAGATTATTGATATACACATAAGGCCTCGAAATTGCGAGATGCGTACAGTAGCTTTGTCTATACATTTCGACATTTCGCCTATGTGTCGATGCTGACGCGTTCTACGAATTCATATCGAAGACGAAATAAAGGACGCGGAAGGATCTCATCGTTTTACGATAAAAATTTGATCGACATTTTAATCGTAGAGTTTTGAGTAAATCCCATTTTAAGAGAGAAAAACAAATTGCTTCTCGCGTTACATTGATTTTTTTACATGTCGCCGGTTTTGATTTAAAGACCACTCTTAAATGTACATTCGATTGTATATCCACGTATCAACAAGGAATCCCGCCGTGCGCCTGTTTGGGGTTTAATTACCTAATACTGTATTTACACGTGCACGTCATTTGCGAGTGTGTAGCGTAGCGGCTTGCGCAACTATACGCTCGTTTTGTCTGCTACACCTTTACGAAGGAGCCGCTTAACTTGCACGCGAAATTAATGCAAAGCTCGTTAGGGCGTAGTTTGCTAGGGCGATAGATCCGCAATTAATCCCTGATTCCCCAGTTATGCGCATTCGAATGTTGTAACGTTCAAAATAGAGGGAGGGACGAAGAAAGCGAGAGGGAGAGAGAGAGCCACGCGTGGAAACCTTGCGACAATGCTTACGAGGTTCGATATATATACATATATGGAAATTTACATGCAAGACGTTCTGTAATTGGTGGTGTAGAAAAAGCAACTATGCAAAAAAACAAGAATAAATAGCTTTATTTTCGAGAAGATAAAATTAAAAATTGAAAATTAATAATATCTTGTTTTAATTTGGTATATTTTTCTTTGTATATATTATAAATAAATTCTTTGCACTATTAATAAATAATGACACGAATTATATATCGACTGAATTCTATTCAATTTTACTCCAATGAATTTTATTTTAATCCGGTAAAAAAACTATTCTTCTTTCGTTCAGGAATAGAGTTTCTTCCATCCGTTATTCGTTACCCCTAAATTCGCGACAGACGCGTTATGTCGAGTGACGAGGAGGATCAACAACAGCAACAACAGGAAGAAGAGAAACCGTTCGCTGTGGAGCGGGCGAAAACCGGCCGCGCGAAATGTAAGAAGTGTAAATGCCCTATTGAAAAGGGTGAGATGCGGATTGCCAAGTACGTGACGAGTTTCTTCTCGGATGGCAAACTGATGCCGGCCTGGCACCACGTCAACTGCCTGTTTGAGGTGTTCGCGAAACAACGTGCCACCACCAAGAGGATCGACGATCTCACGGAGGACGTGAAGGGTTGGGAACAATTGTCTGACGATGACAAGAAGGTCATCTTGGACAAGCTGGAGGCATTCGAAAAATCTTGTAATTATTCTATATTGAGAGAAGTCACTTTTTTCGTATGATTTATTTGTGTCTATTCAGTGTGGCAGATCTCTTTACATCTTTCCAAAAAGTTCGAATAGAAAACTCTAAAATTATTTTTGCCCTTTATTTCTTAGCGACAAAAAATCTTTTACATTTAAAGTCGATTTTTTAGGAAAATTTTTTGTTGAAAATGTAGACTCCCCCTATTATTTATCGTAATTTTCCAATCCTCATATTACACATCTTATTCTTATAACTTTTTATGATTTTATTATTTTCAGATTAAGATCCTATTATAGTAAATTACAGATGAAATTAGCTAGAGAACATTATATATATATCAAATTAAAGTTTCATTATCCATTTGATTCCTTAAAGTACAGTTTGTAAGAAGTCTTTTCTTGCCAACCGCATGTGATTCGTAAATAATGGTTGCATTTGTTCAGAAAAAAATTAATTTTGAATTGATGAAGGAATGTACCATTAAAATAACACATGATTCCTTTGGGATCTTCTACATGTCTAATTGTAAACCTTGAAGCACGAACCTTAATTTATCTGTAGATTCGCTGCTGCATCTTTTCTATTTCTCGAAATGAATTAACGTTTACACCTAGTCATCGTATTCTCCATCTCCATTATTATACCACCTTCAAAGTTGTCCGATTACACGAAGGGATCATTCAAAGGATTTCCGGCTTTTCTCCTTGAAACTTCTGAGACTTCTAATAAGTTTTCTCCCTTACGAGCTTTGCAATAGAAACTTCCAAGAAGCTTAACGCTTATGAGAGTGATTGCTGTTCTCGGAGGGGAAAAGTTCATCGATATTGAGATGTTGAGATCATAATGCGTTATATCATTTCTACTGTATAATTAGAATCCCTTTTGTGGAGGTGGATACTATTTTTGATACACAAATGTGTAAGAAGGAGATTTCGTCAAGAAATTTGTCACTTTGGGGCACTAGCAGTTGTCTTTGAAATAAAAGTTTCATTACCATTATTTATTAATTTTATAACGATTAATACAATCTGAAAATAATGTTTCAAAATTTTTTCAATATTTAACTTCTAAAATATATATATATATCGAAAGATATATATTTTATTAGAAAGATTATATAAAATATGCATATATATGTGTAATATTGTATCGATAAGTACAAAATAATGAGCAAAATAAAATAGAATTAATAAATAAAAGCAGTTATTGCTTAGTCGATTTTTTATATTAAAATTATTAATTACTTCGTATTATATTAACAATAATAGCCTTTAATGCATAATAATCTTTAATTCCTGCTTCTAGCGCCGGCTAAGGGTTCGAAGAAGACTGCATCGTCACGTAAAGCGACTAGTAATTCTTCAGGGAAAACAGTGCAGAAGACTTTAGATCAGAAGAAGATTGCAACGGACGACAAAAAAGAAGATAAGAAGAAAGAGGGAAAGAGCAAAGTCCCATCGAAGGATGATTCTTTTCGCGAATTTCGACGCATATGCAGCAATGTCGCTGATGTCGATGCTTATACCGACAAGACTGCGATTATTAAGAGGATGTTCACAAAAGGATCACTCGGTGGTAAGTACCTGTAATATTTGTTTTTCTCATTATACTAACAATATCAAGAAGATATAAGTATACACGGTATCTCGTATGAACGTACAATCGATCGAACGAATGACTGCTAAATTAGGGGAACCTGGTCGAATGTTTTCGACAAGAATAAAATTGTATATTATTTATGCATTATATTATTTATATACTGATGATATTCAATTCTGTAATGGTTATATTATGTTCTTCAAAAAAAGATCCGGTGATCCGCCATTAAAAGTTGAACTGATATGAGAGTATCGATTAAGTTTTTTTTTTAGACGTTGCGCAATTTTGCCAGATGGCTCTAAAGTTGAGAATTTTATAAAATTTTCTGAGTATTCTAGATTATAAATTCTAAAATCTAAATTTTATTTTAGTTCGATTTATCGTGTGAGGAATTCTTTCGGTTATGCCATGAATCATGATATAATAAAATAGGCACATTCAATAGATATAAATGTTTGTTCGAGAATTGATAGGTATAAATAATATATTGCTGATAACATGTGATAAAAATGATCGAAACAGTGAGGTATAATCGAGTTTATCTGCATGTATCATTCGGCACATTCGGTAATGAGAAAGAGAGATTGCGATAACTTTCGAGATCAGGGATGTTTCGATGACCTCGATAAGCCGAAAGAAGATTGCAAATTGACAAATCTCGTTTCGTTACGATTTTCTCGTAGCCTTTCTTGAAACTTCGGTCTTACCTTTTATAAAATCGCGATCGGCCCGTCTTTCTTTCTCTCGTAATAGAATTACGAGAGGAAACCGACACTTATTTTCATTTATTATGTTCCTTTCTTAACATACAGAGAGGAGAATGAATACATTCAAATCTGCGAAAGGTGAGTGTCTTATTAATCAGAATCCTTATAATATTTTCATGATGTTGCCGCGAAGGTTTATTAACAATTTTTCTCTTGCTGTTTTCTTGCTGTTAAAGACAGATCTTCCCGTGGAGAGAAAAATTTCTGAAAAATGTATACTTTATTATAATGTGATTGATACGTTGTAGTTAGATAAAAAATAAAATAAAATAAAGTTGTAGCGGATAGACAAAGTTTGTAAGCAAAATTATCGCTGCGAAATAATTGTAAACGTAAAAAGAATATATCGTTGAAAATATGTTTGCATACATTGTTTTTATCTGCATTCATATACAGGGTAGTCCAATCTGAATAAAGTATTACGAATTTAGCAGACACCCCTAGCAATAACTAAAATTCTCTTTTAAAATCTGTTTGGGTCTTTTTTCTTATTGTTTTCGGTTCCTCCAATTCTCTTGTTTCTTTAAATGAAGTTATATGTTCTTTACATAAGTTGATTCCTCTCGTTATTGTGCATACAAAAAAGTATTAAGATGAACTTATCGAAAAGTCATAAAGTCATTTTGATAGTTCATGAGACGTTTGATATCTTATTCTCATATTTTTACAAAAAACATAAAATATCTCATAAAATATTCCGTTTTTAGGCGAGAAGAATAAATATGTTCCAAAAAGATTTTTCCGGCATATTATATAAATTGTAAACGAAAATGTGCAAATTTTCTAAGTTTCCGTGAATTAAATATAATGACTTCTTCTTAACTAGATTTGAATTGTAATATTTATACAAAATTTGTACAAAAATGTACAAATTTTTTAAATTTCCGTGAATTAAACATTCTCCCCATGTTTACAGTACAGTGCTAATCGGAGACATTATTCTGATGCTACTTATCGCGACATGCTACTGTGAGATATATTTGTGATTTCGACCGGAAATGTGAGTTTACAGTTAGAGTTTACAATCCGATAGCGGTATCGAATTTATTTTTGGGCGAAAAACCCGGATCTCTTTCGAAATTGGCCACACGATACAAAATACACGATAAGCACTCTTCCTCAATTCAGTTACTTGTTACGAAATAAAAGCAACTTGCTCATCTTGCGGTCTGTCAAAAGATGTTTAAACAACTAATCCAAATATCTTCCATAAAATGTTAAAGATATAAAAAGAGATTTCAAGATTTTTATACATTCTTCTTTCTTCTTTTGCAACACTAATCTCTTTTCTTAAACGGAAAAAATAAAGGAAATAATGACAATATAAATTCTTTGTATTGCATTACAATTTTAGTTAATTAAAAATATATTACGAAATCATGCGCGGTTAGTAAAAGCTTTGATCAATAAATCACTGATTTATTGTACTGAAAGTATTAAACTATTAAAATATGCATTAAAGTAATTGTACTAAATAAAGTTCTTCGCAACAGTATTGCAAAATACTCTCGTATGAATACTTTTCTATTTACGTTTATATTTTATTTTCATCCTTTTCCCTTTACTGTGTTATACCAAGGAATTGTTTACCCCATCGACGAGAAAATTAAAGCTAAAAGAAAAAAAAAGAAACGTCACAACTCAAATCTGATCCGTTATGCCACACATTCTCCCCCGCTTCTGCTTCCAGCGAGTTTTGTTTCACCCAACAAACGAAAAGAGATGGAGGCAGGATGTGATTCGTACGAGACAGAGGAATAAACTAGAATGAATCATGAGGCCTACGTCGTGTGTTACGCGACAAAGTTGAAGAAGTGAAATGAGGGCGAACGAACGAACGAACGAATGTAAAGTATCTAACCGATCCCATCAATGGGAATATCAACGAGCGTAGCAGCCGGCGCGCTTTTCTCTCCTCCGCGTAAATACCACTTCGAAGTCTATCTTCTTGGCCTCTCCTACCCCGCCGTCCGCCAAGTTGCGAAGCTCCCCCGTTTTTTGCACTGTTTTATTTCTCATTCATTTGCGATTCTCCCGCTATCGCTCTTCCTCGCGAGAACTCTCCCTCTTTTCGCGCGGTTTCTCTTTCGTCCCTCTCCTCTCCTTCTCTCTTTCCTTCTTTCCCTCTCTTTTCTGCGCACACTTTTCTCAGAGGCGAAGGGGCGAGAGCCGGAGCGGCGGTTAATAAATATGATACCGGAATCGGATACAAGGAAACCATTAATCAACCAAGCGGGCGCGAATGGGACTCGTGCACCGCGAAAGCCGCTAAGTGGAAGATTTTTGCAGGGTTATCTGTGGCTGGACGAAAAGAAGAAGAGGTCGCGAAACCTCCCAAAGGTCGTCCAAGTCCCGCGAAAAACTTAATATCCGTGTCATTCGAATTGCTTACACAGGAACAGCCAGCCTGCTCCTCTCCCTTTTTTGCGACCTTTTTTGAAACGCCGTTTCGCGGACTCGGTCCGGATGTCCTTCGGATGTCCGCAAGAAATGGAGCCGCATTACACGCAGTTAAAACAAATTTATGAGTGGAGAGAGGAACGAAGTTTTAACCCTTTGCACTCCTATGTCGAGTGTGACTCGACATCAGTTTTTAGTTTCTTTGTCGAGTCTCACGCGACATTTTTTCAAGTTCAAACCAACAGATGAAATATAATGAAATATAATTCGGAGTGCAAAGGGTTAATAAATATTTTGCAAATTTTTTCAATAAAAAATCTTGTTAAAAGATATCACATTCGCGAAAACTTATTCAATTATCTCGAATGAGCGAATTGGGAATTTTACTTCAATAATTGAAATGATTATTAAGTTATTCGGCTTGAACACTGTTTATTTAAGCTGTTTGTTATGTTAACGGTGATTAATAATATAGAAAATATAACAAGTATCTCGTCGATGCGATTTTCACAAGAGTTTACTCACTTTCGTTGTCGCAAGGATCGAGAAGATGTTCTTCAGGTAGTCAATATCGATCCTCGAAAAAAATTCCTGCTTCCCTCGAACTTCCCTGCTCAACGATCTGCTTCGTTCGAACTCACGTAGCACGCACAATGAAAAGAAAGATCGGCCGCCTTATATAAGTCTGTCCTTATACATGTACTGTCCGATTTGTGGGTGATCGCGATTACTTTAAGTCACCGAGTCCACCGTTCGTTTGAATACTTTCGTATCTGTCTACGTCTCTTTCTCTCTCTTCGCGTTTCGCTTTTTCGTGCTTCTCGAATGATCTTACTCGCCCCGCGGTTTTGCAAACTATCGATTCTCAGTCTCTTGCGGCGGGACCCTCGTGTCTTATATATATATAAGAACTCGCGGACGTCCCCACCTCTAATCGCGCGGGGAACCTCTTCCTCTCCGCAAATACGTTCGGTCGCGCATTCGGACGACGGCGAGCCCCTTCTCGCGTTAGCCAGCTTGGCTCCAGACTATCGTCTCCTCTCTCATCCTCGTATCCTCCTTTATCTCTTTCCTCCTCCTCTCCTTCTCTCCTCCTCCTTCATTTCCTCTGCCTTACTTCTCGAGTTCCTCTCGAGAGTCCGCGCGGGCTCTTTATCTCGATTCCGCCCCGGCATTCTTCGCCGTCGTTGTCCGCCGACGAAGCTGAATGATTGCGTTTTTCGCGCACTTGGCAATTACGATATCCATTCCCGATAGATATTACGACGTTACAATATCGCGACACGATATTACGACATTTCCGGACACTAACGTGACTAGACAAGGAGAAAGAGAAAGAGGGAGAACGAGAGGAAGGGGAAGTTTTTGCTATCATTTATGCATTGTGCGGGTTCTTTTATCAAACGACGACTTTGATTTGTTTTACAACTTTGGAATTTTACCACACTCGGCTTGTTCCTATTCATTATTATTTTTCCCTTGTATACAATTCTCAGACCTAAAGTATATTTTAAGAAATTGAAACGGAGAAGTAACGTGTGTTCTAAGAAAGAATTTATATACAAATATCTATACATGTATAAATATGTTCGATAAAATCTCATACAACTCGTATAAACGAGACAAGATTAAAAAAAGAAGTAAAAAAAGAAGTAAAGAACATATGTGGTAATTTTTTTCGATAGTTTGCGAAAAAAAATTACTTTAAGGATAATCTATGCATTTTTAGAAAAAAAATGGTATACATATATAGTACTAACGTATAGAACATTATCACTACGTAAAAATTTAGATATCCTTGATCTTTTTTTTGTATATGATATTTTGTCATGAAATAATTACAAAGTAATTTATCTTTACGAAAGAACGAAAAGTCGTAAATGTAGTATAACTATCTAAAATTATAAAAAATTATTTATATAAGAAACGATATAGTAATATGTAATATGTAAAAAGTATTTTACAAAAAAATAAGCTATGATACTCTCGAAGATTTTTTTGTAACTTTAATGAAGGAAGTGTCATTTTGCTCTGACGACAAGGCATGCGGTCTAGAATTAATTTCTCACGGTCGAAACGACAGAGAAGAGACGCAGACCAATTTATCTTCTGCTCTCTTCAGCAACGTTATATGCCGACCTGATGCAAATCTCCACCTCGTGACAAAATCATTGTGTGAGTGCGTGAGGGGAAAAGAGAGGGAGAAAGAGCAATAGAGAAAGAAAAGAGGCTCTCGTATCACGATAATACGTGCGTTTCGGAGCCGATGATTGCGATAAGCAATAATGACGGGTGTCGGATCGCGGTGTGGATCGATCGACCGACCTGGCGCCTACGCGATCGTGATTGTCGCATTTTCTGATTGCGACCTGTCGCGTCGGCGGATATATTTCACGCGAGGATCAAAAGAGATCTGAGGCTGCGGGATGAAACATGAGTGAACGGGATGAAACATGATTTAGCGAAATAGTCATCCGCGAGCCGCGGAATTCGACGCTCCACCCCGGAGGGGGGTCTGCCCCTCTATTCTTAGGTACCATTATTTACAAATCTCGTGCTCGATTATCTCATCCCGATTGGGACCCCGCACCCCGTGCGAGCGCGAGTGATGGAATTCGCAATCCGCGGAGGAATTTACCACCGAGCGTCTCAAAGGCGCACAGCGCGAAGGATCAACATCGATAGCACGATAATGGATCTCGGAATCGTGCCGCGTCGCACCGTGTGACGGCTTAAAAGCCGCCGTTTTACTTTGTACTCGAGTCCCGCTCTAGTCACCAGAGCGGCCGCTCTATTTTCGCCGATGATGAGGGATTCCGCGGACAAACGCGAATTCTAAACGCGCGCGTCACGCGGCGTACTTTTCGCGTCGTTTCGATTTCGCTGTCCTCATTGAGAGAAATGCCTGATGCGAGTTTCATACGTATTTTTACGACATCGATTGAGAGTACAATTGTATTCGTTGTGTGTACTCGTTGTTGCGCATAGTATTGCATCTTTGTTTCTGTTTGCGCCTGTCTTGCACCGCCGAAACTGACCGAATTACACATAAGTGTTGTATAAAAGAAAAAAAGGGGGAAATAGAATTTTCACAACTCAGGAAGATTGTTATACAATCATTGTTTTCGAAAATAAACCATATCTTTTATTGATATCAAACGTAAAACATAAGTGTAAGAGAAAAATAAGCTTTTAGTGTGTATAAGCTTTAGTGTGTAATTTATATATTACTAGTTAATTATAGATTTTTATTTTTATTATTAAGTATTATTTATAAATCGTAATGTCATTTTAAATAGGAGAATAATAATAAAACGGAATAATAATAATCCTACGATATGCAAAGTTATAAAATAGCATACAAACAACGGTTAGTCACCCGATTTCGAAATAATTATCGTCCACTTAAGGAAATATTCGAGATTAAAGTAGATGTTGATAGAGCGAGACTAATCAAGTCCGTAAATTTTTAAATCATTTTCGATTACGCAATTTTATCTTTTTTTTTTCTAATCTTGTGCGCGTGAATTGGAGTAATTAAGCTTCTTTTTATTGATAGCATTTCATATTCTAATTGCTTTTTTTTTAAACTATAGTCCGTTTTATGTATCACTCTTTAAACATGAAAGTATCGAGTATACAAACAAAAAAATCATCTTAATCGTATGGTTAATCGTGAAACCGATTTCATTGGACGATAAAAAGTTTCTGATCTTTTTTTCAATTTTTTTTTTTATTTTAAAAAGATTGTATTTCCTTCTTTTGTATCGAAACATTTTTACGGGATGCTTAAAAAGAAGATACTATGAATGCTTATACTTTAACGTTTAGAATTTTCTGTGTCATTCTCTTCCAAGTCTGTCTTGAAGTGCAAAAAAATTTTTTTATAACTGAATCTCGATAACTGAATTATGGAACGTTCCCAATTTTATGAAAAAAAAAAAAAAAAAAAGATAAATTATGAAAAAAAAGACGATAAAAGTATCGATCAATTAAATATTAATTTCGAAAGATAATAATATTTATACATTGATTTCTCTTTTTTTTATTTCGTTTATTCTGTAGACGGTTTTAAGGGTGATATCGTGCTCTGGTGCAAACTGTTGCTACCCGGCGCAGTGAAGCGAATTTATAATCTACAGAGTAAGCAGCTGATAAAATTGTTCGCGCGATTGCTGCTCCAGGACGAGGACGCGATGCTGGAGCATCTGGAGCAAGGCGACGTGGCCGAGACGATCAGCGTGTTCTTTGAAAATAGCGCTGCCGTGTCGCCTTGCGCCGCGAGTGTGTTGACAATTCAAGACGTAAGTCGGACATAATTTCGAGGACAAAGAGAATCATGGTGAGAAGCCGAAGAACTAAATTAAAAAAAAGTAAATTGTCGGACTAATTATAATTAATTAGTCATACAATTTATATAAACAATTTCTTTTAGTTCTTCAGTTTTTCTCCATAACATAACAATAATTTTAATTAATCCGACAATTACTATAATCCCCATGATGAAATTAATGAAGAAGTTAATTAGAGAGTTAAGAAAAATTTGAATTAAAAAGTTATTAAAGTAAAAATTTGAAATTTTATTTGAAATAGTTTGTTTAATCTATCTATTTAACTCTACAATTCATCTGTAATAAAAATTAATTGGGTAATTTTGAAGTAATATGAGGTAATGAAAGTATTTAAAATGTATTTAAAATGTACACAGAATGATCTATCAAAGTTTTTATTAACGAGATTTATTGGATAGGTTGATCTCTTTTTGGAAAATTTATCGCGTTTGACCAAGGAGGAGGAACAGATCCAGCATTTTCGATCTATCCTCGATAAGTAAGTTCGTTGATCGGCTGTTCTTCTCGTTAACCTTCCAGCTGTTGCATGCGAAGAGGTCTTCTCGGAATATTTATCAATGAAACAAATATACAAGCGTACCGCGATTACGTCGCGTAACTTTGACTTATCGTTCCATCCAATTGGAATAAAGTAATGATAAAATTATTTTGGAAATTAACATGTGGAGTTCTGATCTCTTACAGTTTATCATTCACAGTTTATCATACAGTTTATTCACTTAATTAATATTGCTCCTTGTTATCTCTCTGTTAAAATTGTATTCGCTTCAATTATGCCTGGTACGAAAGATAAATGTATAAACATTTGCAGCTGAACGGTTGAACGTCGTTTTTTAAATTTTTATGTTCATTCGAAATCGTTACGAACGTATGATAAACATTTTAGATGTACCGCCAACGATCTGAAGATGATCGTACGTCTGATCAAACACGATCTGAGGATCAACGCCGGACCGAAGCATATGTGAGTGCGCGCACGTTCAATGTCTTTTTTCTGTTAATTACAAAATCGATGACGATTCATAATTAGAAAACATATATTGCGTTGCACTCAGTCTTGAGGGGATCCACACGGATGCGTATAAGGCCTTCCAGATGTCCCGAGATCTAGAAGCAGTAGTACAACGTTTCCTGCCGAATCTAGGGGATAAACCGTGCGCCTCGAACTCGCCCTTAAGTCGGAATAAAGTGGCCATCTCACTGATGACGCCCGTTTTACCGATGCTGGTATATCGAAATAAATGCGCGAGAGTTATCTATAGTCTTTTAATATAATAATATACACACATAATACAACGATATTGACAAAACGCTTTATATATTTAATTAATAAACATTATCAAGTTGTCATACATTTGGAGATCTAAATTGTGTGCTGTTAACTATTTGTTATTATTTAATTATCAACTATAATTGACTAATTAACCAGATAGATAATTAATCGATAAAGGCAGAGGCGTGCACGTCTGTGGAAATGGCGATGCGAAAGTGTCCGAACGGGATATTGTCGGAGGTCAAGTATGATGGCGAGCGCGTGCAGGTCCACAAAAGCGGAAACGACTTTCGATACTTCAGCAGATCCCTCAAGCCAGTCCTACCACACAAGGTAGAGATAATTCCTGACGCGCAAACAATTTGCGAAAATAATGTTGCTTTTAAAAGTTATACGTGATGTTATAGAAATCGTAGAAACAGGAAGAATCAAATTAACACATAAAAAATGTGATTATTAATATCACGTAAATTTTAATAACTGGGATTGGATACGAAGTTAAAAGCGTGTTTTCGACTTTTTTTGTATTTGAATGTTCTACATTTGAAAATTTATTGCCAAAATAACGTCGTCAAGAAACGTAAAGAATATTGTTGAATTTTGTTTACACACGATGCTTTAAGAAAATTTTTGGTTTTTTGAAAAAAAATTTCGTTAGTTTTAATATATCTAAATTCGAATTATTTTGATAATTGATAACTTTAAATCAATTAAAGAAAAGGTTTTATATTATAAGTATTATTTTTCTTACTAAGTCTTTAAAGTCTTTGAATCTTACTATATCTTTGAAGAGAAGAAAAAGAAAAAGTGAGACTTACGAGTTTCGAATTCGATATGCTATTCGTATATCGAATTCAAAACAAATGTAAGACTGAATTGAGTCAAAAATTGTGAAATATCATAACTATTTAAAAACAATTGTCACATTAAGTCGGGTTTCTTGGAAAGAAGTCAGAACTTCATTTCCTGAAAAATTATTTAAGAGTCACATTGATATTTTTATGTGATGATCTAATAGAATTGAATAAACAAATCCGAAACGCACGGCGACAAAATACATTGAATCTCAGAGCGATCTATTTTTCCAGGTGAATCTCTTCAAGGATTACATAGTACAAGCGTTTCCTGATGGTGATGATTTGATCCTCGATTCTGAGGTTCTTATAGTCGACAATGAGACCGGGCAACCTTTGCCTTTCGGCACTTTAGGAATTCATAAAGTAAGATCGACGAGCGTTAGCCTTTGTCGCAAATCTTTTTTTCACTCAATTTCTCTGATGATTTCTGGATGCATCTTTGCATCTGTTTCTGTGTCGTTTAATACATCACTTTAATTTTGCAATAATAAGTTTGTAATAATTTTATGCAATGATACTTGAAATAATAATAAAACGATAACGACATTTTAATATACGTAGTCGAGTTTGTTTTCAGAAAGCCGAATTCAAAAACGCCAACGTATGCCTTTTTGTTTTCGATTGCTTATACTACAACGGCGAGATACTTATAAACAAGTAAATATCGAATTTCCACAAAAAAAGTATACTAATACTTTATAACACTTTATAACAATTTTAATGATGATGTGTTTAATTTTTTTTCCTTCTCTTTTTTTCTTGTTACATTAGATCTATGTTGGAGCGCAGGAATATTTTAAAGGACAGGATGACCGAGATACCGAACAGAATACTGTTGTCGGAGATTCACGAAGTGCATGTAATAAAATATAATTTTAAAAAAGAGCTAATTTCTATTTATTTTGGTGGTATCGTGAAATTACGAAATTCGCGTCTTGTTTCAGAATCCGCAGGATTTAGCGAAAAGGATTGTTCACGTGTTGAAATTGGGTCTCGAGGGTTTGGTCCTGAAGGACATCGATGTACGTATCGGTATACTTGTAGACGCGTGGAGACTTTTCCGTTACGAAGACCCTCACATTATTGTTATATTTCTTCGATAATATACCACCGATGTAATTAATTAAATAATTGTAGCATAATTATTTATTTCCTTCATTATTTATACAAATGTTTTATCTATCCGTCATTTTCGACGTTGGTACTTTTTTCCAAGACCTTCGTAATATCATTCCCCCATGAAGCTTTTTTGTAACCCATCAGATATTTAGATTTTACATGTCTTGTTTCGAAATCTCTGCACTTCAGAGCAGATACGAGCCGGGTAAAAGGCACTGGTTGAAGGTAAAAAAGGACTATCTATGTGATGGTGCGATGGCTGATAGCGCAGATCTCGTCGTGCTTGGTGCATGGTACGGCACGGGCAACAAAGGTTCGTATCATGGCACGGTGCAAGAGCATTTGTAAAATTGAACTGTAAACCAGAGATTATCATGAGATAATTTCTATATATATTAAATAATCGCAATTATTTAAATGCGACAGAATCGATGACTAAAGTCACCATTATAATTCCGATGCACTTCTTAGAAAAAAAAAATTTAATTAATGAAGTTAATATAATAATGCGAAAATAGGCAAAGTAATAAAATCGACAAAACAGAGCTTTCATTTATGTATATCTAAACCGAAACTTATTTCAAATTGTATTTCGTAGAGAAACGATCGATCTCTCGCACCGACTTGACATTTCTAGGTTTTTCTTTTTCTAATTTATTTTACAGGTGGCATGCTATCAGTCTTCTTAATGGGCTGCTACGACGAGAAGTGTGACAAGTGGTTAACCGTTACCAAAGTAACTAAAATGTTTAATGAGTTTTAAATGTCAATTCGAATTAAAGTGGGAAATCACGTCTGTCGTCTATCCTAGGTACACACAGGACACGACGACGCCACCCTGGCGGCACTGCAGGATCAGCTAGACATGGTGAAGATCGGCAAGGACGCGGAGAAGCTACCGAGTTGGTTGCATGCCAAAAAACCTATGATACCAGATTTCGTGGCAAGAGATCCTAAGGTAACCAACAAGTTAATCGATCGACAAGCAGCCTGTTGCTGGAACGGAGATTTTATTACAATCAACAATAAGCAATTTTACGTTAAACTTCTTGGTATCTAATTTCTGAATTTTGTTCTGTAAACTTTATGACCCAAAATCGATGTTTATCCTTGTAGGCTAAAACCGATTTAACTATTTATATTATAATTACCGATCAAGGACTATTTATATTTCTTTCTAAATACCACTCTCTTTCCACTTCTAATTTCATATTTAGTTGGTTAATTAATGTAATCATTAATCTCTCACTGCTCTCTGTTTTCTTCTCGTTCGATTCTCATTTTTAAAATACAACCTACAGACTCCCATGTAATGTGGAGTTAATATGCTTCACCATTAGTCCATCATAACTACTAATCATTATTCGACGGGGGAATAAATAGAAACAGCCGGTATGGGAGATAACTGGCGCTGAATTTACGAATCAAGGGGTGCACACTGCGGATGGCATCAGCATCCGGTTTCCGCGCGTCACGCGGATCCGCCACGACAAGGATTGGTTGACGGCCACTACCCTGGATGAGTTGCGTGATCTATTCCAAAGGAAGCCCGAGTCCGTCGATTTCGGTCGCTTGCTCAACACATTGACAGATATCAAAGACGTTCCGAGGAAGAAACTGCCTGATCCTGCGAACACATCGCCAAGAAAAATCGAAAGTGCAAGAACAAACTCGTGGGATGCACCATCAACGAGTTCCAAGGTCAAGGAGAAGCCGATAGACGTCAAGGAAGAAGTCGAGAGTGTACCATTTTCGGAAGAAACCCTTAAAAGACGAAAGGGGATTGAATACGATGATGGATCGTCCGCCAAAATCCGGTCGAAGAAAAAGAGAACGAAAGTGGAACACGAAATTAAGGGAGAAACAAAGGATTTCTCGTCGGCACGATTCAAGAAAGAGGGGAAATTAGGGGATCGTTTCGCTAGCGGAACGGAAAAATCCTTTGAGTCTTCATTTGATACGAGTGTCTCCGATTCGGACATCGAAGATATCGTAAGTAATGACTAAGTATAACGATTGTTTTTTTTCTTTAATAACCAGAGAAATCATCGATTCTGTGACCACAACATTTTCTACTTTCCTACGTTTCTTTTCAGATAATATCACTTTTTTAAATAAATGCTCCCGTTCTTCTATCTTCTTTTGATTCGTATTTACTCAATTATAGTTAATTTCATTATTAATCCTACTGTGCCCGAATAACATTAGCCGCGCATTGCTCGGATAATATTATTCGCTCATTAAACACTAACTGCGCTCTGTTTGCTTCGCTCTCTGACTATGTTTGTACTTGAAAACTATTTATTTATGTATGTTATACGCTTGCTATTATACGCGTGGATGCATTAACGCCGTCCGGCGCGCGCGAATTCGGCGACCAGATTTCTCCGTAGTGTTTTAGAAACGTATCTTGTCACTATTAATTAATGATATGCTGAATTACTTTAAACTTGTGAAAGAACAAACAAAATTGAGGAGCACTGCAGATCGCGAAGTCTCTTTGCGAATACGATGACTGAAATATCTTCCTGTGAGGAAGAAAATGTCTTGTTCAAAGAAGCGAAGACTATAATTGTTCCGATTTTCTTGTTAGAAGTATATTTTCTCACTCGACGATTACCTGCATCTTTTTATTAAAATGGGTGACGGTGAATTATCATCCGGTAGATTTTTCTGTAAATACTCTTTGCCTTAGATGACAATGATGAATATGTCTCTCTCTTTCTCTCTCTCTCTCATTGATTGCTCGTAATCTGTCGCTACCAATGTATTCTTTATCAGCGATCTTTCGCGTACAAACCCGTTCCCGTTGTTCACAATTCAATGTCTCTATTCGCGACGCTGAAACATGAGCGATCAGAGTCGGTTCCTCATTTATCTTCTTGAAAGTTATGTCAATTATTACTTATCTAGCTATGTGTTATTATAAATTTGTTGCATATCGTGTCTATCTTTAGCTTTGTGTGCGAAATGTTTCCGTTTATTTAATTTAACTTTATGGTTATTATTTTGCATATGAAATTTATTTATAAAAAGTATAAAAAATATTTTATTTTATATACTTACCATATACATATCTATATTGATTTATATTGTTTTATGTTATTTTTACTTTTTTATAGAAATTTTTGTACACATCTTTCTCCTTCTTTATTTTATATTTATTTTCTCTTCTCATATTATTATTATTATTTCTCGTGGTTACATTATCTAACTCTCATTTTCTTTGTCTATCGCAAATTTTCTTTCAGAAATTCAATAATGTGCTGCAAGATGTGCGAGCAATTCTCGCGCCTGGTTTCGATACAAGCAGGAAAAAGGATGTACGAAGGATGCTTAAAACGTATCCTTTCTTTCATCATTATTTTGATAATTCGCACATCGCTATATATACTGTAATTACGTTATCCTTACACTCACATTATATTTGCAATTTTATAAAAGCTCGATGATTTTATGATGGTCGCGCTCGCCCCCGATAATTTCATAAATTTTTACCGCTTCCTGTTCTTCCTATCTCTCTTTCTCTCTCTCTCTCCCTCGATCCTCTATCGATTTTTAAAGTAACGTAATGTCGGCTTCGTATTAACGGGAAAGTTGCATTATCAGGACTTGTAACACGCGTTCTCTATCTATGCATTCGTAATGAGAGTCTCGTATCGATCATCTACAATATTGTATTATTGTGTATTATAAATTTTATATATATATATATATATATATATATATATAGCATAAGCGATTATGTACAATATATATATATATATATTTTGTACATAAATTATTCAAATTAATTTTACACAAATGATTTGATAGAGAAGAAAAAATCGCAGAAAATACAATTTTCAATAGAAAGTTATTTAATATTAGCGGCAAAATTGACGAAATAACAAATTTAGGTGATTTTGGGAAAAATAGATATGCAAAATCATTTTCAAGAAAGTATTTTAAAGTTGTTTGCACATACAAATCTTATCAGTCTTTTCCTGCCACTTTGAGTGAAAGCATCACCGTAAAAGATTTAAAATGTGATTTGTCTGAGAGCAAAATTTTTAAACTTTAAAATGCTTTTTCAAAAGTAATTCTACAATTCTACTTTTCACGAAATCACAAATTAGTATTTCGTCACTTTCGTCATTTTCAATTTAAAGTTCTTTAATTTTATTGAAGGGTCTGAATATTGTCATATATTTTATGTATATTATGTGTAATTCTATTATATAATAATTCTAATAATTGAGGTGTATATAGTATACATTATATATTATTTTAAATCATTGTAAATTATTTTAAAAGATATAAAGTTTACCGTCGAGACACAAAACGTTTGACGGTACAACGTAATGCAATATATAAATAGACTCTCGATGGATTAAAATAGCCAGAGACACCGCGCTTACTTATGTAGGATCCTTATTCCCAGAGGGATCATCCGTTTACCCCGTTGCTAGAATCCTTCCTGCGACGTTTCCGCGGCGTGACTCCAGGTCCACGCGTCGTTCTTTACAAAACATACCTTCCCCGGGACGAGTTTAAAGCTAAGTGTACCGATGTTCCCAAACTATGCTTTCTTTGACAACATTAAAACGTTAGACTCGGCGCTATGATAGTTACGCCGGCGAACGGATACGACTCGACGGCAACCCATGTCATCCACACGCGCACGGAAATTCCATCCTCGGCCGTCCTTGGGGTAAGTTTGAACTAGTTAAACGCATAATGCACACGTGTCCCTATGAAAATGTGTAATATATGTGATTACGCAGGAGGGTGCGGTGGAGAATCAGTTTAGGACCAGTAGCGAATAGAAAACTCAATTTTGAGAAAATTAGTTTCGAAAAAAAAATCTGTTGGATAAATTTTAGAATAAAGATACCCTATTCGAATATCCGCACATCTTTTGTACATGAAAATCTGTAAATATTTGAGTTAAATAGCATAAAAATCATGACATTGATAATATAATATAAACACATACATATCAGATAAATTTTATAATATATTAATTATAATAATACATAACATGTATATATATATATATGTTATATATTATATGTTATTATTATGATTAATTATATGTAATATATAACGTATCATATTATGGATTATTTTAATTAATATGTATTACGTTATTTATTATAGTATTATTATATCTAATATATATAATATTAGGTAGTATTTATGTATATTATATATATGATGTACATAATTTCATATTAATTGATTTTTAGTAAAATCTTATCCTCTCCGAATATATTTACGTTCGCCGGAATATTTTTAATGTGAGTTGCACTTTTTCTTTGGTCAGTCCCACAAACTGATCGTCTCTCCGCTTGCGATAATATCTCGCAGATATTTAATAGCCGCTTTTATCGATAAAAAGTCGCGGCGGAAATTCAACGGTGCGAACAATGCGAAAATTTAACACGCAATCGTATGGGATGGAATGTGTATGTGTGCATGTGTGACGAAAACAGGTAAGAAGCTATAATAGAATTAACCGTAGTTAATATCGTGGTTATTACCGTCTCCGACCTCGATGTTTAGCACTTTCCGCTATCCTGGAAGCAAGTTCCCAGGTTCGATTAATCGTCATGTCGATTACCGTCGCTGTTCGCTCGCACCGTTAATTTTCCGCCGTTACTCTGCTCGACAGGAAAATATATATTTACGTGTCACGGACGGAACGTGACGTAAAGATTCGCGTTATGGGATCTTGCGTCGCTGTCCCGTAATTTTACACCAACCTCAACGAACTTTTTCTTTCACTTTATCCCCCTTTTTTTATTGAGTCCTAGCACCTCGACGTAAGTCGTACGGTGCTTGCGTCATCAACGCTTATCGGATTTCTTAGAAGGTTTATTCGTTTTTTTCTTGTTTATTAACGTGAGAGCCGCGTGGGTGAAAATAAAGGAATTCTTCAGATTAATTTCAAAATAGACCGTATTTTATCAATTAATTAATATAATTTTAAAATGCATTTGCGCAACGTTTCTCCAAGAGACTTGATTCACCGTTTTGGAAAAGAATGAAGAGAAAGAGATATTCCTATAATCGAGGCATTACTTTGATTAAATTTGTTTGACAAAGCCTAGTATTATTTTTTATTTTGGCTCTCGCCCGGTGAAAGAGAGGGAGAAACTTTTGAAGAGTCCGATAATACCCACGTGAGACATGATCGTGAAACGTCGCTCTTTCATTCGCAAGGACCTCGTGGACTTTCCGCGAACCGTCAAACATGTGAACGTGTCCTGGTTGGAGCAGACTGTGGCGCGGTCGAGGAGGCAGGATGAAGTCCAGCACACGGTCCAGTTGGTCGGCGATTATTGCGATTGTCCGTGCACGCATCGATAACGCAGCAAGTATACTCTCTCACATGATTTACATGCAATACAATGCACTTTTGCTTCGTAAGTGTCTTTGATAAATTTGTAAATGTTAATGAAATATGTAAGTTTGTAACAAAGCAAAGTATAAATGTAAATAATAGTCTTCTGATGAAAGTCAAAGATAAAAACAAAAGTCGTCGCGAAGGCAAAAGTGAAGGATACTCTTGCTTCAATGAGAGAGAAATTACCTTCTTAATTTACCCCCTAATTTTTTCCTTCTTATTTCAAGTAAATCTGTATACATATGTATGAAGATAGGCACATATAAATCACATACGCATAATTGGTTTCGCAAATATCTTTAATAAAATATGTAAATTGTAAAACAAAGCACAATATAAATGTCTTTTGATGAAAGCAAAAAATAAGAGCATAAGGCAAAGAAAAAAATTAAGGACGCTCTTAACATCGAAATTACTTTCTCAGTTATCCTTAATTCTTTTCTTCCTGTTTTAAGTAAATTTCTACATTTTTGAAAATTGGCAAAAACATACACATATATAAAACATACACATATACATGTATGTGTTGTACTCTATGTAAAAGTAAAGATAAATAAATAAATAAACGAAAATCTCATGCATTGATGTTCACGTCGAACGAGTCGCTCCTGAGGGAAATAATTGGAATAATCTTATTAGGGATTAACGCACAAGAAGATTGTAAACAACTGATGAGCACGGAGAACATCCGCGCTTTCTGTACAATTAAGCGAATTATAAGCAGACCCAATTCGCTAAGTGGCATTCCGGATAATTAGATTATTCTGCGTGAAACCGCAAACAAGTAACGTCGGTGAATTAAATTCACATAGCCGATACGCGCGATTTCGTGTTTTCGATCGCGGGATCAATCAGCGGGTAGAGGAGAGAAATATTTTATGCGCCAATTACAGCAGTTTAATCATTCAGGGAACTCTGTGACGTGTACAGGCGAGACACATTGATAATAGATAAATGATAATTGATAATAGATAAATATTACGCATTAATTAAATGTCTATCGTGAGATGTAGCTAACAGGTAATTGATGGCCAGTTTTAGAAACGAAGGAAGAATTAAACTTAGCACGTGGTCATCCATTGTATCCCTTGATACGTATTCTACGATTGTACAATTTCTCAGCGATTTAGATTACTTTTTGGATTATCTTTCTTTTTTGGTTTTTTGTTTCATGGACTCAATGTCCTCTCTCGCGAAGGGCGGGAGTGATGCAGGGAGATTCGGAAGGAATAGTCGACGGAAGTGACTTTTGTAGCTACTTTAAATCATGAAAGCTCTAAAATCGAACAATTTGTGAGGGGATGAGAAGAAGGATTTCTTCTTTCTTCATGTTACATGTTGGAAAATTCAGGAACGCGCACCGTGGATGAACGGTTGTAAATATTTTCAGAGAGAGATTGGAATATTCGCCGGGATTCAAACAACCGAATCGTCGAAATAACAACGCTTCGTTTTAACGTCATTTTTTTTTTTTTTTTTGACACTTTTATCGCTGCGTCTTTTACTCGCTTCAGACGATTCATTTCTGCAGTATTTCTTTACATTGTCTTGTCTTTAGCAAAGAAATTTGGACGCTGGCGTTGGTATTTTTTTGACACTCTTATCGTCATGCTTTTATTCACCTCGCTTATTTTCGCGACTGATTCGTTTCTGCAATAGTTATGTAGATTTAATAAATGTTATGTTGTGTCAGGTACGTGAGAAGTTCGAGAGAGTCGATTTCCGACAGATTCACTTAAATTACGCTAAATTGCGCGACACGATTATTAAAATTAATTAAATGATTTGATTGTATTTTCAAAGTCTTCGGATCTTTCCACCGTCAAACACAGTATGAAGTCTCCCGCTAAATGGATTATATTCACTTTAAATACTTTATAATTGGAACCATTATTTTATGTCAAATTTTGTGAAATGGATTCACGTGAAGCGGGGTGTACGCGTTTTGTTTCGTATAATTTAACAGTACTAAATCATAATTACTGTTATCGCTGATAAATAATACCCGTTTGAATCGATTTGCATTTTCATTCGCGGGCTGATTTGAGATTCCTTCTACGGAATTCCTCGCGTCACGGGGGTGGAGTTCCTGAACTTTCCGGTGATGCACGTAATGATCTTTTCTTGTGTCTTTTTCTCTCTTTCTTTGTCCCTCTCTCTCTCTCTCTCTCGCCCGGCTTTTCTTTCTGTCCTGTTACGAGCCTATTTACCGAAGCAGGCCACTGCGTTCGTGGCACACTGCCTCCAGAAGTTCCGTTTGTGTTGTAAATCGCCAATGTCCAGCTGATTGCGAAAGCGTTTCACAATCTGCTTGGTCAACAAGTAATCCATCAAGGCTGTCTCAATGCTGTTGTCGTCGTTCACCAGCTGGAACAAAAGCTGCAATTAAAAGTCCAGCTACATTTTTTCTTTTTCGGAAGGTTAATACATTTTTCTGGTAAAGTATAAGCTGGGACGAGTCGTAACTTAATTCGTGCAGTGAAAAAAGGCTTTTTACGTAAATGTATTAGCATAATCTATACTGTTCTACAAATGTACACGTTTTCCCAAGAATGGAAGAGCAATGCAAAAAGAAAATACAATTAAAATTTGAATAAAATTTGAATGTAGATCGAGGACAGGATCGCAATTCTAATCCATGTAGTTTTTTCTTTCTCGACTGTATTGTGCGACAGAATATTTTTGGAAAAAATTATATAAATAACTTTTCTGAAAATATATAATTTTGCAATTATGATATCTTCTCATCGGCACCGTCTCGATAATTTTACGGTAAACAACAAGTTTTAAAAACGGACGACAATTTAGACACGAGCATGTTGCAGTTTGATACGTCACAATTTTAACCACAATTTTAACGGGAGAACATATACGCACACGTGGAAATATGATTATCTCTCGTTAATGTCTCGATAAAAAGCGAGGAGTTTGTGGCAAACAAGCATTACAAGCAAGAGCGCTTTTTTGTTAGTAGGACGTAATGGAGCGTAAATTGAGTCGTCGAAGGTTATGGTGGAGAAGAGAGGGACAAACCATAATATTGTATCGCTACAGCTGTTTGTACACGGTTCGATTGACATTTATTTCAGTATTTCACGTCGCGATAAAAGGCAGGGTGCTGGCATTTTGCTGTGCAACTATGTTTTCGCATAAGTCACGCGGATGTATAAAGCCAACCTCCGGCCGAGTGATCAAGTGAAATTGAAAATTATCGCGACAACGGAACGCAGTTTTGCGCACAAATTACATTCTGTCGTACAGGAAAATACATGATGTATATTTGTACAGGCTGCAACACATTGCGGAGATATATCGTAATGTATCTTCTTTGAGTATTCATAATCGTATATTAGAGATCATTTTAACACTTTGAGTTTTATCAATCACATCTAAATTTGAGTTTCCAAGGGCCTCATTATTTGTGAGATATAGATGAGTTTTATTTATCTGATTAAGAATGATTTTGTTAAGTATTTAAGATATTTGACAAAAACAATACAAATTATTTAGATAAAAAAAACAAAGTATTAAAATAGTATTGTACATTAGTAATTCTTCCTTTAATTATTTAACGAGAAGACCAGTTCTTTTTTCGAAATTATGGAACGCATCTCACAGCGCAGAAAGAACCAATGTACCGAAAAAACGTATGAGTTTCCGGAATGTCTAAATGACACGGGAGATTCGTGGAACGAAAGAGTAAAGTCCGAATGGTAAATTGTACTACTACAGGAGAACGAACTCGATTTATGTGATATCGCGTGATTTCGTATGGGAAATCTCGGGTCTTTTCCTCTTTTCTTCCTTTATAATTACTACGCTTTCTGTAATTTTTACGTCTTACAAAAATGTCGTACATTACATTTAAAAAGACAAAACCGCAATAGAATGCATATATCTATATTTTTAACTTCCTGAGAAAAGAATTAGTTTAATTAATATATTTAGAAAAATCTTGCGATTGTTGAATATACCTCTGTGTATATAGTCTCTCGTCTTTCTTTTTCTTTTTCTGCTATGAGCTTTTCCTAAATTGACCTTTCAAAAACTTTTATCGATTTCCACGCGAATTAGGATGCAAAGATGTAGATAAACGTTGGAGGGACGTTAAATCCTGCGCTTGTAAGTTAACGCCGCAAAAATTTGATTGTCGTTTGATTTATCGATTATTGGTTGCGACTTGTGGATTTATTGATCGCCGTTACTGCCGTGCTTTTTTAATTATACTTTTCTTCGCATCTTTCCGCGATTTTGATTTATCTTTACGGCTCAACGCGGTCGGCAATGATAAAATTTTCGTTATGAATAAAAAACGTAGTCCAAATTACGTCGAAAACTGTCCGATTTTCATTTTTCTAAATTTTAATCTATCAAAATAATTTTTTAACGTTCTTGAATCTACTTTTAACACAGCAAAACATTTTTGCGAACATAATGCTGCGGTTAATATTCACAAACACAAACGTATATATTTATGTATATCAATAAAATCTTTTCTTTTTTTCTTTCCTTTTTTATATGATTCCTTCCATTCCCTATTATTTCTTCCATTTCTACTGGCAAGCGAAATATGAATCTAAATTACATCAAGTCAGTTATTACTTTTTACAATTGCTCGCTTGTAAAAAGTAAATTTAGATTCATATTTCGTCATCTGACTTTCGCCTACTGAAAGACAGATCGGCATTGTCTTTTTCTTTCTCCCTTTCTTTTTCGATTTGACGCTTAAACGAACGTTCTTTATCGGTTTCCCATCCTACGTGTTTCCCTATGTTCTTGTCTATCTCATTTGTAATTCAGGGACGCGACGCGCAGTTACGCAACGCGCAACGCAATTTCTGCGAATCGTTTATTCCGCGCGTTGCAGATGGGAAGCTCAGAAAAAAGTATCAACGTTTTCATAAAGCTTTCTTTCCGTTCTCTTATGCATATCGCACCATCGTCTTGTAATAGAAGCGATGAGACGCAAAGGGGATGCTGCAGCGTAAGTGGCATGGAAATTCTTGGGAAATCGAATAACAACGTGCAACGATTTGCCGAACAAGTTCAGAAACGTTCTTTGATTTCACTGATTTGGTGACATTAAAGAACGCTTTTCCCACATTTTTCTGTCTCTTTCTTCCTTTCTGCCTCGTCCATGTTTCCGATTGCCAACGATCGTATTTTTATTACAAAAGCATAGGAGTCTTGCAGTGGAATTTTTCAAATCGAACGCGGAGATCGCGCGAAAGAAACGAAGGAAACAAATTGCGCAATAATGACGTCGGTCGTAGTTGCGACTGTTACGAGATCAGCGAGTTTTTTCTTCTCTTTTTCTTCCTCCTTATTTTTCTTCAAAGTCGTGCACCAAAGTTAAACACTTACGCAATATCCGTATTTTTTCAATTCTCCATTTTAACAAGCGGGTCGCATTTTATACTTTGTTTTAACTTTGATGTTAATAATGTAACCTTTGCGACCACGAGCGACTTTTGTCTGGAGGTTTTTTAAATTCTGCGAGGACTTGTTTTCAAAATTCTAAAGGGATAGCGTTCACGTTGCTACGATCGCCGGCTCGTCGCATTAAGACCCTCAGGTTCGGCTTCGACGTCGGAGATCTTTCACCTGCCGGGGATCCTGGTAGGAATAGTGACGAAGGAGCCGAAGAGCACAATGCAAACGTCAACAAACTTTCGCGCCAGAGTCCGGAATCTCGCAACGGCGATATCCGTTTTCGATCTCGTCTCGCCTTACTCGATTACAAAGCGATGGAGAAAGGAAGACATTTCTGACAGCTGTCAAGCGGACTCCTCGCCATTTCCATTTCACTAACTCCCGTCAATCCGATCAAAATGTGGGAAAATCCGAGTCTTTCGAATGTGGAAAAATCAGACGGACGGACTTGTTTTTTGCCTTCCCTTCATTCTTCTGTATTTTTCGCGTGTCACTGAAAAACAGGTTGAGCTGTCGAGCAGTTAAGATTTTTTTCCACTGTTCGGAAGATGATCTTACGATCACTCGCCGAACGGTCACGATTTTGTAAATCCGGAAACTACGATGTTCCAGCCGCGCCGATTCAAAAAATCTCCCAGCTCTCGACTACAGAATTAAATAAATTATTTTTTTGAAACGGGAAAAATCCAAAGAGTCTCGGGTTTTTTAATGTCACATGAGTGTTCGCAGATTTACTGTTTCGTAAATTTATAAACTTCGGAGTACGCTTTGTTTATCGATTGGTTTATCCAGCTTTCGAGACATTTCTAAAGACACGATTCTAAAGACGATGCTTCTTAAAAGTACGATTACAAATGTCACGTATGGGTTCACCAAATTCTTTCGCATTAATTAGGAAGATGTAACGGCTCGATCAGTATCATATTTTGCATTCGATTATATGATTAAATATATATATTTTTCTAGAACGAAATTTTCGTTTTGATTTAAGAAAAACCCTACGGCGCTCTCTAAAAGTTAAAACGGGAGGGTGTGTCTAATTTTCTTTTTGTACTTACGTTCATGCTGTTCAAAAATCTCTCTTTATCTTTGTCGATCGCCGGCATCGACTCCGAATATTCTAACAAGACGAGAAGCATCAACGCCAGAGTAATCGCATTTCGTATGGACAACATCGTTCCGAATCTGCAAGCGCGAAAATAACCATCGCCTATTAATTATTATCAAATAATATAACAGTAGTGCCTTTTACGAGCAAGAGATTCAAATAAAACATGTGGTAAGTGTCAATAAACAATACATATATATTAGACGCGTTTCGACTTCCAAAGTCATCTTCAGTAACGTAAAAAAACGAGTCTGATTAGAATACATACTTCTTATAACTGTAGTTCACTTTTCAATCCTGCAAAATCCATAGTCGTGAGTTAATTCCCCCAAATTGATTAATATATATTGATTAATATATAAATGATAGTCATCCTCAGAGGCGTATCTAAGGAAAATAACTCCTATGGCAAATACTGAAATTGCGCCCTTATCTAAATATCTAGTACTTATCTTTTTTGTCATAATATCAGCTTAAAAAGGTCATTAATCTTTTATTTAACATTACATTACATTATAGCATTACTTAAAAATTATAAGTGCACCTTCCTTGCTTTCGATGTTGCAAATTGATCTATGACGTGCTCGAAGTCAATTTTTTCAGTTTCTTCTCTTTCTGCACTAATTTATTTTAAAAAATTAAAGAAACCACGTTATTTTTAGCATACAATTTTATCGAAAATATATTTTTTTATTGTCAAAGAAATTGAATTTTGTTCGAAATCTTTAATTGGCTTAATAATAAAATAATTTATACTGTTGCTGGAAAATAAACAAAATAAATCATTTTATTATTGGACCAATTTAAAGATAGTAACTATAGATAATTGATTTTAAGATAATAATAACAAAATTGATTATTTTGTTGCTACTACCTTAAAATCTAAAGTTATTTACAACACACACACACACACACACACACACACACACATATTCACGCATTTTATTCATGCATCTACAGCGCTTGATGAAATATATTAACTCTTAGGGCACTCTATTAACCCTTTAAGGCACTACGGGTCAGCCTGACCCGAACGAAAGTTTGCACTTAAATATCTGTAAGAAAATATTTGAAATTGGGACTTATGGTGCCATTTAGTGTTGGTTTGACTCTCCTACTTTACGACTGTGTACCTGCGGTGCTCAAGACCTTAGTTTCCAGCTGGCAGCCGTTGGGAATAGACGTCTCAAAGAGCCCGGGTCAATTTGTCCGTGTGTTCATACTCGCAGTCATTTTTATCTTAAAGTGTAGGGTTTCCAGAGTATCAGGTTAAATTTTTACGAAAAAATATTGATAAATGAAAAAGTTATTAAATTTGAAGTGAAAAGTTAATTTTTCAGTGTTTCTTTACATTATAATTTTTTTTAAATATTTGCAGTTCTGTGTGATTCTAGTGATTGCATCTTATTTGTGGATGTCTAAGTTATATACATGAATATTTTTATCTCAAAAAAATAAATAGTAACTTTGTAGCAACCAATTGAAACTGCTCGGGTCAAATTGTCCCAGTGTGCTCTCTATGTTTCACCCAGAATGTGTGCCCTTTAAGGGTTAATAAAAACTGCTTTGTAGCGCGATGCCATTGGCGCCCCCGTTCAAATGGCGCCCAGGGCACGTCCATACCTGCCATGCTCTTGATACGCCTCTGGTCATCCTCCCCCGGATTGGAAATGTCTGTGAAGTGACGTCCGATGTGGTTGACGGGCACTATTTGTACATCATTCTTATATATGTCAAAATAAAAACATAAAATAAAAACTCTACCTATCCAAAGTCATTTAATAAAAATTTAGTGTTTTAAAATATGATTCTTATCGATAAAAATGTGAATCTATAAAAAAGAGTTCTATTCCGAGAAAGTAAATTGTGACTAGAAGCGTTTGAACTGTTAAAAGGTGAAAGTACCACTAAAAGCTAGAATAATCCGGACACCACATCATCGTCACTAAAACCAATCTTGGAGGGGAAATGACACCGCAAACATAAATAATATCCTAAGATAGAAGATAAATTTATTGACACTTACCATATGTTTTATTTGAATCTCTTGCTCGTAAAAAGCACTACTGTTATATTATTTGTTTCAAATCTAAACGAGCATTATTACTATTATATTTATTCTTAATTATTATCAAACTATTAATGATAACAATATAAATTCATATTTGATAGTATATGAGCAGATGAGTTGGAAAATGATTATAAAAAATCCATATAAATTTTCTTTTCATGCTTGTTCAAATTGAAAAATCTCTAAAAAATATTGCTCCTTGACAATCTTGGGAAACATCAACAAAATATATTGATTAGATGTTATTATTTGGATATTATTATTTGATTGGATAATGTTTTACGTTTTATATGTTTGTTTCTTCTATATATCGCACATATACATGTACAGGTTCCATAAGAAAAAAAACACATCAAGCAGTGAACAGTCGCGATTGCGATAAAATAATATACGGTATAGGATTGACTAATGATTTGGAAATTATAGACATATTCTTTTTTCTCTTTCCCAACTTTCGGTAGCACGATGAAGTACAAGATTGGTTATCTCTTAGCTTGCCACGTTATTCATGCGTCCGGATGACGTATAAACGATACACGCTGGTAATTGTTTGATATCTTGTCACGTTTTGAAAAGTGAAGGATAAATATCTGTGAATTTCTCATTAAAAGAGATTCTTAGAAAGAATGCTGAAAGATTCACAAGAATCTTGAAATATGCAAGAAGAAACGGGATGCCTTTATTCTCAAGTGGTAAAATCGTTTGCAAGTTGGAAGAAGTTTTAAACCGACATACTTTTGATCGTATTTTAATCGAAGGGTTCCAAGAGCGAAACTAAATCGTGGCGGAAATTGCTGAAATAAACATACAGAAAAATTTTGTGTGCTTCGAAGAAAATAATATTAATCTTTGACAAGTTACATGAAATCTCTCAAAATTTTAACTTTACTTTCTTAACTCTTGTTTGAACAAAAAATAGGTAAATTATTAATACGTTATATTTTTTCTTGTTTTCTTTTTTTTTTAGTATTTCTAAATATTCTAAATAACTGAAATAGTTTACGTCGTGTCCAACTATTCGAGAAAAACTTAAAAAAGTACTACTGATTTTATGTCAATATTTTTATTTCAATTAAGTTAATTTAGATGAATTTGGAATGAATTTGATTGTATTTAAAATATAAATTATGAATACAAATACGAATTAGTTAAAAGATGTAAAAAATATAATTTAAAAAAATAACATAATAATTAAATAAATAATTAAACACATAGTTCATTCGTACTATATTTAAACGAACTTTATTTTTCGAATTTAATGTACAACACGAGAGTAATCGAAATGTCGAGGTTCTTTTCACCCGATGGAGGAGTGTAATGAAAGATCGGCGAAAGGGGTAAGGGGATAAACACATAGGAAACATAGTGGAGGAGGAGGGATAAAAACTAAATGAAAAACGAAGCCCAACTCACCACCCGTGGTCTGTTACACAATCCGCTAATTGGCGGGACAAACGATGCGCATTATTGACCGGGTTGTGCGCATCAGATAATTGTTGCGGCCGTCGCCGCCTCCACGAAGCGAAGAGGGATATTCGGATCACAAAGCGCCGCGGTTTGTGCGAATTTAATTGATTAATTGAAAAAGGTCATCGTGACAATTCGAACGCGAAATGTAACACCGGCGGATACGTTTATCGGACACTGTCTACTAATCCCGCCGATGCCGAAAACGGAATGCCAAAAACACGATTGACAAACACAATCGTACGAACGTAAGAGAAAAAGAGGAAAGGAAAAAGATATAAAGTGGAATTTAAAGTTAAGCGCGTTGAAAGTAAACTTTTTAAAACGATGAACTGGAACGCGATAGAATTCGATTGTGGAAGGATTCTAAAAATTCTCCATCCGAAACTTTTATCTGGCGGAATTATAAAACGAAGAAAAATTTGATTCTCATTAATAAATTATTTTAACAAATGTTAAGGAATTAAAAATTCCATTCTCATCTGTTTACCTCTTTGTAAAAAATAATCAAATCAGTAGATTTATTTTAAGAAGCAGAACCGAATTTTTCAAATAGAAAAACAGCAATCGATTTAGTTTATTATGCAGATTTATTTTGAAAAGTTTCTATGAAGAAAGTCAGTTTGGTTAGTTAATTGTTAATTTAAACTTTCTCCTATTTAGATATTATTATGAATTATCATACATCGATTGTCAATAAAAGAAACCTTTCCTTTATTCTTCTTGAATGTGCTGTTAGAAGCGATGTCCGATTATAAGCGGACCTTTTCTACTGCTGCCGCGAGCATGAAGGTGCATGGATTTATAAATTGGAACGCGCGTTCCAATTTATAAATGCATTTATTAATGTTTTATCACTTATCATTGTTTAATTTACTGTTTTATTATGTCATTTGTTTAACTTCAAGATAAATCCCCTCAGCGAAATAATACAAATCAATAACAATTATTTATGCGACAAAAGAGTGCGATTTCAAACATCGAAAAAATGCTCGCGCTACATTTTATTGTTTATACTTTATTTGTAGACGCGGCTTTTTCTTCGCGAAGAGGAACACCTTGTATGTAAGAAGTGCCGGAAGAATCGTGTTATTACGGGAAGTAAGTAGTGAAAGAAGATTCAATTTGTCCCCGTCTGTCCGCTTGACGCAGCGAACAGTCAAATTTTATCGTGAAACTTGTAAACAAGGAACTTGTAAACAGGGAAGTCATATAGGAATTTGGGAAGTTTACATCTCAGACGTAAACGTCTGTCACCCTCGCACCAAAAAAAGAATGTAATTAGCGTAAAATATAACTGCGAATGTTCATTTTTTATTTAATTTTAACTCAGCATTCTTCTAAATTTGCTGAGGAGCGATAGCCGATCATGAAAATTCTTTCCTACCAATGCCTTACACAAGAATGTGCGCTCTAGATTAAAAATGTACAGTTTACAATTTACTCATTCGCTGTTATTTATCTTTTGCTATCATTTATTTATTATCTTAATAAATAATTTAATTACCTAAATAGATAATAACGTTCAACTTTATAAATTTGCTTACTGCTGGCGCGTGCCTATTTACATATAATTCATTTACGCATAATTGCTCTTCTTCGCAGTGGAAATTTATAGAATTAATTTAATTTACATTTATAATAATTACGTATAATAATTACGTTTCTTTGCGTTAGAAACCGAATGGTATAAGAAATGTCACGTCGAAAAGTTGCACAGGAATTTGACAATTCTATTCTATACAGGCTCTTTAGTGTTTCTCGCTTGTCAGATTCTCAAAGAATGAATGAATAATCGTGAAGAAGACTTTTTTCTTCGATTTTCAATTTTTGAAGATAACGAATGAATAAGTAATCGTAGAGAGAAACTTTTGATCTCAATTCCCGAGACCCCATATTTACCGTATACTAAAAGCGACGTCCGATCCTGAAAATTCTTTTCTACTGATGCGCGAAATCTTCATTTTGATTTTTAAATCTATATACTATTTACTATATCTATATTCTGTTTTACATCTATGTAACTGTTCCCTTTTCCGCAGAAAATGTATAGCTGTATAATTAATAATGTAATTTATGTCTGAATAATTACTTTCCTTCACAATGATATTTACAGAAAATGCCGAGTCGGAAAATCGTTAAAAAATTCGGAAAATTTTCGTGTAGATTGTTTCATGCGTGGTGTTCCTCTCATATTCTAAATTTATTTTTTTTCACATTTTATGTGATTTTTTTTCGTCTAATTTACATCAATATAATTCAAGAATTATATCTATATAATCGTTGTAATTATCTTTCTCCGTGTAAGGACAGAAAATGAAGTTGTGGAAGTAAAAAAAATTGCAGAAATTTGGAAACGCGAGTTTATACCTCGTTTAAACTGATGTATCGCCTGATCTCGTACTTTCGTCCTAGAAGAATGACACTCGTGGGTAAAGACCTCTCTCTCTCTCTCTCTCTCTCTCTCTCTCTTCTTTTTCTCTCTTGATAGCGTCGCCTCGATGTCTCCACGACAGAGTGACCGCGCTTGGAGCACGCCATCACTTTATACCCTGTGCCGTACCGTTGGCGGACGGTGGTGGCGGTGGTAGCGGAAAGTCATCCCTTCCCGCACAGAATCCATGCTCCCTCTCATCCCCTTTTTCGCGCTACACCAGTAGTACCATCTCTACATCTCGCCGTTTGCCAAATACAATGAGCTGGCACCATTGCACCTTGGCTCTTCTGGAATTACAGCAAGCACGTAACAGCAGCATTTTTCTGGGCGGTCCCGATGACCGCGCTCTCGGTGTCGTAATGGCAAGGGGCAATACCGAGGGCAAATTAAGTCAAATTAAGCGAACGAAATTACAAGAGAAAATGAGAGAGGAGAGATTGGGATTCGAGTAAGCAGAACATAAGCGAGCTAATTACAAATACAGGTATAAATATAGTTTTTACTTCTCTCTCTCTCTCTTTTTCCCTTTAGAAGCGTACTGCGAATTCCACGACATACTGAACATGTGTTAATTGTTGTTATTCTCTTGGGAAAGATCATTGCAAGTTATAATACTACTTTACTTTTGCTCTCTCCCTCCCCCCCTCTCGCTCACTCACTCACTCACTCACTCACTCTGTCTCTCTCTCTCTTTTTTTCATTTAAAAAACTTGATTACTCGTATGACACATATTCTGACCCACAAGGTGTCCCGAGAGCTTTGGATATTTGTTTGATCGCAGTTTTTTCGATTTATGCTACGACGAATTCTCCGAGGGAGATTTTCAGAAAAAAGGGGCATGATACCAATTTTTAATATTATCGTTTCATGACCGATTTTCGCTTGAAACTTTTCTTTCGTTGACACTTTTGCGGTCACATATGTATCTTCCTTAAATCCACAAAATGAATGTATGCGATGACATTTCATTCTTCCATTTCCCCTTTATTTAAAATTCTATTAATTCTCCTACTTGTAATTAACATTATTATTGTGCATAATACATGTATAACAATGAATGCAAATTTTTATTTCGGGAGAATAAAAAAGTTCGTTGAACAAATATCTATTGCCAATCGTATTCCCGATAGGTCACACTCGAACATTTATTCTTTTATTCATTTATTATTTATTTTGGCACGTATTATGTACTACGTAATTAAATCGAAAAATCATTAAAGATTAAAGATCGTAATTACGATATCAAAAACTAAAACGCAACTGTTTTCAAAAGGTCTCGGATATTAATATTGAAATATAATGTTGAATTATTAATATTAAAATTGTGATGCGTTACACGAAAGAGTCAAAGGATTATTTATTTGGATGCATGCGTGAGAATTATACAAAATAAATGTCTGAAACTTCGAACATTTCCCTGCACAATCTTAACGTTTCGATTTTTTTATGTATCTTTAATTTTCATACAGTACGTTTTCTACTTGGCTCCATTTATAGAAGCGTTCGAAGAATGATCTTCCAATTGTTCAGAGCAACGCGTAAATTGTGCACGTTGCTCTTTTTTTCGCGGAATGCCGCGAGTATGCAAATTAGAGAAAGTTGAAAAGAGAAGCCAGAACTACACGAGACAGCATCGAGCACGCTTCTTGCAAGAGCCCACCCTTCCGGAGGATTCTTTGAACGACTAACGCGAAGGAACTGTGGCGTCTGTGGTTTGACCGCATCGTGGTCGCTATCGCCATTGCGTGATGTCGGAAGGAAATTCTCCTGTTTCTCTCTTTCTCTTCCACAAAAGGAATGCGTCGAGAACTTCAATCGAAGACTGTGCAAGACACACAATGCTCATGCTTTAACGTGTTAGAGTGACTTCGACTAAACTCTGATTAATCTAATCGATTAATTTATCGATTATTAAGTAATATCTGTTTTGCTGATATGAACGAAATTATAAATTTTTTGTTGCTTAATTAATATATAGAAGGACAGACCAGATAGCTTAAGGGTGACGAATTATGCAGTTGAAAATTTTTCTGCAAAAAATTCCACCGATTGAATTTGATCGATTAAGTTAATTACAGATTCAATCAAAGTCGCTTTAAAAGGAATCAGAATCTTAAAAGCAAAAAGGAAAATATTCCTAATGTACTGATATTTCAATAATAAGTATTAAATAATATATTTACAAAACACGATTATGAAGATTATTATATTTGTGTGAAATGTTTATTACAATTTCTTTTAAATCTTGTAAACGTTGACCTTGATGTCGGAAAAACAATAACAAGAAGGGGAAAAGAGGAAATAGAGTTTATATTTGCTTGTATCGGCTTTGATTTCTATAGATAACATTTAACGTCGGGAAAGAAAGAATCGTCTACTCGCTATCGAAGGTGTCAACGTAGATTGTCTTATTGTGACTCATCATTTTTACGAAGTGTTAACGGAAAACTTCAATCTATCGTACGAGATTTATATCAAGATATTAGAAAATAATCTGACGAATATCGGTGAAAATAGTAAGATATTTTTAATTTATATCCTTTTTTTTTCTCTTTATAAAAACACACGTCGCTGTCGATTGCAATGTCAAATCAATCGTAGACGGTCATCAATCGCAAAGAATCGGAACGAAAAATAATATAGAATAAAATGGAGCCGATATACGAGAATGTAAATTTGCAAAGGGAGTATAGAAAGTATTTGTGGGATCTCAGAGATTGGCCAATCTTCAGGGTATTGCAACCAGATATCAAGTATCCGGTTCGCATGGTCATGGTATTTGGTAACGGTACGTACGAATATGATATACAGTTGCAGTGCAATTTGCTTTTCTTTTCATTCGCCACTTTCATCGATATTGTATGTTGAAACAGCAACTAGGAAATCGGCTCTTATAGTGACTAAAGCAAAGAGGGTGTACGCCATAGGCAATAATTCCGTAGGTCAGCTGGGAAGTAAACTGTCACGTAACGAAAGTATCGTGATCAAACCGAGAGAGATTCATGAATTACGTGAGATAAACATAAAGACTATTGTTACTATGCGGGGTTCTGTCTTTGCGATTACCAAAGAGGGAAAGGTATGCTAGCCCATTAACTCTTTATGTCGCGTGAAAATTTTAATCCATATTATTAGAAAATCTTTTCTAAGAATCATTTTTATTAAATATAAATTATCTTTATAAATTATGTTAATTCTTTTTATTATGTTAAATGCAAAATTAAATAAGTATAACATAAAAATATAAGTTTTTTATAATTTTTTATTTTGATAAATACGACACGTAAAAGTAAAAAAATTAGAGTTTATATTTCAAAATTAAGATAAATTTTACGTAAAAGAAAATATTTTCATCATAGAAACACGGAGATTATATTATACATGTAATTTTCTCGACACTTTTATAATTGTATATACAATACATTAAGGCTCACACATTTGTTTAATATGTATTTATTTGCATAATATTTTGTAAGAGAAAATCTCATGTAGATGAGAAAACGTTAAATTCAACACTTATATTTGTTAATAATTACTGAGTAATGTTACAGAATTGATAGAAACTTTGTAAGTTTGCCAAATTGTATATAACTGACGTATCTTTCTTATGTTATATAGTTATATAGTTATTATATATATATACATAAATGTTTGTTGTTAATTTATATTATATTTACATATTAGTATATTATATTATATTGTATATTATATGATTTTTACATAAATTTTTGCTAACTTTTTTTGTAGCAGTTCGTATTAGTAATTCTGTAGTAATTTGGAGCATTATGTGTAGAATGAGTGAGAGATTTCAGTTGAAATTTCATGACAGCATTGTTTTTGAAAGGTTTTTGTCTGGGGTGACAATAATTACGGATTATTGGGACTTGGAAAAGACACGAATAAATATATATATGAGCCCACTTTACTGACCAATTTGTGTATGATACACATTGTTGACATCTCGTGCAGCACAGACTTTGTTCTCGCTCTTACCAAGGATGGGAAAGTAAGTGATGATTATTATTTTGTACGACATGTATTGTCGGATTATTTACGTAGGTATACGCTTGGGGACTTGTTCGTGATTTTCGAACATATGTACCAATGAAAGTAAAACTTAGACGGAAGGTAAGCCAAATCGCCTGTAACTCCCGGTTTAACATAATAGTTACTACGGACGGCAACGTTTGCACTTGGGATAAAAATCAGATGGGCATAGAGCATAACAGGATACACACAAACTGGAATATGATGTTTTTCGGTATAGAGAGTGCTTTTCCATTACGCAATGAAATAGGTAATCCGCTTGTCTCAAAGATTCATTTTTCTGTTTCCAAAGTATTAGTAGATACGAGTAATAATTGAGGTTTCAGTTAAGGTAGCTTGTGGACGTTGTCACATGTTAGCACTGACGGGAAGAGGAACACTCTATGTCTGGGGTGATAACACCCTCGGATTTTTGGGCCTTGGTCACAACAAGCCCTTGTCGGAATATCCTGATTTGGTAAATCGTTTATCGATAAAGAGAAATGAGAAATAGAAGTATTAATCCGATTTTGATTTATAATTATGAAGATAAACCTCAAGAGTGTGTTGGACATCGCCGTCATGCCCGAGACCAACTTGAATGCAGCCATTTGCAAGAACAAATGCGTCTACGTGTGGGGCCAATGTTATGGTCTAGAGATTAAAACCCCGCTTGCTACCTTATTCTCGAACATACACGAGGCATTTGCGTATGACTCTCTAGGCTGTATGCATGAACCGTTAGTTATATCCACGCATAGAGACAGTGATGAAAAGATAGAGAAGAAGGGACTAGAATTGGCGCGACTTTTCGACACTCATAAGCTGGTATTCACAGTTTTTATTTCAAGACCTCGGCCTTAAATAATGTTTGTAAAATGCTAATACGGTTCTGTAATTTGTTTATAACATCTTAAGATACTTAACTGACTGTCTTAAATGTAACAGACTATAAATACCAGCTATATACGCTTTATTTTTTGTAATCTTCACGCCTGTGTCTATTTCAAATTATTATCATTATAAAGTGAAAAATGAAATAGATGTATATCACAAGAAGAAAAAGAAATGAGATGTAGGAAGTACAACTGAGACAAACAAATAACTAATAATAATTAGTATAATAATAATAGATAATATAACATTTGCTTAATATAATTATATTAATATAATTATATGCTTAATATAATTATATAAATAGTTATTATTTTTAGTATTTACATGTACAGCAATATATAGTTGATAATATTTTTATATATCATAAATTCATGTCACAGATTTATTTTCCTATAAAATAAAGTTATAAATTAAAATTCAATATTTTTAAGAGAAAGGACTAAAAAGCAAATGGTGATTATTATAATTAATAAAATACATTTTGTTTTCGACGGACACAAATTTTCACACATCTTGATATTATAAATCTTTGATATTATAATTTATTTCAAATTTCCTTTTTTTGATGCAGGATTTATTCGATTTTAAGCTAAGGATCGACAAGAAAATGATCTACCTTCAAAAGAATGTTCTGAAAAGTCGTTGTCAGTATTTTAAATCCTTGAATGAATCTGATTGGAATGATAAAAAGTAAGCATTCATGAAAACGCTGATTTTTCATTAAGTCTTAACTTTATTAAGAACATTCTAGATTTGTCTCTTTGTTTGCCTTATTGACTTGTTCTTCCTTAACAGTGTTGTCCTACTTGGTAAATTTTCCTACATGGTATACAGAGCCTTCTTCAAGTACTTGTACACTGATCGTATTGATCTATCTCTGGAAAAGACATTTGGTGAGTTTAAGAGAAATTATTGCTTGCATAATTCACGATTAAAATATCATTTCGTCATATCGACGTTTTGCAGATCTCTTGGCATTAGCTAAAATGTACGAAGCGGAGGATCTCGTGAGAGATGTCGAGCGAATGATAATGAGAGAGATTAACGCATTAAAAGTATCCACTATTGATGACAGAGTTTAATACGAATAATAGGTAACTCTGTTAAAATTTATGACACACCTACTTTGATCTTTATATTAGAATTTAGGTGCAATATATCTTTGTTTTATTATTTATATTTATTAATTTATATAGGTAATCGAATTTGTGTCACGTGATTTTTAATAAAAATTTTCTACCTGAGATTATATAATACAAATAACGGAAACTTGTCTCAAGTCTGATGCAAAGAACTAAAACCAAAGTCGATGATTTTAAAAATTAATTTGCTCGTTTATTTTAATGTATTAATTGCTATTATTTTTAGTATTCTTTTACATAGAAAAAGCTATAAGTTTTTCTATTTCCATATAAATAGAAATAGAAAAATTACATAGTTTGAAAATTAAAAATTACGTAGACCAACGAAAAACTTGCTTGGATATATGACTCTTGATAAATATATAATAAACATCCCAGTAAAAGTTTTTTATAAGAATATTTTATATATATATATATATGTATATATGTATGTAGCTATATATATATATATATATATATATATACTATATATATATATATATATATTTATATAGGCTTTCTTGTAATCTCTTTCGTTTGTATATTGAGAAAAAGTTGTCTATATGACTAATATGTTTGAGTATTTCTTTAATTTAAATATGTTTTTTAATTAAACATATATTATTCAAAATACATATTTTTTTAAATTATATATTTGTATATATATTTATATAAAAAATTTTTTACTGAGATATTAATATTTAACAAAACAATTAGTGCGCTGAAAGAATAATCTCTCTTAATCAACAGTAATATAAACTTATAAATCTTACTTTAATTTCTCTTTTATACACTAATATATAATTATTATATCATTAAGATCATCGATTTGAAAAGCAAGTTTAGAAGTTAGAAGTTAGAATAGAAGTTAGAAGACAAGAAAAATGTATTATTAAAAATCAATTTAGGAATAATGGATATTTGCATTACAAATAAAATAATGAACTAATATATAACTGCAATTATCTTTCTTAAAATAATATCAACACACTTTTTCAACACTTTAAGGTATTTTATTTACATAACTTAGCAATACCTCATAAATACATACATCTATTTTCTCACATTTGAAGTAAAGTAGCAGTCGTTGTGACAAAATCACATCACATGGCGAATATAAAACAATAAAAATATACATAATTTATACATTGTAGGCCAAAGGTGGTAGGAAAAATTGAAAGCGAAAAAATATCCGTATGCGTATATACATTATACACACAAATCGTCTTTTTTTTCTTTACAAACGGTACATCGAAATGACATCGATGATAATCTCCGTTGGTAGGTACTATTGCTTAGTGTACTTGTAGTTGGCCCCTCCTGTTAATATCAATATTTTCGCCGCGTTTCCCACCGTAAGAATTCTTGTACAGAATCCCAACACTAATTCACGAAAAATACAACGCATACAAAGTTTCCACAATATTTTCTCCTCATTATACGCCTTATGTAGTATACTTACTGAATTTTACACATTATATTTACACACTTGGGTCAAATGGGAGTCAATAAAAGTGAAATTAAAAGTCTCTAACTAAGTTCAAAACCTGCGCCGGCCTGTATCGCGTATAGGAGCTTCTCGCGTAGAGTTTTTTCATCCGGAAACTCAGGAAGTTTCAGTAAGTTCATACAGGTACTCGAGGTCGGCAAACGATCCACGGTACCGGCATGCTGGATACAGAATGGTGGATCGAGTTCCTGTAAACGAAAATTCGCCTAGTGTTGATGAAACGAAACAATGAAAACAAATATCACAAGCGATATTACTAGGATTGTTGTTAATTAAGATTTTAGCTGAGATCTAAATTTGTAATAGCTATTACATTCATGTTATTGAATACAGCACGATTACCTATGACGTACCTTGAATCCTAGGAGAGGAGGGCGACTGCAGCTGGTGACAAATTTCAGTAATTGGCCCTTCTGTTGATCGTTGAATTCGTTGACGACCTTCCAGAAGGCAGTAATAGTCGGATGATCAGGCGCATATCCGCCAGTGTAGTTCGTGTGTAGCATCAAGTCTGATACGTCTACGGGAATCTGTGCACCCGATATGAGTACCTGCAGCTCCTTGTTGTTGAACATCTGCAGCCAATCAAGTGGTACAACACTGCCAATTCCTTGCTTGAATGCGAAACACTGCGCGCGTATCTGCTTGTTCAGTTTATAATCGGCCATCAGATGAATATATTCAATGCGATTGTGATTTGTCACGGGGATGTTGGCGCCGCTTGGTTTCAATTCGTCGACACGTCTTTCGCCAAGCTCATCGCTGAGCACGGTAAAGTCCAACCCGAGATCCGCTACATCGCCCTTATAACTCTTCAGATAGAGCAGATTGCGATACATGATAGGGTCGAGGGAAGCCAGGTGGTGTACGTCCACATCTGACTGACGTCCGACGATCTTTGATAAGAAGAACTCAGCGAATGGCAACTCCACTAACAGATTCTCATATAACGCTTTCCCCAAAATCCTACCAATAAAATAGTAATGTTTCGGGAAGTCATCAACCAGCAACTGCACTGTAGGATTCGGGTATAGCATGTTGTCCTTGGTGAGTTTGAAGAAGCCGCGGTTAGGATCGAAGCTGGTCTTCAGCAGCTCGGATAAAAATTCCCTGAATAGACCGCCGCCATCGACACCAGCTTCCTCCAATCCCGCGGTATTGACCAGCTGTACTCGCATCTTCAATCGCAGTTCCGGCTCGTTTTCCGGTGACAACTTCTCGAAAGCGTCCTCGTAGAGGTAGTTTCGTCTCACGGAGATCTGTATAGACGGACCCTGCATAAAGTGTGCGAGTTCGCCTTGTTGTTCTGCTTTGTCCTTGTAGATCAACGACTGGAATACTACTACGCGATTGTTGAATGGTACAACGAACGGTATCTCGCGCAACAGCGTCAACGTTCGCACTTCCGTCGCCGACAGTGGTGGTCCCTCCTCAAATTCCTCCCTCGTAAAGGCCCTCAAATTCTGAAAGGGCACATATCCACGCAGTCGACGTCTACGGAACGCGAAATCCTGCGGTTTGTCGATGGGAATGACGACATTGGATGCGATCCAATGGCCTTCTGGGCAGAACTGTCGCCTAAGATCGCGCGTGTGTAATTGTCGTAGAAGACCCACCGTAACCTTTAATAAATTTATAATAATATTTGTAATACTTAAAAGTACACATGACCAAATTTATAATAAGCATGACTTTTATAACAATGTATATTATTTAACATAACAGTAACACTTTCGATAATTAATTACATGAAAACAATAGTAGTAAATGTTCTCGTTGAGAAAAAAATTAAATTGATTGGAGAATCTGTCATTAAAAAGCAATATGATGTAAAAAGAATGGAACTCTGTATAAAAAAAGCTTTAGCTAAATAACAATCATTGTTCTAAAGATTTTAGGGTAATATAGAATCATTAGGTGAGGAACCTTAAACAAGTGCGTCCAGATCTGCGTGTCGTGTCGGCATTGAACAGCAGATGTAGGGCCCAGTACAGCATTTTTGTAGTCTTCACGCACTGTGGGCCGAGTGTCAGGAAATGCGAGCTCCACTAGACCCAGGCAGACACCTTTCAAGTGACCAGATAACATTGCAAGTTCCGCGATGGTAAACGGCATTGCATGCTGCTGCCGGTTGTTGGATATATGTTCCACGGAAGCCTGTTCGAGAAAGAACTCGGTGTCGTGCAATGTCGCGATCAGCAGGCTGAATAACGAACAGAAAACCGCCAGTAATGGAACTATCCTATCGGTGTCCTCGGTTGAGAGAGCGATTCCGCGCGATATAATCTGCAGAAGAGATGTAGCAACACCGCCACCAAACAACGATGTTTGACGAATTGATGCTAAGCTGGTCCACAGATGTTTAAGAAATACTGGTTTGAACGCAAGCATATAGAGCAGTTTGTACTTTTGAACGGCCAGCTTATTGGTGATGAGTAGGTGATGGCACAACCGGCACAGTGGTTGTAACAACGCGGGAGGATCCGATTGGCTCTGTTCAATTGCGAACAATATGCCGTTTACGCGCTGTTGCTCGTTTAACATCTCAATACATTGCCGCAAAATGTCAGCCTGCTCCTGATCGGTTACACTGCCATTGGATTCGTTGTCTGAATCGTTGTCAGCATGCTGTTGTTCCGAAACACTTTGCTCGGCCATTAATGGCACGATAGTCGAGCTTAAGGATGCGAGCACTTGCAAATAGTTCGTCAATGCATCCTCGGATTTACACCAAGCTATGAAAAAAATGTGCCAAGTGTGAAATCGTAACGTTAATTTATCAAAGAATTTAAATTGCAGTTTGTTGTCATTATAGAATATAAAAAAGTACATGTATAAACATATTACATGTATAAAAATACAAATATAAATATAATTAGTATGAATAGAGTTATAATAATATGTATAAAAATATAAAAAATATTATGCTTAATTTAATATTATCAAAAAGATTGAACGATGCATTTCGTCCGTTTGTCTGCTTTAAGGTTAAAGCTAATAGAAAAGCTTTTTATTTATACTTACACAACTGATTAGACGAATCTAATGACAGTACACAATAAAGCAGGTTTATCGTAGGTTCCAACTGGAGTCGATTGATACAGGCGATTAACTGGACATACGGAAAGTCTTTGAACTCTGCCAATGCTGGCACAACAAACATGCGAATCGGATCGGACAATCTGGGCGAGAATATGCTTTTACATAATTCCTGCAGCACAAGCGTAGAGAAGACCTCTTTGTGAATCCTCACGTAAGAAATCAAATCCACAGGTCGTTTGATCATGTCCAGTAAACACTTGGAGATCGGTGTAGGCGCAACCGACGTCACCTCCGCCATCGGCGGCACTTTTTCGTCCAGCAGCTTTCTCAGCTGTTCGAAGTAGTTATGTTGAATCAGGTAGACAAATATACTCTCTAAATGCCGATAACTGTGTTCGCGTAGCACCTTCTCCGTGTCTTCTCGCGTTGTGAATATCTCTAAAACCCGCAACGGTATCGCCAAGGAATATGCTCCGTCCGGCAACGTTTCTGTATTGTATCGCATACACATGCGGAGAATCCACCTGTATCGAATAACGTACCATGTATTATTGAAAATATAATGTGTACAAGGAATGCTGTCGCATAGCGGCTGAAACACTTCATATAACTTTGTTTCATATAGCTGGTGGTTTTGATATAAAAACAGACTTTTTAAATTATGATTATGTTTGAATAATTTACCTTAGTCTCCACAGCCATTGTAACGAGCTTATTGACTTCAATTTGATCTCTTTCTGATGCTTCAAGAAGTGTTGAAGGACCCATATTAATCTATTGGCATCCAAGGTATGATTATAAAAGAATAGCAACTTCCGTAAATATGGTACTAATTCCTCCAGACTCAGATTCCTACGTCCGGCTTCCCGTTGCGCTTCATCAAACTCCTTCCTCTTCTGTGCATACACCAGTCTTCTAGTGACAAAACTGCGTATCCGTGCTTGTATCTTTAATGCTGCATCATGCTTCTTGCGCTGTTGTTCTCTTTTTAGCCTCTCTAACTGTGCATGTTGTAGGAAAACAGTCCTTTCGTCCCGTCTGCTCGCGCCTGATAGATTCTGTTGTGGCTTACGCCTGTAGTCTCCCTCAAAACTATACATGTTTATTCATGACCAACACCTTTTTTCTTTCAAATTTATCTGAGTTTATCTGAAATAATTGGCAAATTATCATTAATATAAACCTAATAATTTTATATAATTTACATTGTATTTTAATTGTTTATATAATTATAAAATCTAAAACAAAAATTATTTTGAAAAACTACATGCATACATGTGTATACTGTACTTGTATTATACATCATATTGGTTGATTTACTGAATAAATACTGTATTCTGATATATGATTTTTTTGTGTGAATGCATTATACAGGGTGTGTAAAGTCCCAGACCCCTTAAATATCTTGAAAAATAAATATTTCTGACAAAAATGGTTCATACAAAAGTTATATATAGGACTTTAAGTACGTATTACAAGTTATGTATTACATAGTAAAGCCCTACAACTTTTGTGAATGAACCATTGTTAGAAATGCTTCTTTTTCAAGATAATTAAGGGGTCTGTGATTTTTTACACATTCTGTATATACATAGCTATCATATTAAATATTTTGCTTCTTAACACTTCATCCAAATATTTAATATTTAATGTCACATATTATTATTACATTAAATATATCACATTTTAAACATTTCACAGTTCGTCCTGCTTAATTATGCTTGGTAATACTGAAGGAGACCAAAATACGCAATATAGTGAAGTTTCAACGAAAACGGTGAGGAAGCTCCTTCAGTATTACCTTATGCTTCCCAGAACTTACCTTCAGCGTAAGTCAAAGATAATATTCGTAACAAAACTACAGTGGCAATCGAACAATCTTCATTGCCGCAAGAGAAATTGAACATTTTTTATAATTAACATTCTCATATTTCTCTCTACGTTGCCAAGTCAGAGTCAGAGCACATACAAGAGTTTCGTCTATTTTCAAACTTAGATTGCTCCTCGAAGGTTAAGCGCGATCGAAGATTCTCGACATAGCGTCGATCTAACAAACGTGACGATGAATATGCGATACCATGCGATGCTCGGTCGATCCTCCACAGTACATCGCCAGCCAGAGACAATGACTCGCGATCTCACAGTATCTCACGCGTACAGCACCACCGCGCACACGTCTAGTCATCGAGACTCGCCATGTTACGGCCCCTCGGCGAAGACCCAATGCCGTCTGCTCGATCCCGATGCACTCGTGCCTCGTCTTAAAACGTGGCGTGGTGCTCTCTCAACTCTGCTCGGTAGTCGGAACTCGGCTCATAATGCACGTGCGTAGCTACGAGCACCTGTGCCTTGTGAGCTCAAAACGCGGATCCTTGATCGTTGATTATTCATCCGTCCGTTATGTTTTGAGTGTATAGCCCTAAGATGCTGAACGGTATCAATCATCTGAAGACGATCTTGAATATATGAGAAATTAAACCAAATAGTTTAGCTTCAGCTCTTTTTAACCAAGAAAGAAAACTGGGTTGGCAATCATACTCTTACTCACACATCCACTTATATTTTACAATTTACCGGTATATATAGCGCTTATACATGTTAATATTATTTCCTCATCCTCTTGTGTACCTCATTCCTATTCTGCTGTATATCTTGGTTTAAATCTATAAAATACGATTGAATATAGAAGAATAGGAAATACTCTCTTCTGCTTCTTTTCTCTTTTCACCCTTGCCTCCTCACCCGTTTCGACCGTTCACCCCTTCGCGGACATCGTGACGCACGCTACGCTCCTGCGATCCAGTCCTGCCAATGTGAGAACGGGGGAGGCCGACAGATTGGTAGGAGTGGGAGACGTATGATACGCGTCGCGCATGCGCGAGAAGAGGAGCCGGTTCGCGGATTGCCGCACCGGGCGCGGGCCGCGGACGGATTCGAGAGTGTCGAGGTTCGCGAATGGCCGGCGCGTCGCGCCGGGCGGGAAGATGGCGGCGGTGGAGTCGTGCGTGGTCAAGTGCGCCGACATCGATAACGCGACGGCGGACAGGGCGGGCGAGCCGCGCGCGGTCACGCCGCGCCGCCAGGCCGAGCTTTACCGATTTCGCGCCACCGACCTGCTGTACTACGCGTCCTCGGTCAGTTTCTTTTTCGCGGATGTAGCAACAGGTGAACAAAGAGTGTCACGTACACACGCGCGCATACACACATACACGCACACACACGGGTCCTGCGATTCCCGATCCTGATCCCGGTTGACAGGTCCGTTCGCGATACGCGGTCGAATGTTCCGAAGTTGCAGTTGAACGGAACGGAGCAAATTCAAGTTTGATTGCAAACTTGAACATTTACGATTTTATTCCGGTTTTAAATTTTACTTAAAATTTACCAAGATAACGTTGACAAAAAACTGCGACGAATAAGAAATTCCATTGACATTTTGCAAGTTTGCGAAATCCGACACTAAGCTGCGAGAGCGCAGGAACCCTAGACTTACAGCATTGTTTATGTCAATGGCGCTGTAAAAAAGTATCGCGATTGTTGTGAAATGAACTTCTTTTTTCTTATAATCTTTTCCTTCTGAAAGTTTCATGTTTATATGAATTGCGGTAAAACAAAACATTATAATAAATACTAATGTCGAGTTATATTTTTTTATTATATTTTATTAATATATTTACTATTCTAGAATATTTACATACATTGTTTACTGTTCTATAAATAATAAAGAAATAGTGGTAAAATATGATGGTTATTTAATTGTATTTTGTAATTACAATTATAATTCTGTAACTAATTATGATAAATAATTATAACGAAAATCGTGATACTTGTCATTAGCAATATGCCTTTTGCACTGAAACATAACACAGATAATAAAATTTGTTTCACACTTGCCCAAAGCATGCTTCTGTCTTTGTAAACACTTTGTAAGATATTTTTTGCACACACAGACAGCATTGTATGTGTGGAATACCTTTTGCAAGGCCACTCAGCGTGGGGATGTTTTGCAATGGGGTTCACCGTCTTACCCGCTTGTGTTATCCAACTATTTAGTTTGAGATGGCATCGCAGCGACGGTTCCCTACGGACTGTTCACTGGTTGCTGCACTTTCTACTACTCGGCTTTTTGCACAGGTACTTTATGTTTACCTTTAAGTAATCTCTTCCACTAGATTGCGTTAGCAATCATTAAATTAATATATACGTTCTCTATTAATAATAATTTATAAATTTATATCCATATTTATATATATATATCTATATTTTCAGATACTTATCTTTACTTTATACTGCGATGCACTCTTTGAGAAATAAGTCGAGCTTCAGCAAAGACAAGAATTGGGTGTATCGGCAAGAAAGCGATATATGTATGTTGCACTTATTTGAATCGTTTATGGGGGCCGCTCCGCAGTTGATATTGCAACTATATATCATTGCGATATTAAACCATGCGCCACTTTGGACGAGTAAGTGTTCTCTTCATCATTCGTAAATGTGTTATTAAATGTCTTATTTTATACTTTACATATTACACTGATATGTATTTGAATGTAAATATTAAGGTACGGTGTAATTACAAGGGATTTAAAATTCAATTAAAAGAATACGCGTGTATCTCGTAATTATACATATATTTAACAGATATTTTAACAAGCAAAATGTTTTCTCTAAAAACCTGAAAAAAATTAAAGAAAAGAATTTAAAAAGTTTTTGCTCACATTGTTTCACATTTAAAGCAAGACTTTCATGAAGACATTTAACATTTTTTCGTCTGTCTGTTATACACAAACTGAGAGCTGCCTGCATAAATATTATCAACAAATACACCAATAGTATTAAACAGACGAATAGTTGAACAATTTATAATCGTTCTCGTAAATCTTGTAAACCTCATCGAGAAGCGATTGCGATATTCCTCGGGTGTATTCGTCGAGTATTTTTTTGGTGGTCACGCCTAGAGGATTAATGTTTCGCGGGTAATTCTTCTCGTACAGATATCCGTTGAGATTGACATCCTGGATGAAAAAGCTCTCATCCCGGTCTAGAGTCTCAAACTTGAGAATATAGTCGTAGTGTATAGTGCAAGGTTCACAGGTACGATAATACGGTGTCCAATGCTCGTCGAAATACTTCTCGCTGACTATAAATCGCAGAAATTCGGCAAACGTCGGTTCCAATTTTGTCGTCATGTTCATAGATTGACGATATTTAAGCACGATGCGTCGACCGAAACGTTTGTAGTAATATTCGCGGTTCTGCTTGTGCTCCAACTTATCCCTGTACGCAGACAAGAGACGCTCCAGCGGATGTCGCACGATCAGAAATTTTTTCGTTTTGCTCATCTTCTAAAAATTGAATACAAATTCGCCATTTATTTCGTCATTTCCTTTTTACTCATTTAAACTTTTCACAAGATTTAAAATTATTTGATTTTATCTAATAAGTATTTTGTCTAATAATTTCATCATTTTATTGTTAGAAATACTTATAAAAGGCGTTTATTCTACATTTTCTACAATATGAGATTTATCACATTTTTAATATATCTACAGTTTATGATGAACTAATCGCAGACTTAAGGATTAATAAAGTACAGCCCTTACTTCGTAGGTTTTATTAAAATTTGCATCCTGCTGAAATTTTTGTCTCACGATATCGCTGACCTGTGTAAGATTCCGACGCACCAAATCTATAGTGGCGTCTGTCAAAGAATCCTTCAAAATGGCAAAGTAATTCATCCACGTGGAACTCGCCGCCTTGTATATAGGACACCATGACACATTATGTTCCCTTCGAATTAAAAAATAATTTATGAAATATTATTATTAGTATTATTAAATTTGTTTATTATCGTTCAACTTTCTCATGATCTAACGCGAAAAAATCAAATAAAAATATTTTAATCCTTTTGATCTAAATTTGTACTTCATACATATATGACGAGAGGTACCGTATCATTAAATGAATATTATTTTTAAAGAGCATCTCCACCGCTTACGTGTCGATGATCATATTCGTCAGTGTGACATCAGAGTGTGATCTCTTCGTGTCGATTATCTCACACACGCGTGCCACTAGCCGCCTCCTCATATTTAACTCACGCCTAACATCCTCCATCTGGTTCCGCGACATCGGAACTCGCGGCATTATTCCAGACGCACGTGCAACAGGCGCATATTTCGGCGAAGCATACCTCAGCGATGCGGCCGGTTCTATGTTTGTCTCTCTCTCTATGTGTAATTGTGCTAAATTCGCTAGTATCAACAATGTAACAATGCAAATCGTCGCTAGCACCGCGACCGATTCTATCACCGTGACCTGTCTCTATAAATTAAAATAATTTTTTCCTTTATATGTAGAATTGTGAAGAAAAAAATTATTTGAGGAATGCACGATTGAAGAAGAAGAGTTTTTGATCTTGATACATATTGTGTTTCCTACCTGCATCAGTAGAAAGAGCTTTTTCGAGAAGTAACATAAACCAGTTTTCAGTAATCCTGGATGAACGGTCGAATTTTTATTGTTACTCGACGTTAATATATCGATCGTTAGTACTTTGTACGATGTATGCATCGTGCCTCTTCTTGTCACTTGTATAATTCACTTAAGGTAAAACTCCATAATAAATCCGAATAAATTGCTAAGAACCGTTGTTCTTTCGGAAATTATGGTTGTACCGCCGATGTTAGACTCGGGAATGTGAATATCTGTGCATCCGCAATGAAGCAATACACCGAAGCCGCGTATTATTATTGTTCTGTTTCCTTTCTCGTGTCCCGCCTCCGCAGATAACAGGAAGAGGAAGGAATATCGCTGTTTATCTGTTCCTCCCGAACAATGTGTGGACACAACGACACAAGTTTCACGAAGCGAGGAACTCTCGTCCTCCTCCACAGTTTTAAATATAAAAGCGACGAAGCGCGTAGCGAAGCGAAATCGAAGCGTATTCAAAAATAGCCGAAAAGAAGGCAGTAACCCGTCGTGGACAATAGCAAACAGAAAAATATAGTAGTGCTTCGGCGTCTTTTATTTTTTTATATCAATCTCAATCTAATTACCTGACTTTATGTAATGAATAATAATGATAATCTATATATCTTCGATATTGTGTCAAAAATATAATACTTATTCTTGAATTTATTTAGCATTATAGAAGGTATAAGTTATAATAATAATAATTATATATATATATATGTATATCGATATTCCTCGATATTTCTGTGTCTAAATTAAAAAAATATATTTTTATATATTTTTTTTACAGCTTTACAATATTTTTATTCTAATTAAATTTAATGTATGAAACTTTTTTTGTATAGGTGCCTCCGCTGTAGCTTCTTTCTGCTCCCTCACATGGGCCGTGAGTACATATGTGAGAGCCATGCACAATATCAATCGTGAACGCAGTAACGCGACTTGGGTTGCTCTCGCTCTTCAGGTTCTCTGGCGCGGTGGTATGCTGTTGTCTAGAATCGGAGTTTTGGTACTAGCGGCTGTTTTTTTGAGAATGTGGTTTTTCTTGTTCCTAGGTGAGTTTTATCGAGAAATAATTTTGTGACTAGAACATAGAAGTATTATATTTAAATGAAATAATTGTAATTGTTTGCTTTGAATAAAGAATCGTAAAGTTAGTTTCTATAGAAAATAAAATAAATTTAAATGACCTGACTTTAAGTTAGAATATATATATTGAGTTGATCATTTAAATATCTCAGAATAAAACACGGTTGTACTATTTCCAATTTTCAAGAAGTTATGCGCACCGTTTTTCAGGGCTGCATTGGTTATTCATGACGATCTGGGTGATCCTGCAAAAAACAGAGTTCTGTCCTACCATGTGGGAGGAGCGTATCTACAATTGCATTATCGGACTAATCTATTGCTTCGACTTCTTCAACCTGCGTGACGGCAGATCACGCTACCGCATGCTCGTCTTTTACTCGGTGATCACGGCGCAGAATTTGGTCTTTCTGATCATGTACATATTGTGTTTTAACAATACTGTCGCAAACGATACAATGATCGCGATCGCGACCGTGATAGTTGGCTGTATGTTCGTCGGTTTGGCGAGCATGTCACTGTATTATGGCAAGTTTCATCCATCAAAAACGAACATCTCTCGAAATATCAGTGAGCATTCTACAAAGGTTGATACACCCAGGTCCTTCAAGTTGTTCCATCGCGGCTCTTTGGTGTCGTTACATCATTCCATCGACATCTCGCCGAGGACTGAGGAGGGGCCCACCGACAAACAATCTTTACTCACAAATATCGCGCAAATTTCCGATTGCGTAGAAGAGGGTATCGTCAATCGTAACTACAGCTCAGAAAACGAGTCCAATGCGAGCGCGACCGTGTGCGTCTCTACCGAGTGCGAAAGGCCGCACAGTCGTGTCGGCGTCAAGCACAAAGAGGAGGTCGTATCGTTCAACGAAAATCCAGACAGCGCGCTTATCAGCAACGCGCTATTGAATTCTCTATATCCAGGCTTGTCCGACATCGACTCGTCCCGAAAGCGTCGCGGTATTTACGAACACGACATCACACCACAATTAGACTGGCACGCGCCGGATATATTGAACATCGGTCTAGACCAGTTTGGCAGTTTCGACAACTCTGAGCGGAGGAATTCTCTCACGCTGGATTCCTGTAGTAAAGTAATCGGTGCGTTAGACATTATCAAGAATAGAGGAAAGTTGACGACCCCGACGCCGTTGGAGAGCAGCAGGATATTCGATATAGAGAAGGTGTCGAAGGACCTGCAGCAGGTCTAAAAATTACTTAAAATTTGTAACTTCTCACTTTATTTGTTATTTTTAATTTATTCATTTTTTTGCTTATTATTCTGCTATATGTGATATTACGTTACTTATACTACTTTCCCTTCACGTATTTTATTTTTCTTATAGCAGCGGGACGAAACGATGAGCTGCGTGACGTCGATCCACGACTATGAGAACGTGTGTCCATTGGGAATTGCTCGGCCGCCTTGGTGCATCCGCAGTTGGAAAGGCTACACAGACATCGAGACGTATATTCACGATGATAGTGTGGTGCGCGATCGGCGGCGAGACACTCTGACGAGCACGACCGGTACGACGTACAGCTCAGATTACTCCGATGGCATGATCTCACGAGCGATATTAAAACAGGACGATTACGCGGATGCTCTGACTTACGATCTGGTGGAATCTAAGGGCAATAAATCTTACAGCGATAGCACGTTCTCCGCGTCCACTGTGGACGATCAAAACGTCAATTTGTACGTAGCCAAACCAGTGGTATTTGACGACCGAGGTGGTATGCTTGCATTGGATACAATATTGGAGGAGCGCGATGATTCGTCATCGTCGGATGAGAAGTTTCAGCATGGGACAGAACTGTCGCGTGACTCCGCGAGCACTCTAGTGAGCACGATAGATCAAATCAGGCGGTATACAGCGGAGAATTCGCCGCGACATATTTACCACACCACTGGGACTCAATGGGAAGATTTGAATCCCAAGAATTTGATGGCACGAGCGCGCTTTGCCAGAGTGTTGTTCGATAACGATCTCAAAAATGCTTCGACGACTGGTTCGATCGATCTGACTGCACAGGACATCGAGAAACGCGAGATAGACGCGATCCGAGAGTTTGTCCGGTGCTGTGCGATAGAGTCCATCAAGAAGACGCCCCTGATAGATGCTATTTTGTCGGACTCGCCAATTCTGGGTAGCAGAGCGAGTAAGCTCGTACGGCAGGTCACGTTTGCGGATCACAAGAGTGATTTCGACGCAAACGAGACCGACTTGTACGTTGAAATGAGTCCCTTGGTCTCCGTCGAAAACGGCGAGAATTCGTGCCAGACCAGCTGCGCTGATGCAAATACCGCTGAGGTAGAAAGCGTCGCCAAGAAAAGCAATTTTTCCACAATATCGACAAAATCGCCAGATAAAGAAAATCTGTCGCCGATCTTGTCGAACAACAACAGGCGGATTAATGTGTACGATAACAGAGACAATAATGATAGGCACGCTTGGACCATAGAAAAAGACGAAAAAAACGACAAGTTGTGCAACATGCGTTTCAATTTGAAAGAGAAGAGGCACTTATTTCTAGAACAGGTTCTCTCGCCGGTTCCAAAGCTCTGGAACAAACGTATCTCCTTTCACCCGAGCACCAAAAACTTATAGTGAACAGGTTCCTCGCTTCTCTCACTTGTGTTTCGTGAGCTAAAAATTCAAAACTCAATTTTTTAATCGAATTTTATAATATTTTACAGCGAATTTTGTACGTATTTATGTTTCAACTAATCGTGGCAACTCATTTTTATCGAACCAAAAATTTGTAGCGAAGAACTTTTCGATTTCTTTATACTCGGCACTGTTATCTTTCACGAGAATTGAAGCTCAGTTTTATCTTGCTCAACTGTATTTTTTATTTTCTATGTTTTATGTAGAAACTGTTTTTAGAAGTTTTTTAGGAATTTTTTCTCGCGTAGTAAATCCGTGAGACAGATACGCAATAAAAAAGTATTCTTACTCTTTATTGGATATTTTTTACAAAAATGTATTACAATTTTGCTGCGGACAAATTATTCGATTATAAATAGACCAAGATTACAGAAAGGGTTAAGAAAAACACAGTACACCACAGTACAAATATCGCAATATATATATATATATATATATATATATATATATATAAAATATCACTCGTTAATTAGGCACATATCTCAACTTTTATCCATGATTAAGCTGCGCCGCGTTTACCTTTATAAATGACGTAAAGTAAACGCGATGAAGCGTGTGATACACACCGTCCGATTGTTACGAGATAAAGCTATAACGACTTAGTTACTTAATATTTCGCTTTTGCGATTAGTGTATATAAAATGAATGACTTATTTTACATCTCTCACCGAGATTATTTTTGTACGCAATTTTTACTATATGTAATAAAGAAACTTTGTATAATGAAAAAACCAATCACGGGTAACAGTATTGCAACCATTGTGCATTCTAAAGCGAAGAAATTATCTCTCGATCTTCAAATCATAACTCCATTTTGTAATTTGTAAACGGAATTCCACAAAATTCGGAATTATAATTTGATGTGTAATTTCGTATATATTTCGCGTAGAAAACATTTGTGGAATAAAAAATTATCTATTTTATGTAATAATTATGTCTGATTATATAATGCAATATTTCTTTTAGATTATATTAACGAATTTAAAAATTTAAGCTGCAATCGATTCACGTTCCGGAATATCAAGTTTGTTATGTGACCTGTATTTCAGGGATTTAGGAATTTTTTAAATATTTTAACTTTGTAATATATATTTCATGTATACTGTGTATTTAAACTTCTCCTTGAAGAGAGAGAGAGATATATATTAAATTCCTTAAACTCTAAATATTTCAGTTTAAAATTTTTTAACTGGCAATATTATTCAAGGAACACATCGCAGTCAAAATGGCATTATATTAACCAAAACATGATCAAATTAACATTATTTTGATTATGATGTGTTCTTTGGGGAGGTACAGTTCTGAAATAATGTTATTCTTTAATGAATATCTATATGCGATGTGACACGAGGCACGAAGATTCTCCTCCGTTACGTATACAATACATATACATATACACATATATATTGTATATATAAAATAATATAAAAGAAAAAAGCGTCTCCTTGACGTCGAATTGTGGGATTGTTATGCGGGAAAAAAGAATTGTTACGCTATAACAAATTTTAGCGCTGCACAATTGTGCATTTGTATGTCCAGGAATATTGTTTTTGATTGTTTACTCTAAATAAAATTTCCTATAAGTGTATAGATAATGTGTATAGAGTGTAATGGAAATGTAGAGCACAATATAGACATAAATTGTAAATGTTGCAAAACGAAGCGAGGCAAGGATCGCCACCTGATGACACGCGCGGTAAACGTGCGACGTAAGGTGAGGTTTGGTTAGGGTTAGGTTAGGTGGAAGAATTTGGCAAGAGAAGCGGCGGCAGAGAGGGAACGTGAGCACGAGCCTGGCGTCTTGACAAGACTCGAGAGACCGCATTCGCAATCGCGTTGTTTCCCGTCCGCCCTGTACCGTGTACGTCGCCGCCCCGTACTTCGTCATGGCCGATCAGGCTACCGCGCGTAGCGTTGCGACGTCGCGATAGCGCGCTGCATAAGGACCGCAAACGCCGCGGACGCATCCGTGCAAACCACCGAAGCACATGGATGCGACCAACGGGCAGAAGCCCCATGGTAAGCAACATTTTTCATTCGAGGCAGATTTTCTGAGAAGGCGTAATCCCGATTTAATTATCTTAATCTTAAAGATCACTATGTAACACGTGAAATTATGAATCGCTAGTGTATTAATTAATTGACAGAATTATTGATGTACTTTATTAATGATGTAACGTTTAAAGAGTGTGTTCTACAGTGTATAGCTGTGCAATATTTATATAATTTTAATCTCTCTTATTTCTAAATTCTCTTAAAGATTTTTAATTATGCTAAAATATGTGTGTGTGTGTGTGTGTTATTACTCGTCTGTTGTGTATCTACATAAGAGGAATTAATTTGTAGCAGAGTAGTATATTTAGTATTGACAGTATTTGCTATATACAGGAAATTTCTTTTATAGTGGGGCAACCTTCGACTGGAGGAGGTTCTGTCTCTGATAAGGGTAAGGAGTGGCAAATGGAGTTGTTGATGGAAAAATTACGTTCCAAGGCTTCTACGTTTAAACCTTTGGTGGAGACTGCAAAAAACATGCGTATGGCCATGTTGGTAAGTGATTTTTTTCTACTTATTTTGTCATTTCGAGATTTATACCAAGGATAAATATGACTTCTTGATACATAGGACAAGCGATTTGCGATTGACAGCATAGAGAAGAGTCAATTGCAAAAATGTTTGGATACTCTGCAACATTCTATCAAGGTTACTTCCTTCCAGTCTATGGTAGAACGTTTAGAAAGTTTAGCAAGACAATTAGGGTGAGTATCTGTCATCTAGTAAATATTACATTTATTTATTACTTGGTAACTCATATATGATACAAAATACATTGAGCTTAAATATAAACTATTGTCTTATTGCACAGATTAAAGTTCATGATGTCTGGTCCTCCAGGCACGGAGATATTCATATCCTCCGACATGTTCTTTTTGGAGGTCCTGTTAGAACCGTCAGGACTTGTTAGGGATGTTAAGATTCATCATGAAGGAAAAAGTGAACAACAGGTAAAAACTACAGACATAATTATTTTTATTGCGATACGTGTCCTATCATTAATTTTGAAAATCACTGTTGCATTAATTTTGAAAATTACTGTTGCAGAGTTGTGAAGCACTTGCATCGGCTTTGTCGCGCAGTGACTTTGTCGATTTTACCACACAGTTAGAAGGATTGGCGTCAATATATCAACTGAACGCCGATAAGAAAGTAAAGTGCAAGGCGTTCAGTGCCCTGCAATCTCTCGAAGCTGACTTGGGTGTTCTGGCACAGCTGCAAACATTCATGAAAGAACCGTTCAATCTAGTTCACAAGAGTCCCGTCGGTTAGCGACTTGATACATATCAGTTTTTACATAATTTGTATTATATTTTACACATGAAAGTGCCATTCTATATTCCATATTATTTATTTCGCACAAGTGGTTGTATACACACACACACACACACACACACACATTGTTGTTACATATTATATGTGATTTAATTATACATTATCATTACACAGGAATTTTAGAAAGAAGAAGAGGTGGTCACCCCATGAAATTGACGTATTTTGTCTCGCCATACGATTTAGTCGACGAAGAGAATCGAACCTACGACACTCTTAATCCTGATATTATTATTAAAAGAAAGATTGGATACTCAGTAACTGTTTGTATGGAAGGTTCGACAGGTCACAAGTTGCCTACTTCTAGTATCATAACTGTAAACCGGAGTTCTACAGGCAAGAGGTGTGTAAGAAACTTTATCTTTTTATCTTATTATTATTATTTTTTTACGTTTTTCATATGTAATTGTTTTAAACTCAAACAACTAGAATCACATTTCTAATCAGATTTTTGTTAATTGCGCTTATTTTTTATTACTTGATTATGTATAACCTAATTGACTATTGCTTTCTCTTTTACAAGTCAAGTACATTTCATAGACACATAAGAAAGACACAAAGTTGATCAAAACATATTTGTCAAGATTTGTCTTAAAGCAAAATAGCTAACAGCTCATTGCTTTCATTAAAACAAGAAAAATATATCTGAGTCGAGAATTCTAGAGTATAAAAAATACAATTTTTTAGATATTGTTGTGTTACTAATAAATTTAACTCAATTCTAACAAGTTTTGTAGTAGACCTACGTTCTCTGAATTTTCACTGCGACACAAACAGTAATGATAGTATTATGCTAATAATTAAAATATGACTCGCTATAAAACATTTTATTATCTTTTACATTCTCTTTTTTTTATTATTTATATTTCGAGTTTATTTATGCGAGTTGCGATAAAAAGAGCTTGTGTCTTTTTATCATTGTTTTTCTTTTTCAGCACTCCTTCATACGCTTCGTTGACCAGTACAAATTCTTCCATGTTGCCTGCTTGCTTCGTACTGAAGCTCGGCAAGAAGATGCCCATCTGTATGGAGTTGGTTAAGAGGATACAGAAAGTCACGGAACTCGAGTGCGGTGACATCTCCGCGCCACATCCGTTGCTCAGTCTGATAATACAGCACGTAAGCGACGGCCAGCTGGATTGTCGAAACAACAAAGGCTTATATGTGGTAAATGACAAGATTTAAAAAATGTCGCTTTTTATCTTGTAACACATCGTGCAACTCTCGCTTGTAGACCTTGCCAGATCAGCAGCATTGCTATTTCATGACGGAAGACAAGAACATGGAGGGCGTACTGGTGTGCAGTATTCCTTTCACGCATCCCGGGCACGTGCCGCAAATTCTGGTGTACTTGCGACAGCAGGCGCTGTTCAATTGTCTGATCGCGAGCTGCGTACGGCCTATGGCACGCCAAGATCCGGAACATACAACTATACTCGAGGTAAGCGCCCTTTCGTGGCAGCACATCAACGTGAGCGTGGAACATCCATACGAGGAGACAATGGCCACCGCGGGACTGGACCTGACAGATATATCGACGCTTAAATGCCGATTGTACGGCGTAAGTAAAACAACGAACGCAGAGCAGACATCGGATGTGAGCGGTAGGGTGCTGCAACGTTGCCTCAGCATCCCGTTGACCATGCGATTGTTGTTGAAAATTTGGGAGGGTCGTTCTTTGCCTGCAGTGATGAACAATCTGACCAGTGGCAGCGGTAGCAGCAACGGTAGTTACAATCTCAATCTGGGATCCGGTAAGGATCAGACTGGGCAAAACGCATCCGGTACCGCATCTGGCATGTCGGACTTTACGAATGGCGAGACAAAAGTGAAACAAGAACCCGGTTTGAATAACGGCAGTAACGGGTGTATGGGAGGCAGACAAACACAGCAACAACAACAATCGTCATCGAATCAATTACAGCAGCAACAACAGCAGCAGCAGCAGCAGTCTTTTTTAGATGCCGGAACGGAAAATAGTATCGGTTTTCCGTCGTATTCCGGCCAATCCGATACGACAATGACGATGAGCACTGCGGGAACGAACAACACCTCTGCCTCTATGTTGAACCCATTGCAGCTCGGTGCACTACTAGGACAGGCAAAAAACTCCCTGACGGGTAACTCAAACACAAATGAGCGCGGTAAAAAGACGCGAAAAAGAAAAACTGGCACAGACGGTTCTAAAAGTGAAGAGTGACGGGAGACAGTAGCGCCACAACGGAGATTCCTGCTGAGAGTTTGAGTTCGAGAGCTCAACACCACTGGGAAATCACGGCGGTCGTGATAATCTTCGCATCGGAGACATCCACACCGACTTCTGCCATTAGTTTGACAAGCGGCAGATTTTTTCGAATTTAGATACCACCGATATAATTTGATAAAAGTGCTTTCTGGACTATGATCTGACAATTGAAAGGGACAACGAGATTATGGAAGTGCAACATAGCGGAACAAACGGAACAAAAGCAAGATATGGAGGAATTGATAAAGATACGCGAGTCCCTCATCACGCAAGTCAAAGAAAAATCGAAGCGGTGGTGGTAGCAAAGAGAAAAAGTCGAGCCCAAATAAATATATTCGTCGATGAGACGTCGACGACGAGTAGCAAACAAAGGAAAGCTGGTGCCACCATCAGCTACCTTCCAATCATGTGGTAATGCGGACAAGCGAGTACCACCAACTATAACCCGCACTGACGGGCATGTGGGTTTGGAAAAGGAGACCGGTATCGAGATCATACCATCGCCTCATCACCGTCGCAGACTAATCACTGAGCTCAACGACCATCACGCCGATTGCCGGTCCGACACAATCACCAAAGACCAGTGGCTTGACAAGCGCAACGGAAGATCGGCAGCGAAGCGAACGGAAGAGTGGCGGTGGAAAGACAGTGGCAGCAGTAAAAAGCGCAGTTCCAAGATAATAAGAGCGGCGGAAGCAAACTGGAGAAACGACGCAAACGTAAGCGAGAGGATAGCCTGATGGGTCCACCGACAAAGTTCCATCGAGCGGCAAACAACAGCAAGATCCACTTCGAAACCGAAATGGTGAGTATTAAACCGAGAAATTCGAAACAATCAGCGGTGGTAGTGCTGGCGTCGGCCTGAGCTGCCTATCTTCGCGGCCTTCGCCCGCGGCTGTGAGGAGCCCAGTCCGTCGTCCACGCACCGAGCGCCCGTTGCGCCACTTGTAGGTAAGTCCAGTCCACCCAAAGGCCAATCAGATGGCAGCGGCAACCTGTGGCAAACCAGTGCAAAGTCCGAAACACTCACCTGTTTACGGCAGCAGTCCAGCCACAACGCGCCAAACGTTTCCAGGACGGCGTCGGTCCTGGATGTCACTATCCAGACCACGGTGCCCAGCAGGCAATGTGCCGTCCGTGTCCGGGAACTGCACCAGTTCGGTACCTGCTAGTGCAGTCCGAAACATGGTAATACTTCATCTCCGAAACATGGTAGCTCGGCTTGAGAGCAGCGGCAAACCTAGTACGTCCTTCTGAAATCAGTGGCAAACTCGCTGTCTAGTAAGAGCAGCAGCAGTTCTTCCGACGCGACAACCCAAAGTCAAGTCCTCCTCTTCGTCCCTCACAGGTAAGGATTCTTCCAATGGGAGATAAAGAAAGACGAACTTCATCCATCGGCTCATCCGGCGGTTCGAGCAGTGGCCACCAGGAGCCCTGGGACTGTCCTTCTAGTGGTAAGCCGAAGCTGCTGGAAATGATCCCCTCCCGGCGGGCGAAGCCACGGCTGTGTCCCCTCTCTCTGCAGGGTTCTTGGTGGAACATCTCCGCCATCTGGCCAGGTTGACGCGAGCAAATCAGATTGCAGCACAACAGGCACGGAACCGTAAGAGTTCTCTCAACGCTGTGGATAAATTAAAGACAGGCAACATCGTACCGAAACCGATACCCGCGGGAACGGTGGCGGCACATAAAGTGCAGTGATCTTCTGGTCTCAGCGGTGGTAATTCCAGGAACATGGCATCTGGACAGAAGGAGAAGAGTATCAGCAGCGGTAGCTCATCGTCGTCGAGCGAGGGAAAATTATCGTCGAAGGGAAATCTTCTTGTTACTAAGACAAAATGGGATGAAGAATCCCAAGCCGAATATATATAGAAGCACAGTTTGAACCAAGATTACCATCAACAAAACTCGTACCCGCGATTCCAAGCAGGCCGCCAATTTTGAAGGTCATCGTCAGGAACAATGTAGCCAGTGCGACTTCATCTGCGAGCCCTTGTCCGTGGCTTCTTCTGTCCAGCAATGTAATCGCTGGGAGCAATGGTCACGAAGACACATATGCCACGGGCCCCAAACCTGGCGTAAATTCCGGACCGGCATCGAAGAAGCCACAGACGTTGCAGACTGCGCAGAAATTATTACCTGCGAAATGATGCTAAGCCGGCGCCGGTATAAAGTCCATTTCTTCATCGGTGCAATGAATACCAGCGGTGGTGCGAGAGTATCAGTGACCGCAACAGGAGGCATTGAGAAATTTCCCTGTCAAAGAGTGGCTCATCCAACAAAACTTGGTTCACCCAAGACGAGTTCTGGGGCGATTCGACTTGGAGTCGTGGCTGAGACAAGCTCTCCAGAATCCCGAAACGCGACATGGAATATTCGCGTCAAAGAGCCTTATGACAGGAAGTTCGTTCGCCCGCCTCTACGGGAAGAGAGTGAGAGAGCGCATTTAACAACTGTTGGCCGCACACGTCTATCAGTCTTCCGCCAAGCTCCGCCGCCTCAATTGATGATGGAGGGTTTGATGAAGCAGTTAGACAACACTAAATTAGATACCGAAGCTGTCGGCCTGCGCGTAGAACGTCGCCGATACCGCGGATAAGAACAAATCATCGACAAGCTGTCACTTTCGTTCGATTCCACTTTGCTACACCTTCTCGACGGTCTGAAACAGGTATCAAGGTAAGATCACCGGTTCGTCCAACGTTACTGTATCGATATCTAAAATCGTCGCTACCAGACGACCAATCGAGATCAACATTCGCAGAATAAACCAGACAATCTGTCAATTTCCGCCCGCCGTTGGCGCGATGTCCTTGAATCTTCGTCGGGGAAAAATGCTGGTTTGATGCTTGCCCACAATCGGCTGCCGATTCAGACAAAAAGCTCACGAATCTGTGCATCCAACCGATGGTGGACAACGAGCCCTCCCGCGACTCCTGCAAGGATTTGTGAATGAGACAAACATCAACCAGCCGCAAGCCGTGACGGATGACCCGCGCTGGCGGTTCCTGCAGGCGTTTTCGACCGTTGCAGGTGCGCAACCGCGCACCACATGTACCCAGCATTGACCGTTTAGCGCGGTGCAGCCGTCACGCCGCCGAGAATTGAATCGGCGCGCGTACAGCCGCCGCATCTGTGCACCCTGCAAAACCGCCAGGCCAGCATCACCGCCGGCAGGCAGCCAGCAGACATATCATCTTCGTCGTCGTCATCGCCGCCTCTCCATTCACCCGGTCACCACGCTCAATGATTTTCTCGTCATTGGCAACGTCGCGACGATGTCGGATAGTAACTCACCGTCGGCATGACATCCGACAGCGTCGGCGGGGGCGGCGGCGGCGGCGGCGTAGTGGCAATGGTGGTGGAGAACAGAGGTAGCGGCGGCGAGAGGCACGGACTTCTCCGCGGCGAATATGATCCGATGACAAAAGAGGTCACGGTCTACCGGACGTCCTTGCGGTCGCAGCATGGACGACGACTCCAGAGCAAGATGACTAGCCGCGCCGGCGGTGCGTCGTGTCACACCACCTCCCTCCTGCCGCTGCCAACAAGCCGCCGCTTCCTGTTCTGTCTCTGCCCAACAGTCCGTCCGTCAGCGTGCACATCGTCAAGAGCCTGGCATTCAAGTCCCTGGGTGATCCCAATCTTCCCCATTCGTCCGCGTCACCCCTGTATCACCGACGACGAACTCATGGACGAGGCGCTGGTCGGTATGGGTAAAATGAAGATTACTCAAACTGTAAGACAAAGAGAGAATACTGCTTCTTTCTATTCTTTGAAGAGAAGAGATCTCCACTGGAAACAAGAACACCGAATAAAACCTCTCTCAAGATTGTACAAATTGTATTCATCTTTTTCTTCTGAATTTTAGAAATTATTTGAATGTTCTCTTCTCTTTCTCTTTCTCTCATTCTCCTCTTCTTCTCTCTGCCCTGGTGGACCACCATACGTTATGATTTTCGATTGTAGTCTCCGTATTGACTCTGTTAAAAGCTCAATGTTCTGCATTTCGATAATCCATTACGCTGCCTGTTATGATCGATTCGAAGAGGATTCGTATTACGAAGACGTATTCAAGCTTGAAACTTGAGGCGAGAGGAGTTAGATGTAGTCGGTTCTATTTTCATTCTGAGAGAGATGAAAATGGAAATACAAATTATATGTGTGTGTGTTACTAGAAAGAGCCGGAAAGAGAAACTGATGACTGCACCACTTACCGAACAGAAGAGTAGACTCCCCAACCGTGTGACACGATTGATGCTAAGTGATCGATCCAGACCAAACCAACAAGAACAACAAACAAATATGGGCGAACGGTAAAAGAAGCTTTTCCTGAAAAAGAAGAGATAAAAACATACGTCATTGATTCATTCTGAATTGCGGCATTGCCCGCATAATATTAAAGCCAGTTCATTCATTCTTGTCTGCTCTTTTTGGATCTATCTTGGAGCCACGTACATCCGCCTTCTTGGCATTTTGTCTACTGCCGAGTTGAAGATTACAGCAACAGTCCAGTCTTATTAATTCTTCAATAGAATTTTTAATAAATGTGTTCACACTCATGCTCTGGAGAAGGATAAATGAGATCTCTTTGGGAATGCTGAAGTAGACTTTTTAATGATGATAGAACTCACCAAAAGCAGATAATTAGTTCAGAAATTTAAAGATACGTTGGTACACGCATTCTATTTAATTGTTTATCAAAGGAGACTGTGGCTTATAAGCAAGATTCTTTCAATCTTGTAATATACGCAGCCACCTTCGCAACTGGAACATCTATTCTATTTTTAAAAAGGTACATGACAACTAACTTATTTCAGTGGTGCTTTATTAAAATGATAGCTTAAGGATGCATCAGACAAAAATATGTAAATATATACGAATTGAATTACGAATGTATATATTTAACTAAAGTTTTTAAAGAAAGTTAAATCAGACGCAATTGAGTGATTAGGGTGTACAATTTTGAGAAAAATAATTGATCCAATTAAATAGATTTTGTTACGTAATAAGTTAAATAATTTAGTTGAGACAAAATCAAAAATTTTCTTTGTCTAAACATTTCTGTCAGACAGACCAAACAATTAGTTAGGATCACAAAAATTTCGTTATTATTGCTTTAGTTGAATTAACCACTTTTTCAGTATATCTGTAGTGGAATAAAGTCTAAGTAAATCAAGATAGGTTTGGTGCGCCGAGGTGTTGTAGATCCCACGAAGACAGTGTCGTCGTCGGCAATCACCTTCTTTACCGACAACGGCCTTCCACCTGGCATATGCTCTCACCTTCTTCTCTCATCACTCCACCCTTCTGGATGCCTGAACGTGGTCACCTGAGATTAAAGCCACCTTTGACTCGGTAATACGACAGCTCGTGTCAAGTCATTGCATTCTTCAACACTGCCAATAATTGTTTTAAATTTTCCCAAGAAAGATTTCCATTTTCCCAAGAAAGATTTCCTTCCCCTTTACTGGTGCGCGGATCTTTCATGAGAGAGATAAATTTACCACACCTTTCGCAAATTGCTTCATTCCTTTCCTCGACAGTTGTTTGGGAAGGATTTGTTTTCATATCAATGATGAGAAGATTGATGCAAGATATGCGCTTGATTAATGAAGCGAACGAGAGTGTTAAAAGGCTGTGCATAAAGATAAAGAGGGAGGAGTGTATCGCAATAT
>CABEGB010001035.1:0-136212 GCA_901521435.1 Crematogaster levior
AACAATCGTCTGCTTTTTCCGAAGAATCTGTACCTTATCCATCATATAATGTACCTGATGTAACTGACGTTAATATCGATAAAGATTTTGCTATGTGGGCTGTGAAACATAAAATTTCACACACTGCTGTGAACGCCCTGTTACATATATTGAAAAAACACTCTTGCTTTTCAACATTACCATTAGACGCAAGAACACTTTTGCAAACACCAAAGAGGCAAGAGATTCGCATAGTTTCATCAGGAAGTTACCATCATTTTGGATTACGTAAATCTATATTACGTATTTTGACAAATGTAAAGGATAACATTGATTATGTGAAAATAGCCATTAATATTGATGGATTACCTCTGTCAAAATCATCATCACAACAATTGTGGCCAATATTAGGTTCAGTCCTTCCATATGATAACGTTTTTGTAATTGGACTGTATCATGGAAATGAAAAACCGGCTAATGCTAATGATTTTTTGAAAGATTTTGTTGACGAGGCTACAGATATATGCCAAAATGGCATTAATATCAATGGTTGCAATATACAATGCAGATTGGAAGCCTTAATTTGCGATACACCAGCGAAAGCATTTGTTCTTTGTGTAAAGGGACATTCTGGATATTCCAGTTGTACAAAGTGTGAAATTGAAGGAGAATATATAGGAAACCGAATATGTTTCCCACAACTTGAGGCACCACTTCGAACAGATGACGCTTTCATTCAAAAAAAGGATGAGAATTATCACAAACCAGACATTACCTGCAGTTTGCTAAACATACCACATTTTAAACCAGTTACAAATGTCCCGTTGGATTATATGCACTTAATATGTCTTGGAATCATGCGCAAATTAATATACTTATGACTTGAAGGAGAATTGTACTATCGCCTGCAATGTAGAGCTGCTGAAGAAATTTCAATGCGTTTAATAACGCAATTAAAACTTTCAATACCCGTAGAATTTGCGAGAAAACCACGAGCATTGAATTGTGTTAAATTGTGGAAAGCAACAGAATATAGATTGATATTGTTATACACGGGACCATTGGCTTTTAAATCTATATTGAAAAAAAATATATACACACATTTTTTAACATTACATGTGATAATAAGAATTTTGTCTTCACAAGATTTAAACGAATATTTTATGTATGCGCAAGATTTGGTACTTTTCTTTGTGAAGACATTTATAAAATTGTATGGAATGAAACATGTGTCACACAATGTTCATAGCCTTTTACATCTTGTTGATGATGTCAAAAAGTTTGGACCGCTGGATAACTTTAGTGCATTTAAGTTCGAAAACTACATGCAAATATTAAAGAAATATATTCGAAAAGCAGAGAGTCCTTTACAACAAATTGTAAGAAGATATGTTGAAGAAGAAATTAATTCAAATTCGTCATTACCAGCTATTTCTTCACATTCAGTTTTGGGACATTTAACTTTAATATCCTTACATTATGATGGTCCACTTGTATCCATTTGCAGTAATCCACAATATAAAATTGCAAAATATAATGGAATTACACTGAAAGCTGGAACATTAGGGGGAAAATTTCTCAAGTGTCCCAACGAAAAAAATCAAGGTCACACAATCGAGCTGCAAATTGGCTCAATTGTTGCTCTATCGAATAGTAGTTCATGGCCCAAAATTTATTTAATTCCTTTCCCAATTTGCCGAGATAGAGGGGGGTGAAGTTTTAGGGTTCTACCGATTATTCGTGTATTTAAGTGATTGTAACATTTCATGCATCGCTCCAAACAAAATTTTACTAGAGATCTTTTTTCTTCATTTTTTTATGACCTTTCACGCGATTACTTTAATTTTTTTCTAAAATTAAATTTTAACCCTTTCTTTGGCAAATTAAACATAAAAATCTCTTTTTTACCAAGATGGACAACTTTTAACGCTCTGAAAAGTATCTAGAATGAAAGCTGAGGTTTTTTCCTATAAGTATACCAAATTTCAAGAGGGCTTTTTTTTTTGTTCACGAGTTATTAAATAAAATGTTTGCATGTATGCATGCAAACAAAAAAAAAGCCCTCTTGAAATTTGGTATACTTATAGGAAAAAACCTCAGCTTTCATTCTAGATACTTTTCAGAGCGTCAAAAGTTGTCCATCTTGGTAAAAAAGAGATTTTTATGTTTAATTTGCCAAAGAAAGGGTTAAAATTTAATTTTAGAAAAAAATTAAAGTAATCGCGTGAAAGGTCATAAAAAAATGAAGAAAAAAGGTCTCTAGTAAAATTTTGTTTGGAGCGATGCATGAAATGTTACAATCACTTAAATACACGAATAATCGGTAGAACCCCAAAACTTCACCCCCCCTCTATCTCGGCGAATTGGGAAAGGAATTAAATAAATTTTGGGCCATGAACTACTATTCGATAGAGCAACAATTGAGCCAATTTGCAGCTCGATTGTGCGACCTTGATTTTTTTCGTTGGGACACTTGAGAAATTTTCCCCCGTATGCAAACATTTTATTTAATAACTCGTGAACAAAAAAAAAAGCCCTCTTGAAATTTGGTATACTTATAGGAAAAAACCTCAGCTTTCATTCTAGATACTTTTCAGAGCGTTAAAAGTTGTCCATCTTGGTAAAAAAGAGATTTTTATGTTTAATTTGCCAAAGAAAGGGTTAAAATTTAATTTTAGAAAAAAATTAAAGTAATCGCGTGAAAGGTCATAAAAAAATGAAGAAAAAAGGTCTCTAGTAAAATTTTGTTTGGAGCGATGCATGAAATGTTACAATCACTTAAATACACGAATAATCGGTAGAACCCTAAAACTTCACCCCCCTCTATCTCGGCGAATTGGGAAAGGAATTAAATAAATTTTGGGCCATGAACTACTATTCGATAGAGCAACAATTGAGCCAATTTGCAGCTCGATTGTGCGACCTTGATTTTTTTCGTTGGGACACTTGAGAAATTTTCCCCCATTAGCGGATAATTGTTGTGGCCTAAATTGTGGTGCTATAGTATGTATAGAAAATATAGCATACTGCTCAAAGCGAAATATTCCTGTTATCATAGGATATGAATTTTTGGAAAAAAAAGAATTATTTGATATTCCTTGTCCATCTTCGTTGCTTGGAATTTATATCGTGCATTCATGCTCAGATTTAAAAATGTGGCCATTAAAAAATGTTATTAAGAAATACGTCAAGTTGCCGTATGAAAAAGAAATATATGCTGTTTTCCCATTATTACACAACGCAATGTAACTTTATTTGTTCATTTAAATAGAATGTGTAACGTGAAGTATGCAGTAGTTGAATTTAAAGATGGGCTTCAAGTTATTCCTACTAACTGGTTCAGAGAGAATAACAATGCAGCTGTTTGGCCCAATTTCACGAATAATAAAAGATATTATAAAGCGGTGAAATCAATGGAAGAGGCAGAACCAACATGGATGGAACATGACATTTTAAGAATATATGGAACATATTGTAAGTAATGCTATACTTTATTTTTGTTTGTTTATATTTTGTTTGTTGATGTGGTACATATATATATAATTTTTTACGGTATTATTTTATTGCAGCAAGCTATTCAATGGCAAGAAAAAAATTAAAAGAAGCCGAACAATTATCCGATTTAACGTCGAACACTGAACAAGAACAATATTTAAAAAAATCAAGGAAAGTCAGAGCCGCGAAAGTTTACAGTGATACATCGAGAAGCAATGATGACAGCAGTGAAACAGAGAGTTTTCTCTCAGAACTTCAAAAAATTAAAAAAAAAAATAATATGACCACATTTTCCAAACAAACTAAAATAGCAAAAGATGCGCAAAAGGGTAAGTATACTAAAGCATTTGATTAAAAAAGAATAGAATATTGCAATAATATTTTCTGAATTTCAGATTGTTCTAAGAAAAATATTAAAGCGTATGCAAGGAAAGATATTCCCCATACAGTGACTTCCTCCAGCATTCAAGAAGCAAGAAAAACTGATGATTTTCGTAAGTATTATTTTTGTCGAAATTAGAATTCGTATAACATCAGTGTAGATATAAATTTATTTGGTTTTATATATTTTTTGTTTTATTTATTTTATATTATTAATAAATATTAATAATTAAATAATTTTTATTAAAATTAATAAATTATTTCTTTAAATATAAAAGCACGTTGAACTTTTTTGTTTCAGCATTACAAAAACACAAAGTCTCAGATGAATTTTGTACAATTGTGAGGGACTATACTCAAAATTTAGGTTTGTACATATGTACATTATAACATACATTATAAGAAATATTTTATAGCATTTCCTACAACATTGTGTTATAAATAACATAAATGTTGTATGACATGTTTTATTGACATACACATGTATGTACAAATTATATAAAAATCATAATAACATTATTTTATTACTTCCAGATACCCAATCTAATTTCTCCAACGCTACATATGCAAAAAATGATAATGATGTCTTCATGGCCACAACAAGTCCGAATTGCAGTGCAACAGGTTTGTATGCAAATGTATTAAAAATGACACGAATGTAAAAAGTATAAACGTATAATGAAACGTTATATTGAAATAGCAATAACAATATTTTGTGTTGTTTGCAGATTTTCAATTAGTTGGAGAAATACCGTACGGTCCAGAATTGTCGCATAATAATATTTTGTTTTCAACAACTAATTTAAATCGGAAGGAAGCAGTCCACCAAGTACGAAGGTTGAATACTGAAGAAAGTAAGTATGAAAGTAATTTGTATTGCACTTATTATCGTATGAAATATGTAGTGCTTATTTAGTATACTCGTTATTTATATTTTACATTGTATTTAATAATTACTGATGAATAAATATATTGGAATCATTATATTAATGTTCCAGAGATAATTTAGCACGATTTTATATGTGTTATATTTTTCTTTTTTAGATGCACAGTATGCTGGAAATTTTGGCAGTCAGGAAAATGTTGGTACAGACGATTATGGAAATGTTCAAGCCTCGAAGAGAGCGGTCCACCAAGTACTAAGATGCAATGCTGAAGAAAGTAAGTATGAAAGTAATTTGTATTGCACTTATTATCGTATGAAATATGTAGTGCTTATTTAGTATACTTGTTATTTATATTTTACATTGTATTTAATAATTACTGATGAATAAATATATTGGAATCATTATATTAATGTTCCAGAGATAATTTAGCACGATTTTATATGTGTTATATTTTTCTTTTTTAGATGCACAGTATGCTGGAAATTTTGGCAGTCAGGAAAATGTTGGTACAGACGATTATGGAAATGTTCAAGCCTCGAAGAGAGCGGTCCACCAAGTACTAAGATGCAATGCTGAAGAAAGTAAGTATGAAAGTAATTTGTATTGCACTTATTATCGTATGAAATATGTAGTGCTTATTTAGTATACTTGTTATTTATATTTTACATTGTATTTAATAATTACTGATGAATAAATATATTGGAATCATTATATTAATGTTCCACAGATAATTCAGCACGATTTTATATGTGTTATATTTTTCTTTTTTAGATGCACAGTATGCTGGAAATTTTGGCAGTCAGGAAAATGTTGATACAGACAATTATGGAAATGTTCAAGCCTCGAAGAGAGCGGTCCACCAAGTACTAAGGCCACTAAGATGCAATGCTGAAGAAAGTAAGTACGAAAGTAATTTGTATTGCACTTACTATCGTATGAAATATGTAGTGCTTATTTAGTATACTCGTTATTTATATTTTACATTGTATTTAATAATTACTGATGAATAAATATATTGGAATCATTATATTAATGTTCCACAGATAATTCAGCACGATTTTATATGTGTTATATTTTTCTTTTTTAGATGCACAGTATGCTGGAAATTTTGGCAGTCAGGAAAATGTTGATACAGACAATTATGGAAATGTTCAAGCCTCGAAGAGAGCGGTCCACCAAGTACTAAGGCCACTAAGATGCAATGCTGAAGAAAGTAAGTACGAAAGTAATTTGTATTGCACTTACTATCGTATGAAATATGTAGTGCTTATTTAGTATACTCGTTATTTATATTTTACATTGTATTTAATAATTACTGATGAATAAATATATTGGAATCATTATATTAATGTTCCACAGATAATTCAGCACGATTTTATATGTGTTATATTTTTCTTTTTTAGATGCACAGTATGCTGGAAATTTTGGCAGTCAGGAAAATGTTGGTACAGACGATTATGGAAATGTTCAAGCCTCGAAGAGAGCGGTCCACCAAGTACTAAGGCCACTAAGGTGCAATGCTGAAGAAAGTAAGTATGAAAGTAATTTGTATTGCACTTATTATTGTATAAAATGTTTAGTGCTTATTTATTTTAAAACAATTTCAATGTGTTTAATTTTTTAATATTTTGTATCACATTTTTCAAATTTTTTTTTCTTTCAAAAGTTGATAAATTTTTATATAAATGTGCATAAAAATTTTTATTATTTTACAGACAATTTCCAGAAATTTGTAATACGAAAAGCTGTACATTTTGAAATATTATTAAATAATATTCAAAAAAATCAAGAAGCCATATTACAAAAATTATCAATAAATTCTTGTCATTCAGAAGATGACAAAAAAATTGATACATTGAGTACTTTCCCTGTAAGAAATCAAAACGACTTAGACAGTTTGGAAAATAAATTGAAAAACGATGCAGTTTATCGAGATCTAATGGTAAGTCTAATGTTAGTATGTTATATTATTCAGTTATTTTAAAGAAAGGATTACTTTAAAATGACAATTGCAAACTCTACATTAATATATTTTATATTATTTCGGAATATCGTTAGCAAAAAGTAGAAAACAATTTAAAAAATAAAACTACAATTTTAATATTACACTTACATATTTTATAACTATTAATGTGAATCTGTAATAATTGTAGGTGACACAATTGAGACGTGTGTTGAGCACTTGTATGAAAACTTCCTGTATCAGATTGATGAGACTTATATTCTCAAACGAGCTAGCTGTGAATTACAGTTGGTTGGGTGCCAAAAAGAAAAAGCAATTTTACAATTTAAATATATGCAGTGTAATTATGAGTACGTAAGATATTTGGAATAAATTATTATTTTAATAAATTATTATTTTTTTATTAATGAATATTATATAATAAATTATATAATATATATACAAATATAACATAATATTATCTTGATGACTTAACAAATAATAAAAATGTTTCCAGGTGTAATACGAAAAGCATATGCTGATGCCACAGACGATAATATTTCAGCCCCGATAAAGGTCTGGTTGGCACATGCAAAGGAACGTTTGGGGAGACAACAAAATCAATTACAAACCCAGTCTGAAAATGAAAGTGAGGATGAATTATAAAATAAAGAAAAGCTTCCAAATGAAGTTTATAATTTTAACAGCGCGTCTAGCGCGAACAGTGCGTTCAAATTAATTCGTGATAATTTTTTTTCGTTTTTATTTTTGTTTTTTTTATTTTATTTTATTTTTATTTTTGCTCGAGGAGCACACCGCTTAAGGATAAAATAACTCAAATATGTAAAAAGAAGGAGAATTAAAGGAGGGTAGAAAAAAGTAGATCTCTCTTCTTTTGCTTTGTTCATAGAATCATATTGTTAAAAAATAAATAATTTTAAAAATAAAATTGAATTAAAATTAATTTACACCTTACCTAAAAAATAAAAAAAAATATATATATATATATATAAGCGCGAAGCTATATATGTGAGATACCATTGACTTACCGTCAATGTTTTATAAACGTACTGCGGGATATTCACAGTACGTACTAAGAACCAAGTTACGCGAGACATAGGAACTTACTGAGTATGTACTACAGGATATCGCAGTACGTATATCGAATATTCTGAGAATATAAGCAATATACTTTTGTGATATTCTCCGAATATTCTCAGAATTTACCTGTGCTGTTAGGGTCTCGCCTAAACTAGGACTTTAGAGTCCGTCCCTCTATTCCTAAGTCCGTGGTTTTTCCTCACTTGCATTAACGAACACGCATGGATCGATATCACTATTCATCATTCCCAGGTCCTTAGAAGAAGAAAAGCATTGAATTTCTCACATCAGCAACTGCCTACTTGTTTTAGTCCATAAAGTGGTTGCTTTAACAAACAAACCTGGTCCTTTTCGTTTGGAATTTTGAAATTTTCTAGCTGTTCCATGTAAATCTCTTCCAATAGATTTCCCTGAATGTATGTATGTGGTTACTACGTCCATTTGGTGTACGCACATTTCCTCCTTACGTATCCTGCTAAGAATGCCCAATTCGTTTCGTACCTCGACGCAAGTACTTTTTTGTAATCAATTCCTGACTTTTGTCTGCAATCTCTAACCACGAGCTTTGTATTTCAACATGGAGCCATCTTGTTTTCTTTTTCTTGAATACTTATTCGTGAACACCTCTTATTGTTAGTTTCTTTTGAAGTGTCCGTTATTTTATTTTCGTCTTCTTCATTCATATCTCAATCCGAGTCTTGGTGATTATCCTTCCTTCTGTTTTCTCTTTATCTCGTTCGACGACAGATTCTTTCTCACTTTCTTCCGACAGTTTTTGCCAACTTGGAATTGTTATTCTTTCGAAGATTTTTTTCTGTAACAGTTGCATCGTCTGCAAGTTTTTCAGTGAATTTTACGTCTTGTCTTTTGTAAAGCATTTTGGTACCCGGTTTCCATAATTTGTAGGCTTTCTATAAGTTGTAACGTGGCTATCGAGTAAGATCGACGTTGTGCCGCGGCCATGGTGCAGATCATATGTTCTTTCGCGACCTTATAGAGTTATTACACGGATATCGTGACTACCGAGCGTAACTGCTTGGCACAGCCTTGCCCCTGTGCTGACGTAGGAGCTAGCCTATCTCCCTATTCCTAAGTCCGTGGGAAAAACGAATAATAATAACGATTTATATAGACGAATTAGTAATAGCATCAAACCCAGTGAGAAATGCTTCATCAATTGTTGAATCGGTGTCAATTTGACGGTTTTTACGATTCGACATTCATCGATCGACGAATCATTTCTCACTGGAAAGAGATTGATGAATTGAATAAGAAAGAAATTTTAAGAAATTAAATAAGAAAGAAATATTAAAAAATTAAGAATAAAATTAAAAATTTACTGAACGAAAATTTTCAGATTAACAATCTAGGATCATTAAGTGATGTATTAGGCATAAGTGTGGAAAAAGATGGACTCACAGAAAGAATGAGACTCACACAGCGAAGATACATTACAGAAATTTGGAATGATGAATTGCAAGCCAATATCGACCCCAATGGGTCCAAACCAGAAACTGACAGAAGAAATGGAACCAGACAAAGAAGAGGATGAATTCGAAATGAAATACAAGGCATATCGAGAATTGATTGGTAGTTTAATATTTATCGAAGCCAATATGTTCAGACATTCACAGCCAGCTCATTGAGTCAATTTTGCACGAACTCTAATGAGATTCACTGGAATCTGGGGAAACGTGCGTTACGATACTTACGATACACCATCGATGACATAACTTATATCAAAAGTCCCGGAGAAATAAAGCCTGCCGACTCGGATTGGGTCGGTGACACGGAAGACCGCAAATCATGCAATGGAAATTATTTTATCAAGTGGTCCAATAAATTGGGAATCAAAGAAACAAAAGTCCGTCGCCTTTTTTACAATGAGGACGGAATACATGGCACTTTCGGAAGTATGCAAGGAAGTAGCACCACAGTATAATACAGTAGCGTAACTCTCGAAATTTTGCGTGGTCGAAATCTTACTGCACATGCGCGATTTTGGGATTCCATCAATCACGTAAACAATTGGCTGTCGCATTTCTATTTTCTGTATAATGTTCTCTCTTTCTAGAGTTTCATATGGTTTCACATAATCTGAAAAATATACGTACAACACGTGCAGTGTATTTAATACATAAGTGCTCAGCGTGTTTCACACAAACGTTTACAAACTGACTTTTTCGAGTGAACTTGTGTCTACGTGTGTGAAAAAAATAGTTAATCTGTATAATGATTGTACATATTTGTTGAGAGGATTGGTATGGATATCACTAACACCTTCACACCATGGTTTCGTTTCTAGTTTATTTTTACAACTCGCGTACAAGTCTTTCTTCGACGCGTGTCGCCCCATACAGCACAGCAACATTGCAGCAATGGTTTTTTGCAAAATTGCAACATTGCAACAACGTTGCGAAATCTTGCTGCAATGTTGCTGCAACGTTGCAGCAATAGTAAAATGTCCGCTTGCAGAAATATTGCAATATTTCAGCAACATTGCAATATAATATATTTGCAATAATGCTCAGTATATACATACTGGTAATAGCTTTAACACATGAAATTAAAGCACCCTTACAGAAATTTAAGTCAATAATAAATTTGACAGTGATTTTTAGTAATTACTATGGTAACCAATAATGAAATTACTGCCAAATTACAAATTACTGCTGAATTTATTGACTGTATTAACCCAGCAAACACAGATATACTATAACTGTTACATTGCTGTAATAAAACGGAATGTAACAAGTAATATAACGTGTTTGTTACAGATCAAGAGACACGGTAGTGTCTTGTGCTAAGTCCGCGCAAGCACAAAACAGACACTACCGTGTCTTATTACGCGAGTCGGTCAGTTGAGAGCACTCAATATTTCTGGTTTTCATATATCCGCTCAACGGATCGACTTCTAAGTAGTCTCAATCGATAGAGCGGGGTCGAATTATATAATAAAAGTGTCTTTATTTTTGGGCTACATGCTCTATAAATCGAGCTATTACGACGCAAAGTCCAAATGTGAAAAATATCATTTAAGAAACGTCGTCCTCCTCGTCGTCGTCGACCGTAAAAACGTACTGTTGAGGCATTCGACACAAGATCGCGCTAGTGATGCTCTGGAAGTGTGATCGATCGTATAGTGTGATCGATAATCGATTGTAGTAGTAAGTGACGTCGATAAACGAAAGTTAGGTTATAGTCTATAACCTGGTTTGACAGGTATAGGTTACATTTGTGTATCAATCAATGTGAATTATAAGAAATAAGAGGAAAAAAAATAATTTCGCAAGTGTGCTATACAGGACGTCGTTTATTGGATTGGATACGTTTACAATAATGTAGTATGATCGATAATCGATCGACGGTAAGTGACATGGATAAACGAAAATTAGGTTATTAGGGGCAACGATAGTGAAAAGTAAAGTAATAGAATAATAATTTCTATATGATAACAAGCCGCAATAGTGAAAATTAATCTGCATCATGTTTACATTCTTTTAGGAAACGTCGGCTGCTATAAATCTGGCTGTTGTAAATCTTTCTAATTAAATATTTCTTACAACAATGATTTGAAATTATGATAGTGAGCTTTCACGGACATGTCAGACATGAGAAAAAAGTCACGGTAGTGTCTTGTGCTATATTTCTTACATTTCGAAATTATGATAGTGAGCTTTCACAGACATGTTAGAGATGAGAAAAAAGTAAGTCTTGAATTTGTGCAAAACTTAGTAAGTGACGGCGATAAACGAAAGTTAAGTTATTAGCGGCGACGATAGTGAAAAATAGCGACTTAAGAAATGAAGTAAGAAAAAGAAGTATTCAATTTTATAGTTTATTATTGTATTTTATTATTTTAATATCTTCTTTTATATACAGGATATAAAAATGGTTTCTTTTATATACAGGATATAAAAATGGTTTTTTAAATATATATAATACAAGAAAATGGTTGTGTGGCAAGAAATAATGCAGTAAGTAATGTTGATTGCTGTATATTATCTTGTCTCACAGCATTTTCATCCTGTATGTATTACATTTCATTTCGTTTAATAATAGTACTTTATATTATAATTATGTGCACTTTGGTTTGAAATCGCTAAAAGAAGATAACACAGAAAAGATTCAAGATGGTGTAACATCCTAAAAAACCAAACTTGCATTTGTAATGGGCCATCTTTGAGAAAGATCAGGATAACTTTGAGAAAGCTGCCACCATATATATATATATATATATTAGAGAATATTGATAACATACCACATATGATATATACATAATAACAAGAAACAATGTGGTAAGTAATGTTGATTGTTTACTGCATTTTATCTTCTCTCTGCATTTTCACCCTTTATGCATTATATTTCATTTTGATTTTAAAATATTTAATAATAGTATTATATATTATTAAAATTGTGCTATATGATAAGAATGATTTTTATTTTTTGTAGTTTGGAATTGCTGAAAGGAAATAATACAGAAAAGATTCGAGATATATATTCGAGATGGTGTATCATCTTATAAATACTAGGATATGAAAATAGTTGTGTAGCAAGAAACAATGCGATAAGTAATGATAATTGCTTACTGCATTCTATCTTGTCTCTCAGCATCTTCATCCCTTATGCATTACACTTCATTTTAAAATATTTAATAATAATATTTTATAATTCAAAAAGTATAATTAAAATTGTGAGGTAAGCAAAGAAGTATTCAATTTTATAATTTATTATTTTATTATTTTAATATCTTCTTTTATATACAAGAAAATGGTTGCGTGGCAAGAAATAATGCAGTAAGTAATGTTGATTGTTTACTGCATGCTATCTTGTCTCTCAGCATTTTCATCCTGTATGTATTAATTTCATTTTGTTTAATAATAGTACTTTATGTTATAGTTATGTGCATTATTTGGTTTGGAATCGCTGAAAGAAGATAACACAGAAAAGATTCGAGATGTTGTATCATCCTAAAAAACCAAACTTGCATTTGCAATGGACCATCTTTGAGAAAAATGATACACCATCTCGAATATTTTTTGTGTTATCTTCTTTTAGCGATTCCAAACCAAATAGTGAACATAATTATAACATAAAGTACTATTATTAAAGGAAATGAAATGTAATACATACATGAAAATGCTGAGAGACAAGATAGAATGCAGTAAGCAATCAACATTACTTACCGCATTGTTTTTTGCTACGCAACTATTTTCATATCTTGTATATAAAAGAAACCATTTTTATGTCCTGTAAATAAAAGAAGATATTAAAATAATAAAATAATAAACTATAAAATTGAATACCTCTTTGCTTACCTCACAATTTTAATTATACTTTTTGAATTATAAAATACTATTATTAAATATTTTAAAATGAAATGTAATGCATACGGGATGAAGATACTGAGAGACAAGATAGAATGCAGTAAGCAATCAACATTACTTATCGCATTGTTTCTTGCTACGCAACCATTTTCATATCTTATATAGTATTTATAGGATGATACACCATCTCGAATATACATCTCAAATCTTTTCTGTATTATTTCCTTTCAGCAATTACAAACTACAAAAAATAGAAATCATTCTTATTATATAGCACAATTTTAATAATATAAAATACTATTATTAAATATTTTAAAATCAAAATGAAATATAATGCATACAGGGTGAAAATGCTGAGAGACAAGATAGAATGCAGGAAACAATCAACATTACTTTCCGCATTGTTTCTTGTTATTATGTATTTATCATATGTGGTAGTACGTTATCAATATTCTCTAATATATATATTAGGGTGTCCGTTATTTACCAATTTGGTTTTCGACTTTGCAGCGCCTCAAAAATTTTTAGTTTATAACCTAAAAAAAAATATCAGACCCATATAAGCCGTTAATATTAGTATTAAACCTTGCCACAACGACGATTCATTTCCCATTTGAATAACATGAGGTTTTGGTACTTTTTGCCATTAATTTTTTTTTTCCTCAACTAGTTCATACAAAGCTGTGGCAATTAATTATTTTTGTAGTAAATTGAACGCTCTACAAAAAATTCTTAGTAATTTTTTCGATATATTCACTTGCTTAAAAGTTATTCAAGGTTAAAGTTCAACTAAAAATAACTTATTAATTTTCTTTGTATTTTGACTGAAAAAATATCATTATTTATATTAAAATTTATTGTTTAATGAGAAAAATATCGGATTTCAGCTGTTGGAATAGCTGTTGGAATAGATCTGTTGAAATTATTAAAAAGAACTTGGTAAAATTTATTAAAACGAAAGTCTGATAAACTAAAAATTTCGTATTCACAATTATTTGAATGAAAAAATGAAATTCGTAGTTACGCATGCGCATTGAAGACAAATTTAGTACCTTGACTAGTCGGCTCAGTGTGTCGCCTACGTTCAGTTGTTAGCAAAAGCCACTGTTGTTAAATATTGTAGATGTTGCTATTATTATAACATCATAATAACATGTGATTTATATTATTATCTAAAATCGGCGAAATGTAACCTTATTGATGATGTTCTTAGTAATATAAACGCGTAAATAGAACTTATGAGTATCAAAGATTATATTTTTACATTTTTATGAACACTTATAACCTAGAATTTCAATTAAATTGTTATTGTTGTTGTTATCCACTATGAGTGACAAGCAATGTATGGACTTGAGAAAAAATATATTTTTAATTGGTACAACGATAAATACTATAAGTGATAAAAAATTAGCTACAAATAAAGAAGCCCTGCAGCTTTTATTTCATCACACAAGAGATCTGAAACAATCAGTAGGAGACAGCTGTTTAATTGTTGTATCAGAAATTAAAAACATTTGGAATAAAGCGGGAATCCCAACTCAAGATGATTCACGATGTGTCGCAAAATTAAATAAGCTTTATACGAACTACAGACATGTGCAAAAAATTGCTAGCAGAAAAAATAAAACAAAAGAACAAGAACTATGTGCTATTTTTGATAAATTATTTGATATCGCTCATAGTAAGACTTCCGAAATAGATGATGAGGCTCGAAAGTTTTTGATTGATCAGCGAACGAAAAGGATTCTACATTTAAATAGCGTTGCAACTGATATTGAATTGTCACCGAAATCAGGTAATGTAAAAATAATAAATGAGTTTAATTAACCATTTCATTTAAATTTATTAATGCTGAATAATTTAATTACAGAATTACTTATTTCATCTTCTGAAAATCAGCTGCAAAATGTCGAGTCTCCTGGAAATGCGCCTTTAACTAAATCATTTTCAGTACTAAAACACATTATGACGAGTCCAGAAAAAATATCTGGTAATACAAAGTGCATTTATTTCATAAAATCTCCATTTTTTGTAATATTATTAATTTGATAATTTTCTATTGTTCAACAGATACTGATACGCCTAGCACTTCACGAACCGTTAGTGAAATAAAATCTAGTGGAGAAACTTTTAGTAACTCACAATCAACTTCTGCGTCTGAATATGAGGCAATTGGGCGATATTATGAATCAAAAAATCTTCGAGGAACTATTAACATCCTTACAGAAGATGTCGTGGCAGCGTTTGACAACTGTAATATTTCTTACAGAGAATCAGTTCGTCTTACATCAGCTTTGGCATCAGCTATGGGAGTTGACCCACAAAATCTCGTGTTAAATAAGTCTTCTTTCTATGAAATACGATCTATTTTACGGAGAAAAATGGCTGAAAAAATTAAGCTACTGTTTAACGAAACTGCTGTTGATGCTGCAGTTATACACTGGGACGGAAAACTAATTCCAGACAGTATGACTGGTGAACGTATTGAAAGGCTGCCTGTTTTGATTACTTGTAATGGACAAGAAAAAATCCTCGGTGTGCCTGCTTTACCTGATGGATGTGGGTCTACTCAAGCAGAGGAAATTTACAATATTATTTGTGAGTGGGGTTTAAACCAATCTGTTAAAGCACTTTGTTGTGATACCACTGCTTCTAACCTTGGTTGGAGAAACGGAGTTGCAGTGATTTTAGAACGCAAACTTGAGAGAGATTTGTTATACCTCCCCTGTAGACACCACATATATGAATTGGTATTATCTTGCGTTCACTCTGCAAAAATGCCAGACACAACCGGACCAAATGTACCATTATTTAAAAAATTTCAAAGTGAATGGAGCTCTGTTGATAGTACTAAATATAAGCCTGTACAGAAAAATAAATTGAAGAAAGTATTAAGAGATCAAATACCGGAAGTGACTGCAAAAATTGATAAGTTTTTAAATACTCTTTTACCACGTGATGACTATCGAGAACTCTTGGAATTAAGTAAAATCTTCCTAGGCACAATGGGCTCTGAAAATATAAAATTTTATAAACCTGGAGCATTTCACCACGCTCGATGGATGTCAAAAGCAATTTATTGCTTAAAAATTTATATTTTCCGAAACTGTTTCAATTTAACCAAGGAAGAAGAAAAATGTTTTTTAGAAATTTCTTTATTTATTGTTTTTGTATACGTTCCATTTTGGTATACGGCACCGTTAGCTGCAACTGCTCCGAATCAAGATTTAAAATTTCTGAAAGCGGTCTATGATTATCAAACAATTGATAAAAAACTATCCGAAGCAGTTTTTGTGAAGTTCAGAAACCATTTATGGTATTTAAGTCCTGAAGCAGCAGCTTTGTCATTTTTTGATGAAAGTATTTCTTCTCAAGTAAAACAAAAAATGGTTGCGGCTTTAGCATCGAGCGAAGAAGATGAACTCGACTTTCTTAAACGCTTTATTTTTAATTCAAAAGATTTTACTTGGTTTCTTGACAAAAACGTTGATTATTTTATCAATTCTAATTCCCTCAAATTTTTTGAAAGATTTAATATCGGTACAGATTTTCTTCTATTAGATAATAGTACTTGGTCAAATCATCCAGATTATTTGAAAGGTTTGGAAATTGTTAAGCATCTAAAAGTGGTCAATGATTCTGCAGAACGAGCTGTCAAACTAATTGAAGAATATATTAATACTCTAGCTAAGCACGAAGATCAAAAGCAGTATGTTATTCAAATTGTAAGTGAATATAAAAAAAAATTTCCAAATGCCACTAAAGAATGTTTAATAAAATAAATTTTGCTCATCAATGTCTTGGAAAATTTATTAAATCTGTCATATTTTATTAATAAATTGTAATATTTTAAGCTTAATTTATATCATCAGTTAAATTGGTTATTAACATATTTAACACTGATTATAATTATGATACAGCTGAAATCCGATATTTTTCTCATTAAACAATAAATTTTAATATAAATAATGATATTTTTTCAGTCAAAATACAAAGAAAATTAATAAGTTATTTTTAGTTGAACTTTAACCTTGAATAACTTTTAAGCAAGTGAATATATCGAAAAAATTACTAAGAATTTTTTGTAGAGCGTTCAATTTACTACAAAAATAATTAATTGCCACAGCTTTGTATGAACTAGTTGAGGAAAAAAAAAATTAATGGCAAAAAGTACCAAAACCTCATGTTATTCAAATGGGAAATGAATCGTCGTTGTGGCAAGGTTTAATACTAATATTAACGGCTTATATGGGTCTGATATTTTTTTTTAGGTTATAAACTAAAAATTTTTGAGGCGCTGCAAAGTCGAAAACCAAATTGGTAAATAACGGACACCCTAATATATATAGTGGCAGCTTTCTCAAAGTTATCCTGATCTTCTTCAAAGATGGACCATTGCAAATACAAGTTTGGTTTTTTAGGATGGTACACCATCTCGAATCTTTTCTATGTTATCTTCTTTCAGCGATTCCAAACCAAATAGTGCACATAACTATAACATAAGTACTATTATTAAACAAAATGAAATGTAATACATACAGGATGAAAATGCTGAGAGATAAGATAGGATACAGTAAGCAATCAACATTACTTACTGCATTATTTTTTGCTACGCAACTATTTTCATATCGTGGATATAAAAGAAACCATTTTTATATCCTGTACATAAAAGAAGATATTAAAATAATAAAATAATAAACTATAAAATTGAATACTTCTTTGCTTACCTCATTTCTTAAGTCGCTATTTTTCACTATCGTCGCCGCTAATAACTTAACTTGATAAAACGGAAAAGCTCAAGAAGAGTAATGTCATTTACAAAAAAGAGTGATATCTCTATAAAAATTACCTTTTTAAAAAAAGGTAAAAAAAAGGTGCTAAGTCCGCGTCAAAAGTATCTTTGCAAAATAGTATAGTATTATTAACTCTAAAAAACTATTTAAAAACCTATTTCCAAAAAAGTGTGATTTTAATCTACACACATAAGTTATTTTAATCTAAACAAAATGGTTTATTTTAAACCATAAAAAAACTATAATTTATTTAATTATACATTCTACAAAAATAATGATATCAACAAATTGTGCTAAGTAAAAATAAAAATTTAAAAAAATATTTTAATAAAAAATGATACAAAATAATGTAAAAAATAATTTTAATTTTTTAAATTATATCCTACTAAAATACTGATATCGAGAAATTATGCTATTTAAAAATAAAAATTTAATATTTTAACAAAAAATTATACATAATTGTTTTAATTTAAAAAAAATTATGGTATTACAATTATGGTATTGCCCCAACTTAATAAAACATTTTGAAATAAAATATATTTAAAAAAATTTAATATAATATAGTATAGTTTGAAAGTTTAATTAAAAAAAAAAAAACAAATAATGTAAAAATATAAAATTAAAAATTATTTACAAAAAATAAAAAATTAAAAATTAATGGAAAAATATAAAAATGTATATAAAAATTAAAAATTAATATAAAAATAAAAAATTTAATTGAAAGACTTAGCGTTGCTAATTTTTAAAATAGCATATTTTGTAGCAGAGCTAAGTCTTTCAATTAAATTTTTTATTTTTATATTAATTTTTAATTTTTATATACATTTTTATATTTTTCCATTAATTTTTAATTTTTTATTTTTTGTAAATAATTTTTAATTTTATATTTTTACATTATTTGTTTTTTTTTTTTTTTCTTTTTTAAATTAAACTTTCAAACTATACTATATTATATTAAATTTTTTTAAATATATTTTATTTCAAAATGTTTTATTAAGTTGGGGCAATACCATAATTGTAATACCATAATTTTTTTTTAATTAAAACAATTATGTATAATTTTTTGTTAAAATATTAAATTTTTATTTTTAAATAGCATAATTTCTCGATATCAGTATTTTAGTAGGATATAATTTAAAAAATTAAAATTATTTTTTACATTATTTTGTATCATTTTTTATTAAAATATTTTTTTAAATTTTTATTTTTACTTAGCACAATTTGTTGATATCATTATTTTTGTAGAATGTATAATTAAATAAATTATAGTTTTTTTATGGTTTAAAATAAACCATTTTGTTTAGATTAAAATAACTTATGTGTGTAGATTAAAATCACACTTTTTTGGAAATAGGTTTTTAAATAGTTTTTTAGAGTTAATAATACTATACTATTTTGCAAAGATACTTTTGACGCGGACTTAGCACCTTTTTTTTACCTTTTTTTAAAAAGGTAACATTTACGTTAGTTATAATTTCCCACTCATGGGATATTGTAGTTATATAACCAAAATATAACACATAACTAAAATGTTACAAAACTGTAACATAATAACCTAAATATTATATAGCAGTTATATAAATCGTTAACATGTTATGTAATTGTAATATAAATTATTTTATTATTATATAACTGTTATTAAAATAATTATAGTACTGTTATATAATAACTATATTTATATATTTTAGCACATACAATTTTTAAGAATATTAAGTCCCTGAATTAATTTTAAATAAAACCAAACGAAACTGTATTGAAAAAACGTTTCGTTTATTTTTATTTAAAATTAATTCAAGGACTTGATATTCCTGAAAATTTTATGTATTGAAGTGATTAGTAGTAAAAAATAAGATAAAGAAAATAGTTAACAAAATACATATATACTCTTTTTAATCAATTTAATTGCATAAAATAAAATAATTTTACATTTATGACATTAAATATTTGTCATTTAATATTTTTACAAAGTACATAAACTATGAAAGAAAAATTAATATCTTATAGAATACATGAAACATATAAAGTACATAAAATATATATTGTATATATATATATATATATATATATAAGTAGTAATATAAAATATAAATATATTAATAAATATATATATACAGGGTGGACCATTTTAATCCATCCAGTCGAATATTTCGAAAACCAAGCCCGGGAGAGAAAAATTTTTCAGACAAAAGTTGTTTGGTTTCGAGGGGACCATAAGATGGTACCATTGGTTTGACCTTGAAGAATTATTTGAAAGTCACATGAAAGTCACCTCAATTTTTTTAATTTTGAATTTCTGTTTTCACCAAATTAAAGGTTATTTTTTTACGAATTCATCCATGTATATTAAAGTTATGTTCCGTAATATCATTTTCAAGAATTAATTATAAACGCCTCCGTACATACGCTATTTGTATCGGTCCATGCGCTCGATCTCTTCGCGCAACGCATTTTCCTGTAATCAAAAGATGACGAATATACTTGGAGGACATATCCATATATAATCACGAAAGTTTTCATCACATATAGCTTGAGCACTTATATAAAACTTAAAACAAGTTTAAAGTTTTATAAGACGAATAATTTTATCGTTGGAGGAAATATAAAATGCCGTCGCTTTGCGAGCATCAGTTTAATACGTAACATCGTACATTTTATTGTGTACCGTTAATTAAATTGTGTGAACTATTAATCGTTGTAGTTTTATAGGTATTAATATTTTGTAAATATTGTCTGTTAATATGTATCTATTAATGTTTATATATATATATATATATATATATATATATATATATATATATATACAGGGTGTCTGAAACATTTTGGAAAAGCCGAAGAGTGCAGATAGAATAGGCCAAAATAGAAGGATTGTCACGTATTATTTTGTAATTTTTGCAATATTTATTTCGTAATTAATTATAACGTACAAGCCAATAAGTGCACGGGAAACCGGTAGGCGGGACTCTATAGAGATGTCATATGAAAGATGGGTGTCGATGTAAAAGAAAAATGGTTTACTTCTTAGCAACGAGTAACAACTGTATAACAACTGATTTTGAGAGGCGGAGTTACGAGCGCCGTATGACAGCGCCGTGACTTTATGACGTGAAATTATCACGTGGCGAATAAATGAGCAGGCGCTATCATTTCCTCACCACCTTGTGGTAGATAGCATGGTGCGTTTTTTTTATAGTGGTATCCCCAGTAGGCCTAATCCACTCTCATTATTTAAAATTGTTCAAAGTGCCGTCCTCTCTCTCGTAGACAGAGTTCGGCCCTTCGAATATCGCGCGTAGCGTTATACGCCATTTCTGGCATAATGGTATCGAAGGCCGCAACAATAGCTTCACGTACCTCGTTTTCTCTACGCCGGTGTTCTACCAGATTTTTTATATGCCCCCCACACAAAAAATCTAAGATGTTTAAGTCTGGTGACCGTGCCGGCCAGGTGATCGGACCGCCACGGCTCATACACCTACCTGGATAATGCGCGTCTAGAAAATCGCGTAGCTGTCGGCAGAAGTGTGCAGGAGTTCCGTCGTGCTGGAAAATCAGCTGTGTCTGCATATGAAGAAGCACATCGGCGAGAAGCACTGGCAACTCGTTGCTATAAAATCCGCGTATATTTCGCCATTCAAACGCGGCGATATAAAATCCGCGTATATTTCGCCATTCAAACGCGGCGGGAGAAGATACGGACCGATAGTACACGCACACGCTGATAATGGTACGGGTGCAAAGCGTTCACACGTAAAGTGCAATGCACCGCGTACCGCGAGAGTTCCAGGTCGCGCGCTGCGCGACGCACGCTCGTCCCCGGGTCTTCCTCGAATCTGTCGAGGATCCTCTCCTCGTCTTGAACGCACTAGATAACGCACTAATAACGCAATAGACCACCAGCTGGTCCACGGTTGTGCACCAAACACCCACTTTCATGTAACTTTTGCACTGCACTTAAGATAACACGTCCCGACGGATATCGTGCACGTGCGAGGAATCGATCCGCGTAAATACGAGCTGCGAGATGCGCATTTTCGCCCGCTAGCCCAAAGACAATTATCGTGTCCGTGTACTTCTGTGGAGTAAATCTCATTTTTGTTGCAAATGAGCACCACGCGCATGCAAATATTTCAGACCGCGACTGCAGACGTCGTGTCCGTCGGATACACGCAGCGGATGAAAAAGGAGATAGCGATCATAGACAAAAGATGATCGCTTATGATCGCTGTTTGTCTGATCCGACGGACACGACGTCTGCAGTCGCGTGAAATATTTGCATGCGCGTGGTGCTCATTTGCAACAAAAATGAGATTTACTCCACAGAAGTACACGGACACGATAATTGTCTTTGGGCTAGCGGGCGAAAATGCGCATCTCGCAGCTCGTATTTACGCGGATCGATTCCTCGCACGTGCACGATATCCGTCGGGACGTGTTATCTTAAGTGCAGTGCAAAAGTTACATGAAAGTGGGTGTTTGGTGCACAACCGTGGACCAGCTGGTGGTCTATTGCGTTATTAGTGCGTTATCTAGTGCGTTCAAGACGAGGAGAGGATCCTCGACAGATTCGAGGAAGACCCGGGGACGAGCGTGCGTCGCGCAGCGCGCGACCTGGAACTCTCGCGGTACGCGGTGCATTGCACTTTACGTGTGAACGCTTTGCACCCGTACCATTATCAGCGTGTGCGTGTACTATCGGTCCGTATCTTCTCCCGCCGCGTTTGAATGGCGAAATATACGCGGATTTTATAAGCAACGAGTTGCCAGTGCTTCTCGCCGATGTGCTTCTTCATATGCAGACACAGCTGATTTTCCAGCACGACGGAACTCCTGCACACTTCTGCCGACAGCTACGCGATTTTCTAGACGCGCATTATCCAGGTAGGTGTATGAGCCGTGGCGGTCCGATCACCTGGCCGGCACGGTCACCAGACTTAAACATCTTAGATTTTTTGTGTGGGGGGCATATAAAAAATCTGGTAGAACACCGGCGTAGAGAAAACGAGGTACGTGAAGCTATTGTTGCGGCCTTCGATACCATTACGCCAGAAATGGCGTATAACGCTACGCGCGATATTCGAAGGGCCGAACTCTGTCTACGAGAGAGAGGACGGCACTTTGAACAATTTTAAATAATGAGAGTGGATTAGGCCTACTGGGGATACCACTATAAAAAAAACGCACCATGCTATCTACCACAAGGTGGTGAGGAAATGATAGCGCCTGCTCATTTATTCGCCACGTGATAATTTCACGTCATAAAGTCACGGCGCTGTCATACGGCGCTCGTAACTCCGCCTCTCAAAATCAGTTGTTATACAGTTGTTACTCGTTGCTAAGAAGTAAACCATTTTTCTTTTACATCGACACCCATCTTTCATATGACATCTCTATAGAGTCCCGCCTACCGGTTTCCCGTGCACTTATTGGCTTGTACGTTATAATTAATTACGAAATAAATATTGCAAAAATTACAAAATAATACGTGACAATCCTTCTATTTTGGCCTATTCTATCTGCACTCTTCGGCTTTTCCAAAATGTTTCAGACACCCTGTATATATATATATATATATACACTCACCCGCAAAAAAAACGGGCCACTAAATTTTAACAAAATTTTTTAACATCTTTCAATGGCGACAACTCATCGAAAAATCATCGTATTCAGATGAAATAAAGCTTAAATTAAAGCTTGAACATTTCTCTTGAAATTCCAACAAACAAAAATTGAATTACAACAAAATTGACAAAATGGCAGACATTGAAGGTAGACATGGAAAAATGGGGAAAAAAAATTTTTTTTTAAACTATTGCATGGCTCAGAAGAGTTGACTGATTGATATCAAAACGTATGCGTTTTAAAGCTCATTCATTTCCAAACAAATCTATATTTTTAAAATTTTCCTTTAACCTTTTTTGAAAAAGTTATAGCATTTTGAACAAAATGTTACAAAATGAATAACACTTTTTGTAAAATCTGCAATTGCGTGCGTGTACATATGCATGCATGTATCCTGCTCTTGGCGTTACCCAGGATCAACGGAGTAGCATATTTTCCTCCGCAAGTCTCCGCCGAATAGTGTCGTCGCTCACCTCCACTCCAAATTGTTGCAAATTGTTTTTTATTTCTATTAATGTTATACGCCTGTTTCATAATGCTGACACAACAATATATTAGTCATCTTGTGCCGTGGTACATCTTGGACGACCAGGTCTTCGATTATAACTACCAGTTTCCACGTATCTGTTGTAACTCGTTGTACAGTTGTACGAGGAACGTTTAAAAAATTTGCAACATAACGTTGACTCCTTCCATCATTAATCAGCGCTACAACCTGTGCGACTGTTGCAGAATCTAACATTATCGCGAAAGTGAATATTCACGAGGAATGAAAACAATACAGATTCCCTGAACTTTTCTATGGAGATGTGAACATTGATAAGATACGCTCGATAAGAGATATTTACTCCGTAGAAAAGTTTCATTTTACAAAAAGTGTTATTCATTTTGTAACATTTTCAAAATGCTATAACTTTTTCAAAAAAAGGTTAAAGAAAAATTTTAAAAATATAGATTTGTTTGGAAATGAATGAGCTTTAAAACGCATACGTTTTGATATCAATCAGTCAACTCTTCTGAGCCATGCAATAGTTTAAAAAAAAATTTTTTTCCCCATTTTTCCATGTCTACCTTCAATGTCTGCCATTTTGTCAATTTTATTGTAATTCAATTTTTGTTAGTTTGAATTTCAAGAGAAATGTTCAAGCTTTAATTTAAGCTTTATTTCATCTGAATACGATGATTTTTCGATGAGTTGTTGCCATTGAAAGATGTTAAAAAATTTTGTTAAAATTTAGTGGCCCGTTTTTTTTGCGGGTGAGTGTATATATGTATATATGTATATACAGTAGCGCTCAAAAGTATTTTGACAAGGACAATAATTGAGCTAATGTAATACAAATAAAGACACAAATATACAACTATTTTTTATTGGAAGAAACTTGATTTGTCTACATATTTTTGTAAAAGAAATTGTAGTTTGATAACAAAATTACAAAACCAAGCTAGAAATAAAGAACATGATTGATCAAAAGTATTTTGATACTGTAATTAAATAAAAAATTTTAACGCTTAAACATCATCTTTATTTTTAAATAAATCAGTATTTAGTAGCATATCCATTAGCCTTTATGACAGCATTGCAACAAGCCGGCATCGAGTCGACTAACTTCTGTATTCGATCCAAAGGAATTTTTTCCCACTTCTCCTTAAGAGCTAAAGAATTAAAGAATTAAAGAAAAAGAAAAAAAAAGAATAAAGAATTAAAGAATTAAAGAAAAGAATTAAAGAATTAAAGAATTAAAGAATTAAAGAATTAAAGAATTAAAGAATTAAAGAATTTCTTGTTGTCAAAATACTTTTGAGCGCTACTGTATATATATATATATATATATATATATATATATATGTATATACAGGGTGTCCCATTATAAAACATCCAGTCGAATATTTCAAAAACCAAGCCCGGGAGAGAAAAATTTTTCAGACAAAAGTTATTTGGTTTCGAAGGGCCCATAAGATGATACCATTGGTTTGATTTTGAAGAATTATTTGAAAGTTACATGAAAGTCACCTCAATTTTTTTAAATGGCATCCCCTATTTTTTATTACATATTCTATACAGGGTGACCCATTTTAATCTATGACCCCAAATATTTCCGTTCCCTTGCATTTTACAAAAAAATGTTTCAGATAAAAGTTGTATGGTTTTAAGGGGGCCATAAAACGATTCCATTGGTTTGACCTTGGATAGTCGTTTGAAGGTCACACGAAGGTCACCTTTAATTTCTTAAATTGAAACCATTATTTTTCATTACATATTCTTGTAGCTTATTTTGAGAGCTTTCCAAAACACTATAATAAAGTTATTTTCCATTAAGTATTTGTCGCGTTATGAGGTTTAAAAGTTACGATACTGCCGGCATTAGCATTATCCGAGATGTACCACGTGACGGTCAGATTTACATCTCTTGTGTGTGTGTGTGTGTGTGTGTGTGTGTGTGTGTGTGTGTGTGTGTGTGTGTGTGTGTGACGCGTGCGTGCGTGTGCGTGTGCGTGTGCGTGTGCGTGTGCGTGTGCGTGTGCGTGTGTGTGTGTGTGTGTGTGTGCGCGCGCGTGAAGGCGGGTATTTAAAAATGATTAAGTATTTTATTGAAGGTATTCAAAGACACGTCCACCTTGTTGGATACATAAACGCAATCTTTTATGAAAATTGTTACGCACTCTAAACTTAAGGGGAGAAATACATGTAAAATCTTCAAAAAATCGTATTTTTGTTTTTGTCATATTTCAAAAGTATCATCCCTTAAAAGTATTATGGCGAACTATCAAGTTGAAATATGACATATTTACGGAGAAATAGCCCATAGTCGAGAGCGCTCGTGGAACGCCGGAATCGTACCTGAAGCGCTTGAGCCGAGCGGGCAGATTCTGCGTTGCCAAGTGTCCAAAATCGACTTGGCTACGTCGGTCGGGAATACAATTTCTTCGTACGAACCTTTTCTTTCGTATATGTACCTACACAGTTACATAATATATGTGTATATAGCAGGTAACTGTATAGTTATGCGAACGAACGTTTCTCGATCAGTTGAGTCAGTGTAGCCCAAAAGTTTGATGCGTGCGGTCCTGTTTTCATAAAAATGCCGAAAGGAACAAAATATAATGTTACTCGAAGTCGTAGCAAGAAAAGACATTATCACGGAAATCAGTTTACGGACGAAAGCGGGAAGAATTTCGCGTCGAGTGAAAGTGACGATGTACTTAGTGCAAGTGCAAAAAAACTGCATACTGCAAGTAGTGACGATATTCGGTCGAGTCCTTCGCACACGTACAAAATCATTGAATTTGTGACTGTTTTTACTGCTTGGGTGGTCACACTCAGAACGCCAACGAAAGTTTTAACTCCACCATCTGGCGATTGACCCCCAAACACTTACATTCTGGTCAAAAAATCATCGAGTTATCAGCCTGCATTGCAGCCGGAGTATTCAACGAAGGCTACAATTCAATATTGAGGCTGATGAACCAACTGGACATCGTTGTCGGAAATCAAGCTCTCAATTTTGCCAAAAACACGGACGAAGCTCGCGTTACACGACAGAACAGGATGAGCGAAAGCGAGACAAAAGCTGCCCGTACTGCCAGGAAACAGCAACAACTGGAAGATAATCAGCTTTTCGAGGAAGCTGAAGGGCTATTGTATGCGCCTGGAATTGCTGACTGATCGGTAAGTTGCAAAAACTAATAGTTTTATCGTCCTAAAACTTTAAACGCGATTTTCTCGAAACTACGTTTTCAAAAACGGCTGCCACTGCAGCTCAAAAAGTAATTAACCGATCGGGCTGATATTTTGAGGGGTTTTAGTCAACATAATTACCCACAGAATAAACCTAAAATATTACACATTTTGCATAAATAAACAATTTTAAGGGGGCAATAACTGTCGAAAAAATAGGCGAAAATACGAATGTTTTATTAAAAAGTGTACCAAATTTTTTATTTCGTACTTTTTCTCAATTTTATAGGTTTACTCTATACCTAAACTCATCAGTAATCGAAATATTTTTTGTTTTTTGATTTCAGACCAATAGAAAAAGCTGGGCGATGGCAGCCGTTTTACGACTTCGGCAAAAACGGCTTTCGTGGAGGGACTGTACCGCCGCCATTTTGTATTAAAAAAAAAAAAAAAATTGTTTTTATTACCAGACACATGTCATTAAATTACGTCAAAAGTGTAAAATGATTTAATTATTTTATCACCCTCAAAATAACTCACGAAAAATTACTGATTTTCGAGCATTTACATGTATTTCTCCCCTTAAGAACAGTTGGTGTTATGCTTCTGAACATGTTACGAATACGTTGCTGCATATTTTCAATAGTCGTCGGCTCAGTCTCGTACACTTTTTCTTTAACATATCCCCAGAGAAAAATAAATCCAATGACGTCAGATCCGGAGATCTAGGAGGCCACTCCTGAGTTTGATTACCTAAATCAATCCATTGTCTTCCGAATACATTATTTAAATAGTGAAGAAATATGGACCAATAACTGAGAAAAATGCTATGATATCAAGATAGTCCCTGACGTCGCGTGTTCTGTGAGCGAGCGCCCCGTCTTGCGTAAACCACATTCGAATACGTGTCTAAAGATCAACATTTTCTAAAAGAATCGGTAACTAATTTTGCAAAAAAAAATAAATAATTTTGCGCATTAACCCTCCGAGAACACACCTCTTTTTTCAAGCATGAAGAACACTCTGGGTCAATCTGACCCGACGCTAGCTTTAAGAGTCCGCCATTTTAAAACGACGTGTTCGATCGGCTTGAAAAAATTCCTGGATATACTTGAAACTTGAATAAATGATGTTGTAAATATTAAAACTGTTTTTATAAATATTAACATATCTAAAAAAATTGTCGAAAAAAAATTTTTTTTCAAAAAATTTTATTTTACATAAAAAAAAACTAGGTACAGAGGGCGCCGATCCCGCCAATTTTCAAAATCCCTTTAAGATATTCTTACTCAAATTTAAGGTACGGGTCAAATTGACCCAGTGTGTTCTCGAAGGGTTAAGGTTTGCTTGAAAGAAATATGGACCAACGTCTAATTTCTCTTGATATCATAGCATTTTTCTCAGTTATTGGTCCATATTTCTTCACTATTTAAATAATGTATTCGGAAGACAATGGATTGATTTAGGTAATCAAACTCAGGAGTGACCTCCTAGATCTCCGGATCTGACGTCATTGGATTTATTTCTCTGGGGATATGTTAAAGAAAAAGTGTACGAGACTGAGCCGACGACTGTTGAAAATATGCAGCAACGTATTCGTAACATGTTCAGAAGCATAACACCAACTGTTCTTAATAGAGTGCGTAACAATTTTCATAAAAGATTGCGTTTATGTATCCAGCAAGGTGGACGTGTCTTTGAATACCTTCAATAAAATACTTAATCATTTTTAAATACCCGCCTTCACACACACACGCACACACACACACACACACACACACACACACACACACACACACACACACACACACACACACACACACACACACACACACACACACAAGAGATGTAAATCTGACCGTCACGTGGTACATCTCGGATAATGCTAATGCCGGCAGTATCGTAACTTTTAAACCTCATAACGCGACAAATACTTAATGGAAAATAACTATATTATAGTGTTTTGGAAAGCTCTCAAAATAAGCTACAAGAATATGTAATGAAAAATAATGGTTTCAATTTAAGAAATTAAAGGTGACCTTCGTGTGACCTTCAAACGACTATCCAAGGTCAAACCAATGGAATCGTTTTATGGCCCCCTTAAAACCATACAACTTTTATCTGAAACATTTTTTTGTAAAATGCAAGGGAACGGAAATATTTGGGATCATAGATTAAAATGGGTCACCCTGTATATAAACATTAATAGATACATATTAACAGACAATATTTACAAAATATTAATACCTATAAAACTACAACGATTAATAGTTCACACAATTTAATTAACGGTACACAATACAATGTACGATGTTACGTATTAAACTGATGCTCGCAAAGCGACGGCATTTTATACTTCCTCCAACGATAAAATTATTCGTCTTATAGACTTTTAAACTTGTTTTATGTTTTATATAAGTGCTCAAGCTATATGTGATAAAAACTTTTGTGATTATATATGGATATGTCCTCCAAGTATATTCGTCATCTTTTGATTACAGGAGAATGCGTTGCGCGAATAGATCGAGCACATGGACCGACACAAATAGCGTATGTAATTAATTCGTTTATAATTAATTCTTGAAAATGATATTAAAAACGGAACATAACTTTAATATACATGGATGAATTCATAGAAAAATAATCTTTAATTTGGTGAAAACAAAAATTCAAAATTTTGAAAAAAAAGTTAGAAAAGCAAGGTTTTTTGAAAAATAAAAAAATAAAAAAATTTTTTTACATTATTTTATAGTACTCATCAAGCCATTTAATACCCAGTTTGAATTTTTGTTCTATCTTTCTTAGTTTCGGAGATATTCGCTCCAAAAGAGAAAAACCGATTCTTTTCAAAGGGGTGTTTCACTCTCTAAAAGGCCGTATGGGCACGTATAAAAAAAAACGTATCCCCTATTTTGATCTGGAGAACAACATATTAGAAGCTCATCAAAATTGGAGGGGGACACTTCTGACACCTTCCTTGTGAGTAAAATATAGAAAATATATTATTGCTAACTAAAACATTTAACAAAATGCTACTTGACGATATTACAATAACTGCTTAGTTGCGATCTATTCAAATATTATCACGGAAACAATATTTATATTATTACGAAAATAAAATTTATATTTAAACATCTTCATTCTCTGGTAGTACATTTTTTTTATTCTTGGTTTCCCTTTGATGTCGTTGTTTGGCAAAACGAAGCCATTCCGCCACGATGTTTTCTACTTCCTCTTCTATTAATGTTACATCCCAGATAGCCAAGCGTGATTAATCATATTAAACAAACTAATGCATTGCATATGTTGCTATACATTTGTTGTATGTTTGCTAACATCAGAATAGATCAGCAATATTAAATACAGCAACATGAGTACTTATATATTACACAATTAGTTGACGAAATTTTGAGTGCAAATAATCAGCAAACTGAAACAATATGTTAACAGCAACATGACAGCAACTAATGATGTTATTTTTTCCACAACATCATAAATACAACAATATAAATTATAATGATTTGCATTCATTGACATACATAATTCCTATATAAGTTGTTCGATCATAATGTCAACATTTACATACATATTATAAAATTGTACTTTATGTTTATAGTACGTTTAGAACCTATAATTTAAAAAGAAAGACTATACATATATAGATTTAAGCTGCGTTCCGATATTCACTGCAAGTACTGAAAATCTATAGTTTACGTTACGTTACGTTACGTTATATTATAGATTTTCAGTACTGGCAATGAATATCGAAACGCAGCCTTAATATAAAAAAAAATATTTATTTTTAATTACGGTAATTATATATCTAAAAAAATACCTTTATATATATGTATAATATATATATATATATATATATATATATATATATACAGGGTGTTTGATAATTCGAACGTCAACCGTAAAATGCAAGTAGAGTAGGTTAAACTGAGTAGAAAAGTCCTGTATCATTTTGCGATTTTCGTAATAATTAATGAGATATTAATTAAAGAAGATCGACCAATACGCGCGAATCTAAGCGCGCGGCGAGAAGAGACAACCCACGATTATTGTGTAGCGTTTGAATGCGCGGGGAGAAGGAACAGCCTACCGAGAGGGAGAGAAAGAGAGAGAGAGAGATGCAAAACAATGCGAGAGAACAATTCGGGGCGGTCGCCGCGGTATTCTAGTATTACGCGCTTCTCGCAACGCTTTGTCACGCGCCTAAACAATCGCGTAACAATGGTTGTGGCTATCCCTTCTCCCCGCGCGCTAAAATGCTAGACAATAACGGTAGGCTGTTCCTTCTCCCCGCGTACTCAAACGCTACACAATAATCGTGGGTTGTCTCTTCTCGCCGCGCGCTTAGATTCGCGCGTATTGGTCGATCTTCTTTAATTAATATCTCATTAATTATTACGAAAATCGCAAAATGATACAGGACTTTTCTACTCAGTTTAACCTACTCTACTTGCATTTTACGGTTGACGTTCGAATTATCAAACACCCTGTATATGCAGTATATAGTATATGATATATATTATAATGACGTATAATCACAAAACTCCTTGGCAAAATTGGGTCAATCTTTCTTTCTTATAATTATTTTTCATGTATATAAAAGTTATAAAATAATTATTGGTTTCTGCGCCTTTTGCCGCGTGAAAAGCGTTTCCGCTTCCAGTGGGCAGAAGCCTTAAAAGTTGAGTTAAATGTTATTAAGTATATTAATACATTAAATAAATTAAATTATATATATAATTTATTTAATGTATTAACGTATATAATAATATGTAATATTTATATATATATTTATATATTTATGTATGAATTTTTTTATATATGTAAATTTTTGGCGGGACCAACGAGTTATAAGCTACATAAGTTAAGTATCAGTAAATTTAGCTATTTAAATATTTATTTAGTGACACCTAACTTATATAACTTATAATTCGCTGGTCCCGTCTAAAATTTCGCGCCCATTACACCTTATGCATCGCTGGTTGTCGTTATTTTAACCGCGCATGCGAGGGAAGTCAATCCTGTCCTGAAGGCCATCACATACAAAATGACATAATTGCATATGCATAGCATAAGAACATCTCGGCCAATGAGCATCTAGCATAAAGTCGCCATATTCGTTTACATAGCATACTCATTGGTCGAGACGGTCTTATGCTATGCTTATGCAGTTATGTCATTGGTTGCGTTCAGCAGACGCAACTGTTGTACAATTGTTGAGTAATTCTTTTTAATGCGTCAACATGATTGGTCTAGATTTCGGGATCTAATAGAAAGGACCAATAATCACTGATCGCTCACTGATCTACTCTGCTGCTGAACGCAGCCATTTTGTGTGCGACGGCCTATACAGGGTGATTCAGAACGACTTAGTTGTCCGAGCACAGACGTATTCCTGAGTGAATTCTGAGACGATTTTTCCTTTGCCAAAATTTTATTTGAAGCTTAGATTTTGAGTTATTAATGAAAATAGTTAGCAAATCGTGAGCCGCGAGAGGCAGGCAGGCAGGGACGGCGCAAGCCGCGATTCACCGTTACACGCGGGCACTTACACGAGGCGCCCGCTGCGATCAGCTGACGTAGCAGGCCCAAATACACATACACACACATCTCTCTCTCTCTCTCTCTCTCCCTCTCTCTGTCCCTCTCTCTGTCTCTCTCTTTGTCCCTCTTTCTCTCATACACACACGCACACGCATACACACACACACACACATTCACTTACCTTATCAAATTCGATGTCTTCGTATACCGCTTGACGGATAAATAATTCCATTCGAAATTAACAATAACACACACGTCTTATTTTACACGTATTTTACACGTAATGCAAATCCACGATAATACACACGATTGAGAATACGATATTTTTTTTCTTTCACGTATGTCAACACTTTTTTCGTATCGAATTTATTCACGCTTTTAAGTGATTTATAAATCGAGTCATTACTATTAATCACTACCGAGTAATCTCACTTCGCGGCTTATTTTTATAATTAAGAAACAATACATACATTGCACACAATCACAGTATAATCCACACAGCATGCATGTCCAAAAGATGTACAGAGGACATTCCAATAAGAATATCTTTCAGAGATACGATCTCTTTGGGATGTGTCCTACAAACGTTTCCTGGATATGCAAGCTGTGTAGGAATTAATCCGCGAAACTTTTTGTCTTGTACGAAGTCTGTCACGTATCAGTACTTTCACACACTCACACTCGACTCGAATAAATCTGTTCGTTGCTGTTAATCACTACCGATTAATTTTATTCAGCGACCGACAACGATCCGAAGAAAGAAACGCGTTTACACGACACACGTAACGCCCGGTACGCGATGCGACTGTAGCAGGTTATGTTTTTTGAAACAGCTGAGACGATCTCAGCTGTTTCAAGCCTGCTACAGTCGCATCGCGTACCGGGCGTTACGTGTGTCGTGTAAACGCGTTTCTTTCTTCGGATCGTTGTCGGTCGCTGAATAAAATTAATCGGTAGTGATTAACAGCAACGAACAGATTTATTCGAGTCGAGTGTGAGTGTGTGAAAGTACTGATACGTGACAGACTTCGTACAAGACAAAAAGTTTCGCGGATTAATTCCTACACAGCTTGCATATCCAGGAAACGTTTGTAGGACACATCCCAAAGAGATCGTATCTCTGAAAGATATTCTTATTGGAATGTCCTCTGTACATCTTTTGGACATGCATGCTGTGTGGATTATACTGTGATTGTGTGCAATGTGTGTATTGTTTCTTAATTATAAAAATAAGCCGCGAAGTGAGATTACTCGGTAGTGATTAATAGTAATGACTCGATTTATAAATCACTTAAAAGCGTGAATAAATTCGATACGAAAAAAGTGTTGACATACGTGAAAGAAAAAAAATATCGTATCCTCAATCGTGTGTATTATCGTGGATTTGCATTACGTGTAAAATACGTGTAAAATAAGACGTGTGTGTTATTGTTAATTTCGAATGGAATTATTTATCCGTCAAGCGGTATACGAAGACATCGAATTTGATAAGGTAAGTGAATGTGTGTGTGTGTGTATGCGTGTGCGTGTGTGTATGAGAGAAAGAGGGACAAAGAGAGAGACAGAGAGAGGGACATCGCGCGAGCGAGGCGCGGCGAGAGAGCGCGCAGCGGACTGCGGTTTCCACACCGCCGCAGCGATTTCAGAGGTGACGGAGGTGACGAAGGAGAAAGAGAGAAACGAGAGAGGAAATGAGATGAGAGAGAGAGAGAGAGAGAGAGAGAGAGAGAGAGAGAGAGAGATGTGTGTGTATGTGTATTTGGGCCTGCTACGTCAGCTGATCGCAGCGGGCGCCTCGTGTAAGCGCCCGCGTGTAACGGTGAATCGCGGCTTGCGCCGGCCCTGCCTGCCTCTCGTACGCGGCTCAAGATTCGCTAACTATTTTCATTAATAACTCAAAATCTAAGCTTCAAATAAAATTTTGGCAAAGGAAAAATCGTCTCAGAATTCACTCAGGAATACATCTGTGCCCGGACAAAAAGGTGTTTCAAGCACTTTTTGGAAAAAAAAGGTGTGCATTTATTACATTTAAAGTGAAAGCATTTATTACATTTATTGGAGATAAAAACACAATATACTCTAAGTAAGTTTTTCTTATTTTTCTCATTTTTTCTTACGCAATTTCTGATTACTCTTCACATTATTTTCTACACAATAGTACTATATTACTTATATGTATATTTTAATTTCTCAGGTGTTTGAGTTTTAATATTGTACAGATTTAGTTAACTAATAAATTTTCATATATTTTCATATAATATTTTGTAAAATATAATATTGTATGCAAATATGTATTTTTATAAATATTCATGTAGCTTTGTTATAACATGCATATGATAATCTAATGTTATTATCACTCATATATATTTTACTTATCTTCAACATTTACTTATCTTTATTTAATTACATGGAAAAGTAAAGAAGAAGAGTTAAAAAGTATGAAAACCCTAATAAGTAAAAAAAAGTAGTTTCACAAAAAATAATAAAAAGTTTTTGTTCTTGTGTTTTGGAAAATTCTTGAAACGAGCAAGAATATGCAATAAAAAATAGTGTTTCATTTAAAAAACATTGAAGATGATCTTCAAACGAACTTCAAATGACTATTCAAGGTCGTACTAATGCTATGACATCATCTTATGTCCTATTTAAAACTATACAACTTTAGTCTAAAACTTTTCAATAAAAATTATTTTTTGAGATTTGTGAAGGTTTTTTAGAGTTATTGACTTGTAATATTTTATATGGGCCATCATGTATTAAATTTTAATTATTCAATCATCTTTCATACATTATACATTGCTCTTTGCTAATTTTTTATTATTTTCTTATTTTTTATGTTACAGATGATAATAAAACTGTGAACACTAGATTTTTGGTGAGAGTACATTTTTTAAAAACAATACACTGTGACATGTAAGTTTGTTATTTTATTTTATTACAATTTCTTAAATTATTTAATTATTAATCTTTTTTGTTGATAAAGTTATATAAGTTGTGTTTATAAGTTAATAATTTGCGTTTTATTTGTGTATTGGTTGATAGTTGAAGTTTCGTAATTTATTTTTTATTTTACATTGTTAAAATGAATTCTTTTAAAACTCGAAATTTCAAAATGTTACGTAGTCGAAAATCAATGTATAAGTTATTATCACGTCAACGTAGACGCATATTAAACTTGTTACGACAGAATAATCAAAGGGATAATAATAGGCAACTAGATAATCCACAGGTTCTGATTGATAATTGTACCAGTGTAGCTCCAGCATTAGACAATTCTTGTATTGATCAAATGTCAAATATTCAGGAACAACACAGTGAACTTTCTTCTATTGTTAATGACGAATTTAATCAACTTTCTTCTTTTGTCAATGGACAATTTAGTGAACTTTCTTCTTCTGTTCCAATGAATATTGATAATTATAATTTTTATTCCAAACGGAATATTTCATCTGAAAGTGATTGCAATTCAAATACAGAAATGAATACTTCTCATGTGTTTCAAAAATCTCTTGCAGAAGCTTTTATACAAGGCAATCTTACACACACGCAAGGCAATATTATTTTAAAAACATTAAGATCAGTGCCATGTTTCTTATATCTGCCAAAAGATTCACGGACATTATTGCACACTCCGCGCAAAGGTCCTATCATATCTGAAGTTAAGCCTGGAGAATATTTACATATAGGATTTGCAAAGGCTCTGATTAGAATTTTACAATAAACACTACCAAACTTAATTCCAGATGTACTTCAAGTAGATTGGAGTACTGACGGGGCCAGATTGAATAAATCGGGCAATATGCAAATTTGGCCGATTCAATGTTCCATAATTAATATTGCTAATTCTACACCTGAAGTTGTAGGAATATATAAAGGACCAAAAAAACCATATAGTGTTGATCTTTTTCTTAATCAGTTTATAGAGGATGTATTACAAGTTGTTGATAGTGGTGTTTCCTTTTTTCAGAAACAAATTCCAGTAGTATTGCGAGCTTTCATTGCAGATGTACCTGCACGTTCGTGGATTTTAAATCATTTTGGACATACTTCCAGTAATCCATGTTCCAAATGTAAAGTTGTTGGTGTTCGATACAAAAATCAAATGATCTTTATGGGCATAAATCATCATTTACGAACGGATGATGAATATGCTCAACTTATCGATGAAGATCATCACAAAGGACCAAGTCCACTAAATCACTTATCAATGGGTATGGTTTCACAAGTACCCGTTGAATATATGCATTTGATTTGTATAGGTGTCGTCAAAAAGTTGTTGACTGCATGGGTTACTGGGAAGTATGGGAAAAAAATGAAATTATCTGGTCGAAATCAAGATTTAATTTCAAAAAGACTTCAACATCTTGCTTCATATTGTCCACGTGAATTCGCAAGAAAACCGAGATCATTGGTTGATTACAAGGATTATAAAGCGACTGAAGGTCGTCAATTTGTTTTGTACACTGGACTAATAGTTTTGGAAGATATTATGGAAAAGCAAGGTTATATGCATTTTCTACTTTTGCATGCAGCAATACGTACACTGTGTCGCTCAGTAATTTCGCAAACATTGTTATTTTTTGCAAAGCTTGCCCTTGAAACGTTTGTGAAAAAATCTCCTCAATTTTATGAACCCACTTTCCTCTCGTATAATGTTCATGCATTGCTACATTTAACAAAAGATGTAGAACGGCTAGGTCCTCTTGATTCTTTTTCCGCTTTTCCTTACGAAAATAATATTTCGTTTTTTAGAAAATATTATAGAAAACCTCATCGTCCTCTCCAACAATTTTTCTACAGACAATCCGAGAGGGAAACACAAGAAAAACTTAAACCAATAGATGATGTTGATAAGATCAAATTTTTTGAAAAACATAATGAGGGACCTCTGCCTTTGGCATTTTCTGAAGTGGGTATTTTTCAATATAAAAAGTTGCGGAATAAGTACATATATATAAATGTCGACTCTTTGGGTGATAGGTGTTGTGTTCTTTATGATTCGTCAGTGTGTATTATACATAATATTTTAGAAAAGGAAAATTTACATTATTTAGTAATTACAAAATTTGGAATCGTCGAAGATTGTTATAACATTGGTATCTCCTCTTCATTAATCGGTATATTTAAATGTTCTGGATTGTGTAATAATTTTAATATTGTTTCTATTAATGAAGTGAAGGCTAAATGCTACTTAACACCATGTTGGGCAATTAATGATAGTGAAGGTTCAGATTCTAGTATTATTGAGACTGATGAGCCTATTGATGGTAAATATATTGTTTCGATTCTTCTATAATCATAATATTTACCATGATTCTGTGTGTTCTTTTTTCTTTCTTTCGTTTTTTATACTTAGTTTCCATATTTTATTTTCTAACATTTTCTTCATGATGCATTTGTATTGTACATTGATGTACTTATTTAAATGTATTTGGAGGCATCTTTATATGGTCTTTGTTGCATGCAGGATTTAATATTTTAATAGTGTTTTTATTTTTCTACGTACAGTTTATATGAGTTATAAACTGCGTACTTTTACAGTACTTTCTTTTAGGATGAATTTCACGTACTTTTTTAAGTTGTTTTACACATATTAATGTATTTAGTTTAATGGTTGCATACATTGTTGTCAGAATGGACAATAAGGGCAAAAAAGTAATTCAAAAGAGGCCTCGAAAACGTAATAATTTAATATTAAATATGCATCGAATAGGACAATCAAACCGGTAAATATATACATATATACATATATATATACATACGTACATACGTACGTATAGACTTTTTAGATTATTGGTTTACATCTTCAATTTATGATATTTAATGTTGGTTAACAACATTAATGTATTTTTTTAACAAAATAAAATAATTTATCGTAAAATAATAATAATGGCGTTTTTCATTGGGACTGCACTCGTGCAGTGTTTCCATAAAAACAATGTTAAAATTTGCACGAAGACAGTGCAGATTTGAACATTGCTCTTATGGAAACACTGCACGAGTGCAGTCCCAATGAAAAACGCCATAAGTAATGTTTAATTATAATAAAGAAAATGTTTATTTATAGCTTAGGTCATCCTTCTCGTCCGATTGTACGGCCTAAAAAATATATGACCACTTCATCGTCAGATACGGAGAAATCGATTAAAAGAATTCGAAAAGATAAAAATAATCAATTTGAAGAAACTATTGAAATCGGAAATGATATTGATCAAATAAGAAAAGAAATATGTAATAATAAGGAAAATGAAGGTAGAAGAGACAATGTCTTCACTGAACATGTGTCTCCTGCAATCTTTAATAGTTCTTCGCAATTGAATCCACTGAATCCAGCTTCGCAAGTGGATAAACTGCCAAATGTTACTTATGAACAATATTTTGGTAATAATTCAGTGCATGAAAAGACATACACTGAATTATTAACACAAAGCAGTTCATCAAGCTTTAATAAACATACAATGGGAAATACATCTTTTCCTCGTTCCACTGCAAATTCATATATGTCTGAGTCTCACACTAATAGCATTTCTAACCAAAAATCTGTTCCAACTTCTTTCTATGAACGTTCTTCTCTAACTCAGCAATATGAAGCACCCCATTACCAGGTATAATATTACGATCTTTATAAACAGCTCGAATAAAATAAAAATTTTTCAAATAAATATTTTATATAACAGGAAGAACCTTTTCGACTAATATCTACTGGCGAGAATAACAATCTTGGTCAGAGTCAAGTAAAATACAATCTTGGTCACAGTCAAGCAGAATGCAATTTCGATGACAGCCAAACAGGATACAATTTCTGTCGGAACCAAGCAGGATACAATCACGGTCAGAACCAAGCAGAAAATAGATCACGAAATAAAAAAGTAGGGTATGTACTCATTACATACAGTTAAAGCATGCAATTATATATAATAACCGTTTTATATACAAATGTAATTTTTTTAACAATTTTTGTGTTATAGTCTATACGAAAAATTGGATAATATTGTTTCAAAAGAAGACTTTCAGTAAGTTTATTTTTTTTTTTAAACATTTTTTCACTTTCAAAGGGTTTTTTAATCTGTTTTTAAGTCAATCTTTCAACACACATATTTTTTTTCGTAAGAATTTAATAAAAAAATTGTAATATAAAAAATATAATTGGTATAATATTAAATATTATAAAAAAGTAGCAGGAATAATAAACAGGATAAATTTATTTTAAAATGAAAATATTTATTTTCATATTACACATATTTATAATATCAATCATCTATTGAAAGCTGATTTAAAAAATTGTTATGTAATAATGTTATGTATATATATTTTATATTTTATATTTATTTTAATTATAAACAATTACGTTTGCATTTATAAATATAATATTTATTTTAAAATTGTTTTAGATTTCTACGCAAGGAAATGAATAAACATTATCAGTGAGTAGATATTTGAAAATAATATGAGATTATTTAATATGTAATACGTAATACCATTTCATGTTATTTAATACGTAATACGTAATATAATTTGATACTTTGATACTTTATCAAAGAAAGCTTCAACTATTATAAATTTTTTAATAAGTTTCTAAGAATTTTATGTACAGGATGTCCCGAAATTGGATAATCTTTTAATGGTTGATTATTTAGAACATTAATATAAAACTTTAATATAAAAATATCAAAGCTATAATAGTTTTTAAACGGAAAATAGTTATATTTTATGAATAAGGATTGAGATTTCGTCAGATATGGTAAAATGGCAAGTGATAAAAATGTTCTATATTCATTTATAAATTTCAACATTTTTATTATTTGTCATTGCGCCGTGCTTAAGTACGCGAAACCTCCGCCTTATCATTCTTAAAATATAATTACTTCTAGTTATAAAATTATTATATATAGTTTTGACAATTTTTATATTAAAGTTTATATTAATTTATTTGAAATATTTTAAAGAATAAAATTATTAAGAGATTATTCAGTAGTTTCAGAACATTCTGTATATTGTAAATTATGAAATAAGCATATATGTAAAATGTCAAATAATTATACATTATGTTTACAGAACTATAAATGAAAAACTGGACAAATTATTGCGCAAAGGAATGAACATTATGCCTTTTAAGCCACCTTTATTTCCACTGCAATCGATTCAACAAGTGGAAGCTTTCAATACTATTACAGATGAAGAATACGAAAATGCGGTAAATTTTCCACAAATTTATAAGCATGGAATAATTATAACGGAAATATAAAGTCTTTGTAATAATAACAAAATATAAAATTTTTTTTTTATAATTAACAATTAATTCTATTTCAGGTCGAGTATTTACATTTTTTAGGCGGCTTTAATCTACACGATGCAGTAAAATATTGCATGAAAGAGGCAATAACAGATGATGCGATTAAACATTACTCGGCTTGGGGAGAGCGCGGAAATCTCCCATTGTTCGAAACCAAAATAATTAATGCAATATATGGCAAGTTTTTTGACTTAATATAATGTATTGTATGTATAGTACTAAATTGTTATACAAATAAACTGCGATTTAATTGCTTGCATTGATTAATCTTTTAAAACATACATTTTATTACGCGAACACATTTATAGGTACATGGACTCCATGTTAGAAAAAAATTATCTTGTCTAAAATATATATACAGAATACTTTATTTTATACAATACATTGCAAATTAATATCATCTTTAATTTACAGATACTGTATGCAGGAATTCACATTTTAAAAAACCATTGCGTGACGAATTTTTCCGAGAAGTAGGAGAGGCTATACGTTTCGGAAAACAAAGAAATCGCAATGTAACAAAAAGAATGAACGAAAGAGGAAGAGGACGACGCCAGATGTTGCGACATGTAGCAGATAACACCTTGCTTGGCGAAGTAGTAGAAAACAATGCAATCGATACAGACGATGCAAGTGATGGTGATCCAGAAAGTAATTAATGAAAATTTAAATGTTACACTATGTAAAACATACAATTGTACTACAGTTGTACTTTCAAAACTAAAAAAAGCTATTTACCGCTTATTTATAATTATTATTTTATCTATTATTCATTATTATTTGTAAAAAAAAAGAATAAAAAATAAAATGCATTAAATGTATTTAAAAAGAGATAAAATTTTTAAAATTAAAATTATAAATATTCTCATTGAACTCATTAAATACAAGCTAACAGTAACACAATATCGATGTTTTCATTTAATAATGTAACTTATATATATACACAAAGAAAAAATATTCCAATATATACAATATGCATAAATTCTTGTGTTGAGGCATTTCTGTTGAGGCATTTCTGTCTATTGAGTGTACAATATAATAACTATGCTATATACAAATTATTGATTAAAACACATTATTGAGTGAAAAATTATAATATATTGATAATGTTATTGTTATAGTTTGTGTTTATTGAAAGATAAAAATCTTGTAAAATTGCCATTAATGTTGTTATCAAAGTGCTGTCAATCGAGGATAACAAATTGATGACAATGAGTTGTCGTCATGTTGCTGTCGAATCTCTTATTTGCACATAACATATCGGTGTTAACATGTTGCCATCAACTTGCTGTTTTTAGAATTAGAAATCATGTGAGCTCAATCCGACAAGCATAATGCTGTCGCACCTTGTTCCTAGTTTTTCAAAATTAGTTGCTGTAACGGTTGTCGACAATATGATTGCAAAATCAGAACACTTGGCTATCTGGGATAGTGTGAAATAACTTTAAATATTAATAATGGTATTGCGTAATGATGTTGCATATAAAAAATTTGATATGATGAAAATATTTCTATATTTAATTAATATAACATTTCTTAAGTTTATTATAAATAATTCATCATTATTCTGCCTACAAATTCTAGGTTATTTCTTAATTGTAAAAGCTACATACCAAATGTAAATTATTTTCTCTTTCTCCCTGTCTCAATGACAAAAATAAAGGCAACATACACAGTATGTCGGAAAAATAACGGAACTTTTTGAATTAAAAAAAACTACTAACGCCATCTTTTGAGACAATATATATTCTGAAAGCTGCATATGTTATCTACAAAACGAGACTAACCTCATTGAAATCGAGCAACGAGTTGTCAAGTTATAGCGCTTAAAGTGATAGTACCTTTAGTCATTTCGTCACAAAAACACGATGGAACAAAGAGCTAATATTAAATTTTGTTTCATAGCTCATACTTGAAGCACCACGTCTCATCACCAGTTACAATCGATTCCAGAAATGTAGAGTTCCGTCTGTTTTAATGAGGTCCTTGCAGTGTTCAATGCGAGCAATTTCTTGGTCCTCATTTAAGGCGTGAGGAACAAAACGAGCACAGACTTTCCGTTTGTTTAAATCTTTCGTGAATCATTCTTCGTGAATCATGTCTTTGGTCGTATTTAATTCCTCCGCCATCCATCTCACAGTCGAATTCGGATCATAGGCGATCATTTCACGCACTTTTTCTACCAACTCTTTGTGATTTTTGTTTTTTGGCCTACCTTAGGATCGTCTTCCAAAACTTCACGACCGTCTTGGAATCGCTTATACCACTCGAACACACGTGTACGGGATAAGCAATCATCAACATAAACTTTTTTCATCAATTCAAATGTTTCCGTAAAAGTTTTACCGAGCTTGAAACAAAATTTAATATTAGCTCTTTGTTCCATCGTGTTTTTGTGACGAGATGACTAAGGTACTATCACTTTAAGCGCTATAACTTGACAAATCGTTGCTCGATTTCAATGAGGTTAGTCTCGTTTTGTAGATAACATATGCAGCTTTCAGAATATATATTGTCTCAAAAGATAGCGTTAGTAGTTTTTTTTTAATTCAAAAAGTTCCGTTATTTTTCCGACATACTGTGTATATTGCAAATCCATGTATCACGTATACATGCCTTGAATTATTATAATTATGAAAACTACAAAATATACGTGATTTGCAACAAAATATCACGTTGCTTTCGCAACGAAAGTTAACCTAGAACTTGTTGTAGACTGAATGACGATGAATAATTTAATTATATACTTAAAAATACATACATTGTGTTAAACAAATAGAAAAAATATCACTTAATGTTAAGTTTAACAAATATTTTATAAAATAAAAAGGATTATCTCTGATTAACTTGAGCCGATCAAAAGATATCTTTTTAATTGTGTCACGTCACTCTAGGAAAGAGACTAAGTTCCGGAACTTTCGGAATATGCAAGCGATAAATATCGATCGATGATTATCGAAAATATCATGCAATATACAAAAGATTTGCCGTTTCAACGCAACGAAAAACACAGAACGCTCGTGACGGTTTCGCTCTCGTTTCGCTTCGAGCGTTACACTATTCCGTAATGGAATGGGACTGCACTACGAGGGTTGCACTCTTAGAGTTCCGCGTAATTCAAATTATATATTATCAATGTAATATAGGGTCATCCAAAAAGAACGCCTACATGTTTTTTCTTAATAAAACACAAACTGTATTTTTTTCAAACTTTTTTTTTTATTAAAAGTATGATTTATGGCAATTATACATGGAACACAATATCATTCAAATGCCCACCCTGACTGTTTTTGCAGGCATCAATTCGAACATCAAAATTTTCAATAACTTTTCGACATGTTTCTGGAGTTATTTCACCAATTGCAACTTGAATGTTGTTCTTTAGATCGCTAATTGTTCGTGGCTTGTTTGAATACACTTGACTTTTCAAAAAACCCCACAAAAAAAAATCTAATGGTGTTAGATCACAGGATCTTGGAGGCCAATTGAAGTCTGCATTTTTTGAAATTACTCGTTGAGGAAATTTTGATCGCAAAAAAGCAATGTTGTTTCGAGTTGTGTGACATGTGGCGCCGTCTTGCTGGAAATAGACATCAGACACATCAATATGATTCAATTGTGGCCATAAAAAGTCACTCAACATTGATTGGTATCGCTCAGCATTCACAGTAACAGCATTTTCACCATCATCTTCGAAAAAATGTGGCCCAATGAAAACTCGTTGTTGCAATGTATATCTTTCCATGGTTGAAATTGCCCTACCTTCTACTACGCAAAATAGCTTTTGTCATTTGAAAAAAACACCACGTGTAAAAATTATACAGTGTTGCCATCTAGACGTCACATTTGGATGACCCTATATTAACATAACAAATGTTATGTAACACGCAACATAGTATTTCTATTACTGCTCGCCTATATAACATATAAATAACGGAGTAATTTAACAGTTTTATAACTCCAGTTATATTGTATGTATAAAATTAAGTTACATAACTATAATATTAATCTGTTATATTACACGTTACTCCTAAGTTATGTAACATTTATATTTCGTTTATATTTCGTTTACTGGGAAATTTATGTTAAGTCATTGTATTTATGGTGGATTTATTACGGAAACGTAAGAATTTATTATTGAAATGTAATATGAAATGTTTTAATCATGTTTAATCATGTTTATAGACTGAATTAATGCATTATAATTTTATTTCTTTTAACACAATTTCTTTTATATCAAACAAAAACAAATATTATTTTATCTTTAGTTGAACATCTTTGAAACGAGATGTATGTTAAGTACTATATTAAACTATATATACATATATATGTATATAAACTGTTGTAATTCCATAAACTATGTAACTAACATTGTATGTAAATAATCTAGCTATAAACTATAATAAAACAAAGTATAAACTATGAATATTGGGACTTAACTTCGTAATATACGCGCTGCTTACACTCTATCATATTACGCTGTTTTAATAATATTTTAAAATATTGAAGCAAATATTGCACCTTGCAAAAGTAATATTGCAAATTAATGTCTCTACAATATCTCTGCAATATTGCACAGCAATATGCAATGTTGCAACGTTGCAACAATGTTGCTGCAAGCTTCTGTGCTGTATGGGGCGTCTCACATTCGTAACGCGTGATCGCCAACGCCAGCGATTGTAATGCTGGATCGACGTATTAATGCGTATCATTTGTATCGTCTTTATCACTCGCGTTAATTATGTCGCTGTTTGCGACAACGTCTGGGGATTGTAATCCTGGGTCGACGACGCTTCGTATATACTTCGTTTATCTCGCATCTTTCTGTCGTTTATATCTTGCGTGATGTTCATGGTTCGACGCTCAGACTGAGACTGGTCGGACCTCGGTAACCGTGATCCCCGATTTCTCGTTTTCTTAAATTCGAATCTTATTGGTACATCATAGATCATACGCACCGCTGATCAATAATATCTGTGCGACAACGCAGAGATAGCGAGTTCGGGATCACAGGCGCCGCGAATCGCTTTGAAAGGCATCGCGTATTTAGACGCCGCGTCGCGGCACCGGACAATGTCGTGGTTTTGAAGCCGTGAATCTTTATTCTTTGCCGCTGTCGATGGATCCATCCGCATGCTCGCTTCGTATGTTGTGTGTATGTACGTGAATCATGCACGACTTCGATCTCTCTGTCAGTACAATATTAACTATTCTTTTTTGCGATTTTAATTCATCTTCCGCGTCTTTCGTTGCGAACTGGCTTATTCGCGAGTGACCTTTGTATTTTTCGACAACGAATATGTTGTTTTTCTATTTCTTAATCGCGTCTATGCTTTGCTTCTTTTACACATCGTTCCGGCGTCTTTATTCACTGAAATATCCGTTTGATGTCTCCTTTCCTCGAAAACCTTGAATTTTCTCAATCCTTTCAAACAGATATGATTTAATTATATTATATTGTATTATATAACAAAAAATGGAAACATTTTGACGGCAAAAATGCAAAACTACTAAATTTAATATTTTACACTTGTAATTGCTTTTTTCGATCTTAATTTTCTTATAAATATTTAATAACTAATAAATTGTAAATATTTAAAATAATATTTGTCGTTTGTTATACGCGCGCGTAGGCGCGCGCGCGTGTGTGTGTGTGTGTGTGTGTATTATTACGATTGATATGAAACGATTTTTTAAATTATTTATGAAATATATTTATGAAAAAAAATTCAACTACAGGAATCAACTCGTAACAACAGAACCATAGACCGTCTTACTCCCTCGACCAATCATATTTTGCGATATATGTATTGAAACTAGATTTTAAGTCACGTGGTACGGTTTCCTGATTGACGAAGCCTCAAACTCGCACATGTGCAGTTAACCCATTAATGCCCAGACGGACAAATCAGCTTTCTGTTTTTCATGCGTATATTACAAACCTCAAATCCTTTTATTCATCACAATCCATATATGTATAAGGGTTTTGAAGGTAGCTCTTTCCAAATCTGTACTTAAAATTTCAAAATTTTTTGAAGGAAATCTAATATGGCGGCTTTTTCATGGAAAAGACAGGGTAGAAGAAATGTTTTTTTTTTATTCTCCGTTTCATATCAAAGAGATCGTTCGACCAAGCCTAAGATCAAGATTCGTGGATTTTTGTTGTACTTCACGAATATAAATCACTGGATGATCAAAATCAATATGGCGGTATCAAAATGGCGACCAAAAGTTGTCAAAAGTAAAAAAAAATCCGAATTCGTATAATAAATTTGCTTAACATCCAATGGTATTTGCAGAATAATAGACGTATTGGTTTTTGGGGTCGCTGATTACGAATATGACAGCAGAATTACGAAATTCAAGATGGCAGATCCAAGATGGAGGACCAAAACTAAAAAAATCGATTTCCATAAAAATATGTTTACATGAGTGTTTGAGGTCGCTGATTACAAATATTACATCAAAATTGCAAAATTCAAAATTGGATCCGCCATCTTGATTCCGCCAGCTAGACAGCTACATACCTGAAAATCTCTTGGGGACAGGTACCGAAATCAAATAGACTTCATATTGATATCACAAAAATAGCGAACATCATTAAAAAAACACTAGGACCTGGGCACGGAATGCGGCTCTGGCCATCAACTGGTAATGGCAGAAACAGCTAAAGCCCAAAACACCAAAGAACACATCAATATCCAGAAATAGATGGCATCTACATTTAATAATTATTAAACATAAAATATAGAACCAAGCTATCAGAACAATTACAAGGTCTACGTAAGAGCGACATCGCTCAGATGAACGAAAATCAGCTATGGGAAAACATCAAATTAAGGATCGAAACTGCCGCGAAGAAAACAGATGAAGATCAGCCACATGATAGAAAACCATGGATCACAGATGAAACATAGAATGTCATTAAACAAAGGAAGAAATTAAAATAGAAGGACCTGGACAACGAAGAAAGCAACAAAAATACCTATAACAATGCATGCGCATTAGAAAAATGTACCAGAGAGACAAGAACAACTATATGGAAGGAATATGCAAAGAAGTCGAAGAATACCACCAAAAGAATGAATCGAGAGACCTATTCAACAAAATCAAACAAATAACTCGAGACTTCAAGCTACAAACAGCAACTATACAGGATGAATTATAACAGAGAAAGCCAAAATTTTAAAAAGATTATTGCCAATTATATTGGCAAGAGTATTGCCAATTTCTCTATGAAGACTAGTCAGGAGAACACCCCCAAAAATACCCCAGCGTGAACGACCAAGAACCTGAATTTCTAAAGTCAGAAGCTGCTCTCAAAAAACTAAAACTGGAACTAGAAAGATTGCAGGAACAGAAATAATAAATAGCGATGACAGCAATATGATCGACCTGCTGCACACTCTATGCAATAAGATCTGGAAATCAGGAATATGGCCGAAGGACTGGACAACATTCATATTTATACCTACAGCAAACATCGAATATTAATGTAGTATAACCTAGGAGTAACATGTATTTAATATAACAGATGTTACACTTCATTTATATTATAGTTACATAATCTTAATTTATACATGCAATAAAACTAAGTTATGAAACTATAATATTACTTCGTTATTTATATTGATATTATGATTCGAAATTGCCGCGGAACTCCATAACCTCGCATAGCAACAACTGCGTGCGATTTGCATATTTCCGGTTCTCCGATCGGTCTTTTCCACTGGGAACAGCATCACGAATCGACGTTTTCACACAGCATGATTTTAATCAAAGGTAATCAATCATGTATCTTAAGTAAATGTTTGAGAAATATAACATAAAGTTGTAGAAAATATTACTCTACATATTTAATGTACAATAATATTTCTTAAATACAATATATATAATTACCCAACTAACCATTTGCTTGCAAAATGTTAATAATTGGGAAAAAACTGCCTGCTAAATGAGACTGCCAAATCCAGGACTTACTGTGTTCTCGAGTGCGCTCCAATTGCAACCAAAAGTAGAAATCAAATCTTCATGTCATATTGAAAACAACACTGGAGCAGATCTGTCACGAGCAGTGCGATCGCAAATTAATGCAACAAATTGAGAGTAGGTTTGTTAACTGCAGATCGATAACAGATTTGTGCAAATAACTTAGCAAATTGTTTGCAAAAACCATACCAAATTGGCGGCAAACATGGAGCAGATCTGTATGCAAGAAGTACAGCAGATTGGTAACAAACTTAAAGCAGATCTGTCTCGCATGGCCGCCATTTTTGAGCCTGCGAGTTTGTGTTGGTGTATACTAATATAGTTATTAGTTGTGTGAGAGAGTAAAACACGTCCTAACATAACCTATACATGAAACGAGAACAATTAATTTGTATTTAAATTGACATTATTTGGTTAATCAGGGGATCGATTGTGTATTACATAACTTGCTCACTTTTATAATTTTCACCCAAGTAACATGATACACACTCGAATACCCCCTGCTGAGCTTCAGTCACCGCCATTTTCGTACCATCGGTGAAGTGGATGCGAGGATCTTACCCAGTCCGTTCCTCTATCTACAGACCTTGGTTGATTCTGCATGATGCGCTCATGGGAGTGTAATCAGGTGGTTTCCCCTTGCCTTCCTGATCTTATGTCGTTGGTCTGTTATCACGTTAAACGCCACGCCGGTCCCTAGGGCGCTAGACTTTTCGTTCAGGCCTCGCCGGTCCGTACGGACCGGCGGCAGACTTTTCGTCCCGCTTGACGGCTAACTGTGGCGTGAACGGAACGGCACGTAAAACCCGCGTGGCGTTTAACGTGTTAAAGACTCATCCGCCTTTGGAGACAGGTCTCCTGGACAAAGGAGTGCCCAAATATATATATATATATATATATATATATATATATATATATATGGGACGTTTCACGTCAACCGGATCATCAGTGTACCCAAAATTTGAATTAACCTATCAAGACGGTTGAGGGCTCAAAATGTTCGTCTGGTCAAGCGCTTTCAAAAAAGTTCTGGCCCTTTTGAAAATTCAAAATGGCGGATTCAAGATGGCCGCCCAAAATTTAAAAAGTTACTTGATCGAGAAGAAACTTGATACTCGAGGGTTTTTGAGGTCGCTGATTACGAATCTGAATTCATATTTTAAAAATTCAATATGGCGGATTCAATATGGCCGACCAAAAATGTAAAAAATTACCACATCGAGATGAAACTGGGTACTCGGGGGTCTTTGAGGTCGCTGATTACGAATCTGAACTCAGATTCGTAACCAGCGACCTCAAAAACCCCCGAGTGTCCAGTTTCATCTGGATCAAGTAACTCTTTACATTTTGGGCGGCCATCTTGAATCCGCCATTTTGAATTTTTAAAATATAAGTTCAGATTCGTTATCATCGACCTCAAACACCCATTTACCATGTACTGTTTACCCCCGGGAAGAGGGTTTCGCTCGTGACCACCAGACTGTGTTAAACGGCGGGGCGCCACCATCGACCCCTTAAAATGGCGAATTTTACTGCAATGAACAATTTTAGATTAGCTTAAAGTATCAATATGATGGTTTGTGGAGCCTTGGTATCTTATTTTAACCTGTAAATGCCTACATTCAAGTTGACAGATGTAACATTGCGAACATTACCCCCACCATATCCATTTTACCACATCAAATGATTGTAGATTATTTATAATTATCAATATAGGGGTTTTCAAGGTTTTAAATGTATCTTCGGAATTAGTATTTGTACACATGAAATTTATATTTTTCTGGTTTAGCAAATTCAGAATTATCCGTCTGCAGTTTTTGCACGCACATTTTTCTAATGTTCTGTATACCAGGTGTCCTAGAGTACCCGTCCCTCTAGTTTAAAAGGTAGGGATGTGTCTGTACCAAAAAAATGGTTCAGACGAAAGTTGTAGGGTCTTGAGAGATCTATTTGTTGGTAATCTAGAATTCAACATTGAGATCAACTTATAGGAATGTACGTAAAATTTTGAAGTTTCGTAATTAACGAGATATCGAACATTCGGTGCCGCCTGTGTTAGCTCTATCCAAGGTGTACCGCGTGGAGGTCACAAGGTCGGACTTACACCTCATCGGGGTGCTTTTTTAAGGTGGTTCCCCTTGCCGTCACCTGTACCTCGTCGGAGAGCATAAAGAGTAAACTTTACACACTCCATTAACTTTAACCACGCATTTCCCCACTTTACGCACTGATTACAGTTGCATAAATTAGTGTTCGACACGCGTGCTAATGCGTAAAGCAATTTACACATTACCACTTGTATCAAAAAGTAAAATTTCTGCACCCTTATCAATTCCGGCTCCTCGTTCGTGGAGTTTTTGCGGGTGATAAATGACTTTCGCCCATATCATAAATTACCCTGTTTGTGGGTCCGTTGGCATTTGAGTAATGCATGACTTTTAATGTTTCATTATTTTCTGGGATAAATCCATGCGCCGTTTGTATATTTGTGACCCGTGGACAATTTTTAAATCTTTCCCTTAGGAATTTACGAGTTTGTTCGTGGTCTTTTTGGGTGTACAAGAAAAATTTTATATTGAATGATCGCCCATTAGCCCATGAATAAAGACCTTTAACATCCAGAATGGCTTTGTTTTGTGAAGCTTGTAAGCTCGCTCTTGTAGCTTCTCTCTTTACTATCGCTCCAACCCCATCGCAGCTACCTTTTCCGTGTGCTGTTGCAAAACAGTGCCATTCAGCATCAACGAGAAAATCTTTCTTATGGCGCATTAAACTACTCATTTGATACCGATTTTTAAAATGCTGTTTAGCACCGTCAGTAACATATATAACTTTTTTGACTCTTGGACAGACCTTGCGAATTTCAGGTATAAGCTTTTGCTGCATTATGTATACTGCAGTGGCATCATGAGTAGTGCAGTCGGACATACATACAGTACTGAAATGTTGTACGTTACCTTCAGATTTGTAATAAACAACAGCAGGAAAACTCGTACTCTGATCATTATTGAAATGGAACGCTTGCGCAGCATCTTGGACTGTAAAAGAATAGTTCTCAGAAAAGTCTAATTGAACAAGAACCTCTTCATCTGAAAGGTTATTTTTCTTCTCAAAAATAAACTTTGATTGTTCCTTTGCGATAAAGTCATGAGGTATCAACTTTTTCAGACTGGAACATAACATTTCAATAAATTCTTGCGAGTTTAGGCACTGTTTTATCAAAGTGCATCTATCGGTTGATTTCCACGTGCTGAAGATGACTTGATCAATATTGTGCTCATCCATGACGCTCTCAACATAATTAGAAAACTTTTCAATGTCCGGACAAAATTCGCATTCATTTAAGTAACAACTTGGTTTAGGATCCTTACATACAACGAAATTCAAGCAATCTTTATAATCCTTGAGAATATTGTTTGAGATTTTTCCTATATTTATTGCGTCAATCATAGCCTTGAAATTTTGGTGTATCGTACATACGCATACGTTGTGTGTACCAGAGGATCCTGCTAAGACACACCATTTTGGTTTCAGTTCCACAAACTTGGTAAGCCCAATCGGATTTTCAGGAAATTTTTCTTTAAATTGATTATGAAGGTTCTTCATATCAGTAAGTAATAATCTTTTCTGCACTTTTCTTTTTTCATCACCTACATAAATACTGACGGTATCCTTTTTATTCGGCATAATTCTGCTATTAAGATCATTATCGTAAAAATCTTGAACTTTCTGCATATCTGCAGGTAATGTTTTTCCACTTGTTGCAATAGGAGAAGCCAAAACTCCATCGGATTCTCTTAACTTTTTGGCTTTACGAGCCATTCTATAAGACACACCAAATTCGTTCATAATTTTACGAATACTCCAGTGTTCGGGCATAATAATAAGAATACTAACACGGAATGGATCGTTCTCCGGCAGAGATAAAAGTTTGTTTTTGAGACCAGCTACAATAAGTGTAAGGTCATTTTGCGTACGTGCATCAATGTTTGCAAAAGAAGGTAAGTCGGTGTCTGATTCGATATCAACATTCGTACTGCTGTTTGGTGATGACAAATCATGTACTTCATAAAAAGATTTTCTACATAAATCACAAATCACTGCAGTGTTCGGATAATCAGGATAGACATTTTGAATTGCTTTTGAGATTTTCCTAAGATGTTTGCTGTGTCCTTTATTAATGTCAAATGGATTTACGCATCTATCGATACGGTATTTTTTCGCAGGAGAAGACATGGTAGTAGAGAGAGCGCCACCAAAATAAAAGAAATGTTACAATGGAAAAAAAAAATTTGAAATTATAAATAAAACGATAAAGAACAAAATTACTGCTGGTACAGTTGAACAAGGAGTCGCAAGAAGAACTAGGTATAGACCCACCGCGCATGTGCTAGCGGCGGGCAGCGAAGCAGCTCTAGTTAGTGAGACGAGGCAATATAAGCCGATGTCCGAGACAGTTCGACTGCCGGAGTCGCACAATGAAAAACCAGTCATTCGAGACAGTTATCATCACAACACGACGGTAATGTTAGTGTTCCTTCACTAAAGGTGGCAACAACATTTCCTCACGTGTAGACTGTTGCAACTCCATGTGTCCTTGGATAATAAATGGTGACTGCTCGGACCGAAGTGCCGGTATTATTCAAGGTTGTAAAAAGAGAAAATTTTAAAAATTTGAAATTCTCAAAATTCTTGAAAATATTAAAAACGGGAAGAGATACGAAAAAACTAATGAAATTGTGACGGTCATCAAGAACGCGGGGACCTCATATCAACAAACAAGACTGTGAAAATTGGTTTAACCCTCTTCGGCGCACATTTTTCTAATGAACCTTTTTTCAATAAACTGGCTACTCGGGGGTTTTTGAGGTCGCTGGTTACGAATCTGAACTCAGATTTCGAAAATTCAAAATGGCGGATTCAAGATGGCCGCCCAAAATGTAAAGAGTTACTTGATCCAGATGAAACTGGACACTCGGGGGTTTTTGAGGTCGCTGGTTACGAATCTGAACTTATATTTTAAAAATTCAAAATGGCGGATTCAAGATGGCCGCCCAAAATGTAAAGAGTTACTTGATCCAGATGAAACTGGACACTCGGGGGTTTTTGAGGTCGCTGGTTACGAATCTGAACTTATATTTTAAAAATTCAAAATGGCGGATTCAAGATGGCCGCCCAAAATGTAAAGAGTTACTTGATCCAGATGAAACTGGACACTCGGGGGTTTTTGAGGTCGCTGGTTACGAATCTGAACTCAGATTCGTAACCAGCGACCTCAAAAACCCCCGAGTGTCCAGTTTCATCTGGATCAAGTAACTCTTTACATTTTGGGCGGCCATCTTGAATCCGCCATTTTGAATTTTCAAAAGGGCCAGAACTTTTTTGAAAGCGCTTGACCAGATGAACATTTTGAGCCCTCAACCGTCTTGATAGGTTAATTCAAATTTTGGGTACACTGATGATCCGGTTGACGTGAAACGTCCCATATATATATATATATATATATATACGTATATATATATATATATATACATAATTAAAATATGTACATTTTTTTATTCAAATGGGCTGTAAAAAAATAGCGAATCACAGCATAAATTATTTGAACCACTTTTAACATATTTATATGCTTTTTGTTACTAAATTGTTGATGACAAATCTGGTACGTTTCTGACGTTAATCTGTTATTAACGTCATCAACAGATCTGCTCGATATTCACTGTTAATCTAAAGTGATCACCAGATACTGTTGCATTTGTGCGAACAGTTTGCCGATAATGTTTGTAGTGGCAAAGCTACTTTGATATTTACTGCAAATCTTTTATCAACGCTTCCGACAGACATGCTCGCTATTCACTATCATTTTGTCAAGTAGTATATTGACTGATGTTGGTGAATTTCTTTTGAAATTGTGCTAACAGTGTTTTCAATGACAAAGTATGTTTCGCATCTATAACCTTTCGGCAAACAGAATTTGTTGCCTACATTTGTCTCTGCAGAAATGGTTATTGGGGTAGATAATTCATCATATTCTTCCTACAAGTTTTAAGTTATCTTTCTAGTTGCAAAAACTGCAATAATATATCATATAATACTTATTGCAAATCCACAAATTATATAATTGTATGTGGATTTGCAACAAGTACATAGTCTTTTATATATTTTTGACATTGCATGAATATATTCTAGTTAATAGTTCGAGGTTATGGCTTTACTTGTGAAAGTCGCATATCATTTAAATAATGCAATGTCAAAAATATATAAGAGACTATGTACCTGTTGCAAATTTACATATAATTATATAATTTGTGCATTTGCAATAAGTATTAGCTAGAATAATAATTAATTATTTAAAAATATTAAATAAATGTAGAGTATATATGCTTGTGCAGTTTTTGCAACTGAAAGGACAACCCAGAGATTGTAAATAGGAAGAATGATGAATTATTTGATATTATATATATATTACACTTAAGAAATACTACATTAATTGAGTAGAGTAATATTTTCTATAATTTTATGTACCATATCATATGCTGTTAGATTAATGCTTATGAATGGCTACGTTTCGCAAAACAAAGAAAAGAAAGAAAAGACAAAATGAAGAAAAAACGCGAAGAAAACAATAATGAACAGCATTGGGCGTAAGATACAGTAGTGTTACATATAACCCATTTTTAATTTTACATTTTTTCTAGTTGACAACATGGAGAAGTAGATAAATGGTTCTTCTATGGTTTAGAAATTTTAAACTCTGTCAATAGGGACTGTTCTCTTTCGAGGACAGAGTCCACATTGATCGACGTTTCTGATCGATCAATGGGAGCTGGGACTGTTCTCTTTCGAGGACAGAGTCCGCATTGATCAACGTCTTCGATCGATCAATAGGTACTGGGACTGTTCTCTTTCAAAGACAGAGTCTGCATTGATCGACGTCTTGGATCGATCAATGGGTGCTGGGACTGTTCTCTTTCAAGGACAGAGTCTGCATTGGTTGATGTGCTTGATCAGTTTATTAGAAATATTGCTTTTTAGAGACAGAATCCTTCAAAAAATATCTCTCCTGATATCCACTACGGACCACTACACCAGAAGAACATGTAATATAACGAAACAAGTATGAAGAAATATAAAATTTTATATTTCTTAATACTTGTTTTATCTAAATTTACCAACGTATAATTGTAATATTATTTATTATACATAAGTCACAATTGTTTCAAAGTTCTTTCATAGAGCAATTCATAGCTCAGTTATTTGTGAAAAACTTTTTCTAAAATCATTCTACAGATGTCTCCATTAATAGCTGGCAATACTAAGTGCACTTGTTCAAAGTGTATCTTTCTTTTTCCACATGCTTTCATATTGGAAAGACATACTTTGAATTAGTGAGTAGTTGGTCACCATAATGGCCAGACATTATGGAGCCGCGTGTACACTCACGGACATTGATTTGTTCCGTGACCCCTTTCTGCGGGGCAAGGGGAATATGGAGAATATCCGTAGCGACATCCAGCGGAAGCGACTAACCGCTCTCGATTTATTGACCTAATTACACAGGCCAACAAAATGAGGCCGACCTCCATACCCAGAAACCGGAGTATACTTTTCCGAAGGTTTTCGATGCGCTGAATCCAAATCTGGCCACAGAATTGTTCTGTCACGTCAAGATTTTGAGATATCCTAACCTAAAAGTGCAAAAAAGACCGTTTTTGCCCATTTTCAGTAAGTTTTTGTGGCGGAAGAAAATTTTTGTTCGCAATTTGGCAAAAACCATGTTAAAGTGCTATTCATCAGCTTTGAAATGCTTTTTTAGTCATTCCGATACGATTTTTTTTCATCGAGTTATGGAAGTTTTTGTCAAGGCACGATTATGATAATTACGTAATTCTTCCTTCTTTATTTTCGTATTCTGTCAATATCAATACCAGTGTACTTGTTTGTGAAAATAAACCTGCCGTGCATATGTAACCTCAAAATTTTGTTACTTATTTTCATACATTTACACATTTACTACATGTATGAAAATCATAATCGTGCTTTGACAAAAACTTCCATAACTCGATGAAAAAAAATCGTATCGGAATGACTAAAAAAGCATTTTAAAGCTGATGAATAGCACTTTAACATGGTTTTTGCCAAATTGCGAACAAAAATTTTGTTCCGCCACAAAAAATTACTGAAAATCGGCAAAAACGGTGTTTTATGCACTTTTAGGTTAGGATATCTCAAAATCTTGACGTGATAGAACAATTCTGTGGCCAGATTTGGATTCAGCGCATCGAAAACCTTCGGAAAAGTATACTCCGGTTTATGGGTATAAATTTTGTTGGCCTGTGTTATCGACCGCTAGATAACATGGGTTAATAATACGCGACTTTTTCTTACAAAAATAAATAAATAAGATGAGATGTATACATATATATACATTTATTTATTTTTGTAAGAAAAAGTCGCGTATTATTAACCTATGTTATCTAGTGGTCGATAAATAGAGGGCGGTTAGTCGTCGTCGCTGGATGGCGCCACGGATATTCTCCATATTCCCTTGCCCCGCAGAAAGGGGTCACGGAACAAATCAATGTCCGTGAGTGTACGTTATCCATAAAATAATGAGAAACTGTATTTTCCAAAGATAAACGCATTAAAATATAGTTATTAGACTATTAATAAAGACTACTATTTTCTATGATTTATGTATGTTTTCTTAAACAATTTGCATAATTTGTAATCAGATTAGGATTCATTTGTTGCCATCTGTCAATTTTGTTAACATATTGAACAACTCTGAAATGCAAATCACTTGTCGCTGTATGATTGTTCTGTTGATTTAATTGCTAATGAAATTTTCTTTTCCTTTTCTTTAAACGCAATCAGACATGTGATTGAGATTTATAGAGTTTGTACAACTATAGTTTCATATAATTATTTTATTTTATAAAAATGTAACTTATATTTTGGCTGGTAAACTCGATAATAAAAACAGTGGTTTTTTGTGGTTGATGCTGATAAAATCATATATATGCATTAAGGAGCCTGGCTCTGTGAAAGCATGGTGCGAGTATGCGATGCGGGCATGCTACGAGCCAGGCCAGCCCAACCCCGTCGACAAGTGTACTGGTGGTCGAGCAAAATTGCCAATCTTAGATCGGAATGCATAAAAGCTCGATGCCAGTACACTAGATATCGCCGCAAAAAGCGCGGCGATCTGGCGATGGAGGCCATCTTGTATAGTACATACAGGGAGAAGAAAAAGGTATTACAAAATGTCATCAGGGACGCCAAATCCCAGGCATGGGAGGAACTTGTGGGGGCCCTCAACTCTGACCCATGCGGGCGACCATACAGGATGGTGAGAAACAGACTCCGTCCATGGTCCCCCCCGATCATTGAGGGTCTCTTCCCCCCCTCCCCCGGTTCCTGGAGGAGGTGGTCACGACTCTGTTTCCCTCAGCAGAGAGGAACTGGGCCCCTTCGAAAGGACTGAGGGAGGTTGACACAGTCTACGTCAATACAGATACCTCCCCTGCGCCGAGGATCTCCCAAGAAGAATTAGCCAGAGCCGTCAAGAAAATGGGGGCCAAGAATACAGCCCTCGGTCCAGACGGGATCCTTGGCCGTGCCTGGGCTTCGACAATTAGCGTCCTCGGAACGTGACTCAGACAACTTTTCGACCAATGTCTGAGTCGCGGCCAGTTCCCCCAGAGCTGGAAAGTCGCACGACTCGTCCTGCTAAGAAAAGCCGGACGCCCCGCAGACTCACCCTCGGCGTATCCTCGCTCTATCTGTCTTCTGGACGAGGCGGGCAAATTGCTCGAGCGGATCATCGCTGCCCGCCTCTGCAAGCACCTGGACAAGGGTCCCGAACTGGCCGAAAGCCAATTCGGCTTCCGGGAGAGCCGATCAACGATAGACGCAATTATGCGAGTACGGGCCTTCTCGGACGAGGCGGTCTCCCAGGGTGACGTTGGTCCATCGACATTTCCAACGCCTTCAACTCCCTGTCCTGGGAATGCATAAAAGGGGCACTACGTTACCACAGGGTGCCCCAGTATCTACAGTCCTGTCGGACTACTTCCGAGACAGGTACATTATACGCCAGCCCCCAATAAAAGCTAATGGAAAGAGGGTTCCACAGAGGTCGGCCCTTGGACCGCTTCTGTGGAACATCGGTTACAACTGAGTGCTGCGGGGTTACCTCCGGGCAAATTTTATGTGTTACGCAGACGATACATTCATCGTGGCCCGGGGAGAGGACTGGGACGAAGCCGTGCTACGCGTTACGGCAGGGATGACACTGGTGATGCGCCGAATTCGATTGATGGGTTTACGGGTGGCGGTTCATAAAACAGAAGCCATTTAGTTCCATGGCCCGAAAAGAAAACTGCCACCCGATTCCCACATTCTAATCGAGGGAATCCACGTGAAAGATGTATGAATGAATCAATTCTGAAGGAACTGGGCATTACAGAAATATTGAGTAAAATCGTACAGAAATCCATCCTAAAATATTTCGGACACATCATGCGAAGAGATAAAGATTCCCTCGAAAAATTGATCGTACAGGGGAAGGTAGAGGGAAAGAGATCCAAAGGAAGATCACCGACATAATATGTCGATCAAGTTTCCAATTTGATGGGGGCCTCTATACACGATTGCGTCCGAATAGCAGAGAACAAAGAAGACTAGCGAATAAAAATCCAACAAATATAAGATGACACGCGTTGTCATGATGCCCAGATACCGGCGATTGAAAAGGAGCAGGTGTTTTCGAGAATTTAGTGTACTTCGAGCCACACTAAAAGCAAAATGTCTAACAGTTTCTTAGCATTAATTATTTTTCTTTATATTCTCATTTGATTTTTATATTAATAAATTTGTTTTTTTGTTTTTTATCTGATTGTGAGTATTTATAATCGTATTTTTTACACAGTTTTTACATTGTGGACAGACAGCTTTCATTTTGACTTCATTCGATTTTAATTTTTGAACGTTGTTTCATGGACATTCTAATCCGAAGGAGACTGACAATGAATGGAATAATAACATGTTATGAACAAGACTACCGCATTCTCGCTCTCCAACGACGAATTGGTTGTACAATAAATTTTACATTGATCTATTCAATGGAGTTTAATTGTTAAACTCGCGAAATTTAAATTTGACATGGCTTGTTATTATTCGTTTGAGCTGTTTTATTTTTGTTGATATGTAATTTTGTTTTCCTTTTCATTTTGTTATCATGTGTTACTGAAGACGATTTGTAAACTAAAACGTCTAACTCTTCTTATGATGCTTCATTAAATTATGTACATTTAAATATTACTTGATCCGCTCTTTTTTCTAGCCTTTTATTTTGATTTATTTTTAATCTGTAATGTGCGAGCTCATATATTTCTGGTTTAATATTAATTTATCACACCTCATACATATATACGGTAGACTAATAGTATCTGGATAATAACATTTAAATCTTACCACTGCTATTATTAGATGACTTGTCTAAGGTCTGGATCTCCATTTTACGATGTAACTTCGTTGTAGTAGTTGATGTGGTGGTAAACGTTCCTGCACAACAAATATATATCTATATATATATATATATATATATATATCTATCAAATCAGCAAATAAATACAATAACATGTTTATATAAATGCATAACAAAGAAAGGATGTTTCAACAAATTGTAATTCTAGTTCTGTGTTTACTCATAATTTGGTAAATATTTAGTTTTACACACCACTCTCCAATGACTTTGACCTTGACATATGTTGTGAACCTCCTGAGTGACCTTCAGAAGGTTTTTGCCGTCGCTCGTTTTTTGTTAAAAAATTATTAACAAACAAAAATTTGGAAAATAGTGAATTTGGAACACACACACACACACACACCGAACGGGAGCGCGGAAAACCTTTGGCCCCCACCCGCACCCCCTCCCGCGCCGGGTGGAACTTGTTTCGCGTGGAATTTCGGCCCGAAATAAGATCTCACATCGCTTATGTACGAAAACAATATTTACATGTTTCAAACTTTGTATAATAGAATCATGACCTAGAATGACACTGAAAAGAGAACGTGTTGTCATACTTATTATTATTCATATCTTATAGCAGTTCTTCTTCTGATTTAGCAAAGTGAACATGTTGCTACACGATTTTCTCCATTTTATCTACGATTATAATAATCTTATTGATTATTTGTGTGATGCGCAAATGTTACGTTAATTTTTCGAAGCGATTTCCACACTCATGCCACTTTCCACGCGGAGCGAGTTCCATCCGGCGTGCGGGGGGTGCGGGTGGGGGGCCGAAGGCTCCCCCGCGCCCCCCTTTGGTGCGTGTGTGTATATGTGAGGGGATGTTTTAAAATCACTATTTTCAAAACTTCTTTTAATTAATAACTCTTTAAATCGTTTTAATCAAAACATTCTGATTGGCTGACCAAATCAACCCCCCTCTCCCCACCAGGAACAACGGGGATATATAAGGACTACCGCAATCGAAGAGAACTCAGAATTGGAGCTCCTAGCCCTGATGATGCAAGCTGCAATGTTTGCGAAACGTCGACAAAGTGCCCAACACGCACGTGGCATCCCGGAAACCCTCTCGATTAACGATATCAATGGCCACGAAAGCTTCAAAACTAAAATAAAACGCCTTCATGGAGAGGCTATCCTAGGGTCGGTAAATTTATTTACCAAGCTCAAGAAATCCTTGCACGTCCAACTGTGCTTCTTAGGATCTAGCTTCTCTGCATTTTTAAAACAGTGCCGTGACTATCAGGTGGTACCGAAATGCTTTCAATTAAAAAACTTTGCCAATCTCCAGCCAGGCAAAAGTCATCCTTCGACTAGCATCTTTACGGTTAGTCAAGAAAAGAATTGTGGCAACCAAAAAAAGCATAACCGAGACCTTCCAAAAACTTTTTGGGTTACACCTTTCTCTTTCTGACTCACTGAAGCCGGAGCTGTGACAAACACTTGATCGTATTACACACGAACAAGCTGTCCGCTCTGCTGAGGCGAGAAAACAAAAACAGAAAGAAAAATATAATAAAATCACTCTACAGGTTGAAACCCCGTCTCCAACACATACAGTCAAGAACCTTAGCAGGCAGATCCTGTCCCTATCTAAAGTTTCTGTACTTTCAAAAGGACACAATTTCGCGGTCACACCCACTAACATTTCTACGGAAGAAATTATCAGCCAAATTGAAACGGCTATCTTCCATCTCCCACCCGAAGCAAGTAACGACATTAGACAATGATCAGTCAACATCCTTCGCAAGGCAAAACTTCCTAGCCAAAACATCAGCAGAGAAGAACGCTTGGCACTCCAAAATTTGAGACAAAATAATAACATTCTAATTCTGCCGTCGGATAAAGGAAATGCCACAGTGGTAATAGACAAGGAAGACTACTGTAATAAGGTCAATGCTATGCTCTCGAATTGCAACGTTTATAAAAAACTTAAATGCAACCCGACCTCCACATAAAGAAAAAACATCCTCTCTTCTCAAGAATGCAAGTCTCCCTCCTGAAACTATTAAATACCTAATCCCCTGGGAATCCTCGGCTCCCAGACTCAAGCACGTAGCTTTTCCGTGGACATTTAACACACGGTCTTTCCAAGATTCATAAAGAATCAGTGCTCCTACGCCCAATTGTCAGCAATATCGGTGGATCCACCTACCAATTAGCCCGCTACCTCACCAAACCCCTCCAAGAACTCACTGGTTTCAATGATTCTCACATCAAGAAATATTTTGTGAGCAAAATTGCAAAAATCAAAACAAAACCCAATGACATCCTGGTAAGTTTTGATGTGGTTTCATTGTTCACAAATGTCCCAGTCCAGGATACATTGGACATTATTAAAAAGTCCGATAGACTTCCTGCCAACCTCTTTCCATTAATAGAACATTGCTTAACCTCGACCTACTTTCAGTTTCAAGGAGAGTTCTTTGAACAAACTTCCGGAGCAGCAATGGGATCCCCTATTTCCCCTATCATTGCGAACATGGAACATTTCGAAAACGAAATCCTGAAGAACGCACCCCTTAAACCCTCCACGTGGTTCCGATATGTGGATGACTTTTGTTATATGGAGCCACGGCAGAAAAACTTTCCCACTCTTTCTCGCCTTTCTCGACTCCCAACACCCGAACATTAAGTTCACAATGGAGGTAGAACAAAAGAACCAAGTCCCGTTTCTAGATGTGTTGGTTCGAAGAAACGGAGATGGCACCTTAAGCCATCAGGTTTACCGAAAACCAACCCACACTGACCAGTATCTTCACGCAACCTCCCATCACCATCCTTCGCAAAAGAATTCGGTTATCAGTTCGTTGATATACAGAGCTCTCACAATCTCTGAGCCGACTTCCCTGGATGAAGAATTGAAACATCTTAATCAGGCCTTGACTAAGAATGGGTACAACAGCAAGAGCATCAATCAGACAACCAAGAGATTGAAGAACAAAATCGCTAGTCTCAACAACACCGAAACACTGAAGAAGATGAAGAGAGAGAAAAGAAAAAGGCTGTCCTTCCGTATCTTCAAGGTATGATGGAGCGCATAGGCAGAATTTTCAGTAAACATAACATTAGAGTGATCTTCAAGCCCCAAAAGAAGATTTCTCAATTACTCCCAAATCTCAAGGATCAAAGATCACGCCTGGAAACACCAATACAAAATACCTTGCGCCTGCGGAAAAGTGTACATAGGAGAAACCGGGAGGAAGAGTATACGGATCAAGAAACATCAGCAGTGTGCCAAATACAGCCACTTTTCTCAATCAGCCTTAGCTGAACACTGGATGGAGACTGGACATTCCGTGCAGTACAATAAATCTACCATACTGGCTCCATCACAAAGCTATTTCGCCAGAAAATATCGTGAAGGTCTGGAAATTTTGAAACATCCTGACAACCTCAACCGTGACAAAGGTCTTCAAGTAAATCCTATTTGGAATACCGTCCTCCCGGATTTTTTAATTGATCGGCCGATCAATTAAAACATTCTGATTGGTTGAGCAAATCAACTCCCCCTCTCCCCACCAGGAACAACGGGGGTATATAAGGACTACTGCAACCGAAGAGAGCTCAGAATCGAATCTCCTAGCTTTAATGATGCAAGCTGCAATGTTTGCGAAACGTCGGCAAAGTGTCCAACACGCACGTGGCATCCATCCAGAAATCCTCTCGGTTAACAGTTTTTGTTACATATAATCAATTTAACGTTTCAGTTCCTGTTAAATTATATAGGGTCTCCCAAATGACCCCTGAATATTTCGAAAAATATGCATTTTCGTGAAAAATGTTTCAAACAAAAGTTGTAGGGCTTTAAGTTACGCATTACATAATAATATTAATATGACCCTGAATAGTAAAATCAAAGTTACATAAAAATTATTTTAAATTTTTACAATAAAACTTCCTATTTTTCATTACGTATTCTTGTAGATTATTTCGAGAGCTTTCCAAAATACTATAATTAAGTTATTTTTCATTAAGTACTTTCCGAGGTATGAAGCTTAAAAGTGAGAGTACCGCTGTGCCAACATTACCCAAGATGTAATACGCGGGAGTTACCCGATCGAATTTACATCTTTTTCGTGTTTGAAGGAAGAGAATGATCCGGCTAATGAAGGCAAGATTAGATGAAGTTAGATTCAGTGACTCAAGCCAAACTCGTGGATTCGTAAATTTTTATGGTATAAATGAGAGTATAACATGAGGAGCATGATCACCTCAAAATTAGGATTGCTTTCCTAAATTCGGTTATAATCTTTTTACTTATAAACTACATAAATACGAAACCACTAAGTTTTACGAACCTATAAACCATCTAATCTAACAGTTACTTTGCATCTTTTCCGTAATAGACAAATGAGAGTCTCCATTATTTTTGACAGAAATTCGGAAAATAATTACACCATTTATTTATTTTTTTAAATAATTCAAAATAGGAATTTACGTTAGAATTTGATCAGGAAGAATCTGAAGAAAAAAGTTGTAAATCCGACTGGGCAACCTCCGCGTGGTATCTTGAGTAAGGCTAATGTTGGCGATACTGTAACTTTCAAGCCTCATAGCTCAAAAAGTATTTAATGAAATAACTTAAATATAATGTTTGGAAAGCTTTCGAGGTAAACTACAAGAATATGTAATGCGCGAAAAATAGGGAGTTTTATTTTAAAAATTTGAAGTGATTTTTATGTGTCCTTGTCGGTGCTATTCAGGGTCATACTAATATTACTGTGGAGTGTCTAACTTAAAGTCCTAGAACTTTTGTTTGAAATATTTTTCACATAAATATTTGTCAAAATGTTCAGGGGTACCGGTACTTTTGACGGACCCTTATATTCTATAGCTGTTCGACAGGTCTGAGGCATTGGAGTATTTTTTTATGTGGTAAAATCATTTGTAAATGTACATTTGTTTGTTCTATGTAATCTCATTTGCGTTCGGTATTAGCAGTTTCAAGCTGTTCGATTCGCTCTGGATTTGTAAGAAAAGACAGTTGTTTACGCGCAAAAATTGAATTGTGTTAGTCGAGACGATGCAATTAAACGATGAAATGTATTTTGAATGTTTTATCGGAAAAACATTTGGTAAAATTTTGAAATGTTTAAAGTTCTGTTTTTATTATCGCTATCGTAAATAAAAATAAAAATTAAATATAATTATAAATAATTACAATTAGTCCAGTCAATTATAATTAATTTACATAGAAAATCCAATTCCTAGAAACTCAACAGTATTACAGTGTTAATCAAATCAGCATGAAAATTACCTTTTTTTTTAAAAAAAGGTAAAAAAAGCGCCGAGTGTACGCGCGATATGCAAAAATTATTTAATGAAAACATTTTATTCCATTTGTATTTTCTACTACAAAAGTAATGATATGTTCGAAAGCTTGCGCCAAGTGAATATGGTTGTAATATTTTTTCTTCATTATGTGTCTTTATTATACCCATTATATATCTGTTCGTTATTTTCATAAACATACAAGAGTAGAAAATGGTTACGGTTTGCCTGAATTTTATTCCGGGCGCTATCAGGTAACTTTCCGGCATGCCTTATTGTGGAAAGCCTGATCCGGCTCTGTCAACGCCGGATAAGGGCTGCTCTATTAGCGCCAAATTCAGGCAATCCTTACAGTGCCCTGATCAGATTTTCTCTAAAATTCTTTATCGAATGTGCGCATGACCATTTTATGAATCTAACCATTATATGATGATTAAGCTAGTTGACATCAAGAGTTTACACATTTACAGTTACGTTATAATATCGTGTAGTGTGTATCGTGTATATAGTGTTTGAAATAAAGTAATAATTATACAGAATGGATCGTACAGAAAGAAATTGGAAATTAACACGAATGCGTGTTAAAAGATTTCGTGCAATTCGGAAACAAGGTACGTACATATACTATATTATTATTTGTAGATAAAGTTACTATTTTTTATAAATATTCTGAAGCTGTAAACTCGTTCTCAAATCTAGAAACATATATTCGAATATTTCGAATCCGTTTTATTGGATCTGAATGTAAATTATAATAGTTTAATTTGAGAAACAATTTTGAACAGTTTAGGTTAACCGCAAAGATCATTTAAAGGATTATTCATATAAAAATTGATTTTAGATGAAAATTATTCAATATCAGAACCATCGACATCTACGGCTAATAACAAACTCTGTTTATCGATGGAAAATTTTGATACAAATAAAAGCTCTGATAAAAGTCAAGAGAACTGTCAGATGCCTTATATAAGTGAAAGTGCTAATGAAGAAAATATAAATGAAAGTACAGAAAATGAAATTGACAGCAGCGTTGGGTAAGTTGATATATGTATATATATATATATATATATATATATATATATATATATATCTTTATTTTTCAGCTTTTTTCATTCTACGTGTGTTAAAGATGGCACTTGTGTGTTATATCTTATAAAAACTCGTTTTAATACTGACAGATAATCATCTTTTATATTATCATATTTATTGCTATAAAGGTAATTTTTAATAATCGAAGATATACTGTTAGACTGTGCTATGTAAAAGTTCTTCGCCCTGATCGGAAAAGTATGAACTTGATTTGCCGTTCAAAATTTTGGAAGATTTCCGGAATTTTGACAGCAAATTGAAACTTGATAAAAAGTTTCAAGAAGACGTTGTAAGTTTCACTTTGTGAATTTAATTATTATGTTTCTAATTATAAGTTGAACACTAATATAGAACACTAATATAGAATAAATGTTTACTAATATTGTAACATTGTTATTATAAACATGTAAAACTATTTTTTTACACACATATTTTTATTTATCTTAAAAACTAATAAAACTGTATTTATGGTAATTTTCAGAAATTTAATATATGGACATTAGTGGATTCAAAATATTCTGTTACCCACACAGTAAGGAACATTTTGAAACGCTATATGTCGAGAGATGTTATATAAAAGTTTACTGCTATTAAAGAAACTGCAAAAAAAACTTACTTTCCAGAAAACGACATTTTTTTCATGTATTCAAGGTATTTTTATTAAAATATAAACTATTAATATTCAATTAAAAGTATCCAAAAAAGTCTCTAATGTTAAAACAATTTTTAAAAAATAGGGAATCCAAAGCCCGAAACGTGGATATTTTATTTCGTAAAAATTTTTTTTTTAATCGTATATGTTTCGGTCAATATTATGATCATCCTCAGTACATATAATCTGAATAAATTAATTAAATTATATAATTGGAAAAACAGTTGTTCAAATTTACGATCATTAATGTTTATGACTTATTTGCTGCAAAATTATAATTCTGTAAATTTATTTTTGACGTCTGAAACTGTGAGAGTAGTTAGTTATTAAAACTACAAGTGTCTGTCAAGACTGTTAGTGGGAGACTGCTTTGTGACAGTTTTGGACGTCATAAAATAATAAAATTATAATTTTGTAACTTATAAGTCGTAAACATTAATGATTGTAAATTTGAAAAACTGTTTTTCCAATTATGTATTTTAATCAATTTATTCAGATTATATGTACTGAGGATATAGTTATGTATTGACCGAAACGATTGAAAAATAAAAAAAAACTTTTACGAAATAATATCCATGTTTCATGCTTTGAATTCCACATTCTTTTTTAATTGTTTTATTAATATTGAATTATTAAATTTGTGAGGGGCCTGGTTAATGATATATGTTATGTTAGTATTATCAAAAAGATATCATTTTGTCATCAACGATGACTGATATATATTTAAATTTAATTCCAGATATTATAGTTGCTGAATACAAAAATAACCATTCACAAGCTTCGCCAGTCACTGAGAAATGTATTTGCAAAAGCGTAGGCGCAGTAAATTAATAGCGCAAAAGATTGGAAGGGCCATCGGCTATTTAGAGCCAAAAAAGACAGTACAACAAAAAATACGGAGGATACTTCATCAGATAAAGACAACTAGATGTCTTAGCAGGTTTTTATCATATTTTATTGTCCAAATTTTTATTTTATTTTTTATTATACTTAAATTTCGATAATTTTTTTTTCAGTTAGTAATTGTTGCTAAATTATTTTTATATTATTTTTATTTTGGATTATTTTTATATTTTTAATATAAAATTATATATATTTTAAATTTTTTAAATATTTTTTAAATGTACTTTTAATAAATATAAATATAAATACTTTTAATAAATATGTTTAAAAAGTAAGAACTTTATATTTTTTTATTTAAATATTATGTTTTTTTCGTTAATTTTCTTTGGTTATTTTTGTTAACGTATATTGCCGCTTATATATTATACAGTTAATATATGTTATATATTATATTTAATACATATTTTTTTTATCATATGTGTGTCAATAATACTTGTTCGTGATTTTGAAACTTACACACATTTTATATATTATATAAATAAATAAATATATTATGTAAATAAAAAAAGTCTAAAAATCAATTCTTTAACCTTCTTTTTTCCTTCACAGGCCCTTATTGGAGCCTTATAAATGCCTTGATCAGGGCCTAGCAGCGCGTGCCTTATAAGGCTTATATAAGGCACGCGCTACTAGGCCCTGATCAGGAAACTGCTATCAGGGCCATATAGAACGTATCGTTACATTTTGGATCAGGCGCCTTATCAGGCTGCCTTAATAGAGCCTGATGAGGCAATAAGGCAAAAGCTAACAGGCCCTTACTAGGGCCGTATTTCATTTTCTACTCGGGGTATATATATATATATATATATATATATATATATATATATATATACAGGGTGATTCAGAACAACCCCTGCAGATTGAAATGTCGTATTCCTGAGTAAATTCTGAGATGATTCTTCCTTTACCAAAATTTTCTCCGAAGCTTAGTTTTTGAATTATAAAGAGAAATAGTTAACGAATTACGGAAAGAGTACGGAAGGTAGGCAGGGGCGACGCAACTCACCGTCTGACGCAGGTGATTATGTGGGGCGCCTTAGCCCATCGCTTTACGTATCGATACACATGACACATTCTCGCTCTCTCTCACTCACTCACTCTCACTCTGACTTATTCTCACTCTTGCTCACTCATTACCATTTATTTTTGTAATTAAGAAACTAAGCTTAAGAGATAATTTTGCAAAGAAATGTAAGTGTCAGAATTGAGTCAGGAATACGACATTTTTCTCAATCACTTACCTGTAGAGATGCGATGACTTCGTGTTATTGTAGTTCCTTGAGAGAGATGGATGGATCGTATTTCTTGTGACTTCCACCATTTTTTGTAGATGTTAAATCGCGTTCCCACTGATAATCCACAGCTGAGTAATCACACGCAAAATATTCTTCTTTTATAAATTTACGTTTCACACATTTTCACTCACGTTTCACTCACTCGATCACTAATCACTGTCGATCACCGAGTAATTATTTGACTGAAAAGAAATCACTCAAAGAAATACACACGATACACAACACGCGACACGTGTTTACTTCGCGACAGCAAGCAATCGACTGATTTTTGGTTATGGTTGTACTAGCGCTGCCAACCGTAAATTGCCGCATTCTGAATATTGAAGATATTTGATCAATCGCATGCTTCATTTACGGTTGGCAGCGCTAGTACAACCATAACCAAAAATCAGTCGACTGCTTGCTGTCGCGAAGTAAACACGTATCGCGTGTTGTGTATCGTGTGTATTTCTTTGAGTGATTTCTTTCCAGTCAAATAATTACTCGGTGATCGACAGTGATTAGTGATCGAGTGAGTGAAACGTGAGTAAAAATGTGTGAAACGTAAATTTATAAAAGAAGAATATTTTGCGTGTGATTACTCAGCTGTGGATTATCAGTGGGAACGCGATTTAATATCTACAAAAAGTTGTAGAAGTCACAAGAAATACAATCCATCCATCTCTCTCAAGGAACTACAATAACACGAAGTCATCGCATCTCTACAGGTAAGTGATTGAGAAAAATGTCGTATTCCTGACTCAATTCTGACACTTACATTTCTTTGCAAAATTATCTCTTAAGCTTAGTTTCTTAATTACAAAAATAAATGGTAATGAGTGAGCAAGAGTGAGAATAAGTTAGAGTGAGAGTGAGTGAGTGAGAGAGAGCGAGAATGTGTCATGTATATCGATACGTAAAGCGATGGGCTAAGGCGCCCCACATAATCATCTGCGTCGGACGGTGAGTTGCGTCGCCCCTGCCTACCTTCCGTACTCTTTCCGTTATTCGTTAACTATTTCTCTTTATAATTCAAAAACTAAGCTTCGGAGAAAATTTTGGTAACGGAAAAATCATTTAAGAATTTACTCAGAAATACGACATTTCAATCTGCAGAGGTTGTTCTGAATCACCCTGTATATATACACATATACAGGGTGTCCGGAAAATCGCCCGAAATATTTCGGGACGTGATTCGGGACCTCAAAAGAAGAAAAAAAAGCTATATAAACATAGGTCCGGAAATAAGTCGTTTTCAAGTTATAGCCACTTTTATATTTAAAAAAAAATCGTAATTTATAGTCCGCGTGGCATCCCTTTTTAAATTCTTATTTTTTAAATTTGCATTTCTTATTTTTTTTTATTTTCAAATTGTATTATTTTTTTAATTAATAATTTTTATTTTTTAATTTTTTTTTAATTTTTGATATTTGTAAATACATTATTTTTTAAATCAAGGATAAATATGAATAGGTAAATCGAATTAAATAAGGTGTTTGTAAACAATTGCTCGAACCCGAGCTCGAAGGCCTGCCCCACCACGCGCTACCGGGCACTCCGAGCGCTCACGTACGCGGCGCGCGCGTGTATGCGGCACGAGACCTATTTAGGCCACATCAGGCGCTATCGTACTTGAGTACCTAAGTACTTTGAGATTGTACCTAATCTATCTGTATTCAATGGATCGTTTGAGTTTTAATGAATTAGCAGATATGCATCTTATGTATGGTCTTGCTCAAGGTAATGCTACCGAGGCAAGAAGATTATATGCCCAGTCTTTTCCAAATCGATATGTACCGGGAAGTGAATCTTTCCAAAATGTAGATAGAACCTTGAGAGAATTGGGTACATTAAAAAAGAGAACAAGTGAGGGCAGACCTAGAGTAGATGGTGTAACGGAAGAAGAAGTACTTGAACAATTTGAGCGTAACCCTGCTACTAGTGTTAGAACAGTTTCGGATGAAATCGGAGTACCAAAATCAACGATATGGGACATTTTATCAAGAAACTCAATGTATCCATATCACGTGCAACGAGTTCAAGGCCTATCTGTTGCAGATTATGGTCCCCGTTTGCAATTTTGTCAATGGGTTGTAAACAGAATAGATGAAAATCCGAATTTTTGTGAAAATATTCTATTTACTGATGAAGCAGGCTTTGATAGAAATGGAATTTTCAACTATCACAACCTTCATAAATGGGCTTTAGAAAATCCTAAAGTAATTGATCAAAGGAGGCATCAACAACAGTTTAGTTGCACGGTATGGGCGGGTATTATTGGTGACGAACTTATAGGGCCATATTTCTTTGAAGAGAGATTAAATGGTCAGAATTATGTACGATTTCTTAGAGAACAGATAGTCAACCTTCTTGAAAGCGTCCCTTTAATAATACGACAAAACATGTGGTTCATGCATGACGGTGCACCTGCACATTTTAGCCGTGTAGCCAGAGATTATTTGAATCGAAATTATGGCCAGAGATGGATAGGGCGTGGAGGTCCGGTTGTCTGGCCCCCAAGATCACCGGACATGAATCCACTTGATTTTTATCTATGGGGTCACGTAAAGTCAATTGTTTACAAAAATGCGCCCAATAATATTGCTGACTTAAGACAAAGAATAATACGTGGATTCCAAGAAATAAAAACGGATCCAAATGTTTTTCAAAGAGTTCGGAATTCTTTTGATAGAAGAATAAGGGCCTGCATTCGTGCTGAAGGTGGTCATTTTGAACACCTTATTTAATTCGATTTACCTATTTATATTTATCCTTGATTTAAAAAATAATGTATTTACAAATATCAAAAATTTAAAAAAAATTAAAAAATAAAAATTATTAATTAAAAAAATAATACAATTTGAAAATAAAAAAAAATAAGAAATGCAAATTTAAAAAATAAGAATTTAAAAAGGGATGCCACGCGGACTATAAATTACAATTTTTTTTAAATATAAAAGTGGCTATAACTCGAAAACGACTTATTTCCGGACCTATGTTTATATAGCTTTTTTTTCTTCTTTTGAGGTCCCGAATCACGTCCCGAAATATTTCGGGCGATTTTCCGGACACCCTGTATATATGTATATAGTAAGAAACATAAAAGTTGTTAATAGTAGCTGGGCACGCCAAGTGGTTTTTGTGTGAATCTTAATTTTATTTTTTCTAAATTTCTTTCTTGTATGTTTATGAAAATAACGAACAGATATATAATAGGTATAATAAAGACATAATGAAGAAAAAATATTACAACCATATTCACTTGGCGCAAGTTTTCAAACATGTCATTACTTTTGTAGTAGAAAATACAAATGGAATAAAACGTTTTCATTAAATAGTTTTTGCATATCGCGCGTACATTTGGCGCTTTTTTTATCTTATTTTTAAAAAAGGTAATTTTTATACTGTCACTTCTTTTTTTTACAAAGACTACACATTATGATCATACGGTTAATAAAATAAATTATAATTATTATCATAAAGTAATTTATTTTTACTTTTAAATATTTTTAATTATTTTTAAATTTTTAATGGATATAAATTTAATAAGAATATACAGTTTTTTGTACGAAACGCACTTTTTTACTTTTTACCTTTTTCAAAAAGTTATTTTGTACAAGTAATATAGAAAGACTAGAAGAAGGTCCACCTCCACCCCCGTCATATGTTTTATTATTATATTGTTGCACTCGCGCACGCTTCACGCTCACTCGCGCACACACTCCGCGGCTTTCTCGCGGAAAGAATCAACTCGGGATAAAGAATAACAAAGGGATTTATTGTAACTCCGTAAAATACAGGCGTAGCAGATTGACAGCTCGTTCTCGACAACAACGCGCCTGGCAACGCGTAAACAGGCGTCGCCAGGGGAAGAGATTCATTCCCCGGTACGCAACTTCATTGCGTACCAGGTGACGGACGCGGGCGCAACACTGCCCCCCTTCTTCCAGATTGTCGTCCCGACAATCCAAGAGGGGCAGAAGAAGATCCTCTTCTCCCAACCGGCTCCAGGGCGGTGCTACCATCCTACACGGACTCCGGGTAGCCCCCCCAACCGACTTCCAGGGAGACACGGCCTAGCTTCTCCCAACCGGCTCCAGGGCGGTGCTACCATCCTACACGGACTCCGGGTAGCCCCCCCAACCGACTTCCAGGGAGACACGGCCTAGCTTCTCCCAACCGGCTCCAGGGTGGCTCAACCCTCCTCTCGGGTATCGAGTTGGCCCCCAACCGGCTCCAGGGAGACCGCGGGGCCCTCTTCAACTTCGCCCTCGACGCTCTTGAGGCTTGAATCTTCCCCGACTTTTCCGGACGCCGTCCTTGGTTCTTGTCCTGATGCCGAATCTTGAATCTTGATGTTCTTCAGACAAGGGGGGTGAAAACGCCCTGTGGCACCATCGTCCCGCAGGACTCCCCAAGTCCCTGCCTCGGCATTCGCCCTAAGGCCCACGGGAAAACCACAGGACAAAAACCGTGGGCGAGGCAGTCTTCTTTACAAAAAGAGAACTCATCCCAGGAAAAGAAAGCTCCAGGCTCCGGAGACGTTCGCTCGGCTCCGCCGGACATCCTCCAGCCCCGTGCCACGCGCCACTCTTTTCCTAAGGAAAACGCAACACGCAGTAACTCGTAACAAAAAAAAACTTAACTCTAAAAAAGAAACGGTAGATTCCCTACGGGTTCCGACTCCCCCTCCTAAACTCCTCAAAACCGCCTTTCGCATCCCTGTTCCCTCCGTCTGAGGGAAGGCTCGCCTCCGACGAGCTTTTCTCCCCCGTGCCCGTATTCGGCTTGCGAGAGTAAAGATTTCCCCCCTCGCGGCCCTCTCCTAAAATTTCCCTCACGGCTTTCGCCCTCTCGATAGTCGCCTTTAGGGAGGAGACCCCCTCCAGCTGGAGCGTTCTCCTTATGAAATCGTTGGAGAGCGCAGAGATGAACTGCGCGCAGGCAATTTTCTCGCGAACATCGAAGGGGCACTCGGGATAGGCGTAGCGGGCAAGCTTCTCGAGCTCTGCCCCGAGCGCGGCGAAATCCTCCCCGAATCTCTGCCTCCGGTTCGCAAACCGGGTGTAGCTGCTTTGAGCCGAGTGCGTTTCCCCGAAACGCAACTCCAGCTTCGATTTAAGCTCCTCAAACTTCAAGCCGTCTAGATCCTGGACGGTCTCCAGGACGGAGCGCGCCTTCCCCCGCAAGCACGTAGCGAGAGCGACTGCCCTAAAAGAATCGCCCCAACGATTCGCTCGCGCAACTAAATCAAATTGAAGAAGGAACTCTTTCAGCGGAACCGAGCCGTCAAAGGTATCGGGCTTGAGTTTCGACGCGAACTCGGTACTCTCGCCGTCCGCGCACGCCGGAACGCGCCTCAAATCCGCGCGCCCCGCGTCTCCGCTCTCGCGCAAGTTCGCATCACTGTTAATGGAAAGACTTAGCTGATTCGTGCGGAGGATCCGCAGTTCCTCGCCGTGCTGTCGCAGCTGCTCCGCGAGTTCCTTTTCCCTGCGCGCCTGCTCCTCTCGCATCGAGCGCATCTCCGCGAGCATCTCCTGAAAGGTCGCCATCTCGGAAGAGGTCTCTGGAGCGGTCTCCCTGGCTCTCCTCCTCGTCAGGACGGGCGTAGTCGTCTCTGTAGACATCCCGCTGCGTCGGAGAACGAAGGCGCGTTCGTCAGCAAAAACGTCCTCTCACGTCCGATCCCGGACGAGCCCCCAAAATGTTGCACTCGCGCACGCTTCACGCTCACTCGCGCACACACTCCGCGGCTCTCTCGCGGAAAGAACCAACTCGGGATAAAGAATAACAAAGGGATTTATTGTAACTCCGTAAAATACAGGCGTAGCAGATTGACAGCTCGTTCTCGACAACAACGCGCCCTGGCGACGCCTGTTTACGCCAGGGGAAGAGATTCATTCCCCGGTACGCAACTTCATTGCGTACCAGGTGACGGACGCGGGCGCAACAATATCATATGACCGTCCTTTTTACTAAAATTTCGCAGAATAGCATTATTTAATATATGTCCTCTTTGTTGTTGTAATTTGTTGATTCTATGACTAAAGAATAATATACAGGGTTGGGTAAAAGTTCGGAAATGATCAAATATCTCGAAAAGGATCAACTATAGCGAAAAATATGTAAGTAGCAAAGTTGTAGGGCTTAATAAAGTGTACCTAATGATGGCTAAAAATTTGACTTTGGGTGGAGGACGAAGATCATATAAAGGTCAAATTGAATTTTTTAAATGAAACTGCTTACTTTTTATTGTATATTCTTGTAGCTTATCTCGAGAGCTTTCCAAAACACTATAATAAAGTATTTTTTATTAAGTATTTTCCAAGTTATAAGACGAAATAATTTCTTAATTTTACATAAACTATAAAATATCTCGTAAAATATTCATCTTTCGATGACCTTACCTCAATACTTTTATGCACAGAATAATGAGAGGAATCAATTGGTGTCAAGAAAACACATAGTTGTTTTTAAGAAAAAATATATAATTTGTAACTAACAATTACATATTTTTTCTTAAAAACAACTATGTGTTTTCTTGACACCAATTGATTCCTCTCATTATTCGGTGCATAAAAGTATTGAGGTAAGATTATCGAAAAGTGAATATTTTACGAGATATTTTATAGTTTATGTAAAATTAAGAAATTATTTCAACCCTTATAACTCGAAAAATACTTAACAAAAAAACATTTATTTATAGTGTTTTGGAAAGGTCTCGAGATAAGCTACAAGAATATGCAATAAAAAGTAGGCAATTCTATTAAAAAAATTCATTTTGACCTTCATATTATCTTCGTCCACCCAAAGTCAAATTTTTAGCCATCATTAGGTACATTTTATTAAGTCCTATAACTTTGCTACTTACATATTTTTCGCTTAGTTGATCCTTTTCGAGATATTTGACCGTTCCCGGGTTTTTACCCAATCCTGTGCATAATGCATTATTTGTTATCAATTTTACACAAGAAAATTATGTATATGCATTATTTGTTATCAATTTTACACAAAAAAATTATATATATGTCTTTAGCACCTCTGGCCATTGTCTTTTTTCTACCTGCGTATCGTGAGCTTCAATTTAGACATTAGATGTCTCTTGTCTACATATATTACAATATGAGGAGATGAAAGCCGTAATACTGTAAGTTAAAATTATTGACTTACAATACATTTATGCAAGTCAATATTTTCAAAAACATAACTTACATCACTAGGACTTTTAGCTCCTCATATTCATTATAAACAACTATATATGTATATATATATATATATATATATATATATATATAACTTACATAACTCTTAATAACTTATAAAATTTATTAAGTATTTTAAAAAAATTTAATCGTATTTGATGTGGAGTTCTCGCTGTTATTATACTCGCACTCACTTAGTACGCTCGTTGAGTATCTCTTTCTATGTTATACCTATGTTATATATTATCTAGTGTTTTTGTCTAACATTTGCGCTCATCTAGTGTTTCTATCTATACGTTATGTGTGCCACCTAACTGAAAAATTTTCAGATGAAGAATTTTACGACGTTTCTTAATCGTAAAATCGATGATTTTAGGTTTTAAGCTAGAATATCTCAATTAATACAAAACGTAGAGAAAAAAAAAGGTAAAGACAGTTTTATTATACAATAAAAGACACCCAAGGAATCGATTAAGCCTATCCAGAAACGCAGTCGTTCAGCCGTTATTATAGCCGATAAATCTTCTTGTCTGTGCTGAACTAATCGCGCGGCGTAAATATAGCGCCCGTGTCGTCACTTCGCGTCGCTTTGCGCGTACACTTGGCGCAAAATACTGCCGTGTTTCTTGAAGAAATGTGAAAAGATACACAAGTTTTCTAAAGCAGAGAAGGATTAGCTCTAAACAGCTCTGAGAACTCTAAATTGTTTGACATTAAATGTAATGCTTAGTTCGCTAAAGATCATGATTCAAGCTCGACATATGCTCGTTCATTTCAAATTTTTTGCCGAACACAGTATATGTATGAAAATGTATGCTACATTTTCTGAAACTTGAATAATCTAATAATATTAATTTAACAACTAGAAATATCTGATAACGTTATTTTAACAACTTTTCTTGAAATAAATTCCTAAGAACACATTATAATTATAAAAACTTATTCATTAGTTACTGTTTATAATACAGGAAAATATATTTCTATAACAATTCAATTAAAATTTACAAATAAATAAGAAAGCTTTATATTCAAATATGTAAATAAATAAATAAAGATAAAGCCAAATAAAAACACGTCTTCACTTGAACTTGGTAAAGAATAATGATCTTAATCCGTCCGGACATCACACCACATCCCTCTAATTATAGTGTAGATTAAGGGGGTACGAAAATATAACTTCACAATAACAACACGGTAAAAAACAAATAAGTTTTTAATCATTTATTATATTTCTGTTTTGTATTGTATTATTTTTCAAAACACATAAGATTGGCTACCATTATTACATTATTCAACAATAAGTATTATCCACTTATATTTTTACTTTTACAACGAGAAATAGTTGGTGACTAATATTTCTCATTGATCTTGTCGGACATCGTTTCACGGACCATCTAATCCGGAGGAGGTATAGAAGTACAATGCAACTTTGACTATTATATTCTTAATTGTCTAACGAAGAACTTGGTTCTGGAATCTGTACATTATTTTATCGTAATTTGACTTAATTTTTTATGAATTATTAACGCATTTCAATTCTCTGTATTTTTTATTTTTGGACAATATGTAATATCCAGTTTTATTACATGCTTGATTTATTACTTGATTTTGAATCAAGAGGCACAGTAGTGTCTCGCGCCAAGTATACGCAGCGCGATACGAAGCGCGAGACAGACCGAGACTCTTTTACGCGAGACCAAGTTTTGAGAGATCCTTCGATCATCAGATCTCAATAACGGCTGATCCGATCAACTTCTAAGTAGGCTTAATGGATAGCTTGGAATTGATTTGCTTAAGAAAAGTATTTTTATTATTCTCCTATGTGCCCTACGAGCAGAGATATTGCAATGCAAAGTCTAAATGTGATGAATTTTTCTTCTTGGTCATCGTCAAGTGTAAGCAAGGGGGCCGTGGTGAGAGGCGAAGAAATGTACGAAAGTGTAGGCAAAGGGGACCGTGGTGAGACACGAAGAAATGTACCACAGGACGTCGTTTATTGGTCGTCAAGTGTTGGCAAGGGAAGCCGCGGTGAGGGGTGAAGTCCACTATCCTCCTAATCCATTGATAATATAGTCAATGCTAGTCGATAATATCGATTTTGATATTTACTGTCGGTACTAAAAATTTCTAGTTTAGCCAATGTATCAAGTCGCGATCTCTTTCTGACGTTATTATTGCGAGGATTGCGAGTATTGTTGATATTTTGATTAGAATTATATGAGGAGCTAAAAACCTTTTATTTTCATTACATTTCTAGTTTAAAACTTCCTCTTTGTTCTTTTGAAGTATGAAAATATTGGAAATTAAATATGAAAATAACAATATATATTTTAAAAGAAACAGAATAGAAAAAAGATGCTCAAGAGTAACATATTAATTGAAAATATTAGAAATCAAATATGAAAATAACAATATATATTTTAAAAAAATAAATTTAAAACAAATTTAAAAGAATTATATTTCTAGTTTAAAATTGTCTCTTTGTTTCTCTCTCTTGAATTCCAAGAACCAGGAAGTGTCGAAATAGAAAATACCAATAATGTAAAGTGTGTTTATTATTTTACGAACCTTCTCTTTTTTTTAATGATAAGTTCGCTGAACCACATCGTTTATCCGCACCTTAAGATATTTAATACACAAAATATATGAAATCACAACAAATTACTTTAAAAAAAAAAGGTACACAAAAGCGCCAAGTATACGCAACGCGAGAGAACGCCTTCAAAAAAGAATTCTTGTAAAAAACAACTTTCATATATGTTGAAAACTTTCGGTAAAAGATTACTCAAATCTTACCTAAAAAAGTAATGATATCAAGAGACACGGTAGTGTCTCACCAAGTTAAAAAAATTACGCCAACTATAAAAATGGGTATTTTTATTACAAATAATTCAATACAAATAAATATTTTATACTAAACACTTGGCGCTGCTAAACAGAACAGAGAGAGAGAGAGAGGATTTTTATTCCAATTTTTATTAAATTGAGATTCAGAGAGAGAGAGAGCTCACAGAGCTTTCTTTAGTAACATACTCAAAACGCATTTAACAGTTATGTATTATTAAACATTGTTTTTGTATATGTTATCTAATGTGTGTTTGTTTATTTGGCTTTATTTGTTTACTTATTTATTTATAAAAATAACAATTTAATAAATTAAAATAACGGTTAAATTATAATACAGTTGATAATACAGTTAATAACAGTTTAGAAAATTGAATAATTTTAATACATTATTTATGATTTAAATATTATGATTTAATTTATTATTATGCTACAAAACCAAATTGATATAAATAATTTTTTTAAGGCTAAAAAAATTAATTTTGTTGCATTTATTTCGTATTCTCTCATACTTTCACGCGTTTGCGTGTTATAATAATAGTAGCAATTTATGTGCATTGCGCTATTTTGTCGCAGATTCCATTATAAATTTTAAATGAAGCATATAAAGCAGTTTTAAGATCAAATTGACATACAACCTTGGTGTGTCTGGTAACATTAAAACTGCTTTGATAAACTGTCGAACAATGTAATAGATGTTTGTAATAACATAACATATATTAAATTAATGTATCGAATAAATTTCAATATATTTGTTATTTATGTTCTTGTAATGTACATATGTCACATTTATTAATTTATTATTTAAGCTTAGCTTCGTGGCAGATTTTAACAATCACGAAAAGGCTGAGCATAATAATCAAGGTTTATTCAAAGAGAAAACTTAAGAACCACAACAATATTAACAATAACATATTGGGACAAGAACGAATACGTGTTCTATTTACATCCGTAGTCATGACATCTGGTGGCAAAAAGTAAAAGTAGTAGAAGCCCACTGTTTGCCAGCATTGTAATCAGGTGCTATTTTATTACAAATAATATAACAGCAGTGCCTTTTATGAGCAAGAAATAAAACCAAAAACAAGTGAGTGATGATAAATAATACATATATATTATCGATCATAAGCAATGTCATATGTGTTTCAACTTATAAAATCTTCTTCAGTGACATTAAAAATAACAAAAGTCCGATTAGAATACATAGTTCTTATAACTGGAGTTCACATTTCATCCTGCGAAGTCCATAGTCGTGTGTTAGCTATTTTATTAATTAATTATTATTATGGATTGCGGGATATTTTCTCCGCGTTCTAAAAGTTCAAATACAGATTGTTGTGTAGTGAATGGTTGTGGAAGTAAAGCACATAAAAATACAAGCCTACGTTTTCATCGTTTTCCGAAGCCAAACGAACGCGTTGTTTGCGTTGAAAATATATTTGGCAAATCGGAAAAAGTTGACTGATTAAAAGCATGGAAAATTGCTTTAAAAGTACAAGTGGTCACACCAAGAGTGAAAGTATGTTCATTACATTTCAAGAAAACTAATTACATACTGCCAGGTAAGCAATATTTTACAAAAAGTGAGGCTAACCACCAATGCAAATAGTTTATACAATAATATATAGTCCCAACCACAAATGCTTTGAATACTTAACATAAACAATAAAATTATGAAAGTAAATCTTTTTTTTACTAGTGACTAACAATCGAAAGTCTGTGCGCAAATGTAAAGAAACGTGTCAAAGATTCGTGAAGGCACGAGAGGCACTGAGCGGTAATACTTCAACCGTCTTCTAAATCCCGGACAAATTTAGAGTAAACAATAAATAAATAAATAGTTGAAACGTCTAAGTATGTTAAACGATAAATAAATAGATATACAAGCCAATGTAATATAAGTTAGATAATAAATAAATAGATGGAATCAAATAATGCTTATGAGGCCGTCGTAAATTGCAGTTAAGTTTTCGGTGTCTTTTTGTAAGTTAATAGCCGAATTGTATTTCTTAATAAACAACATTTCTGCTATCTCTTTTTTTTACATGTCTTTTGTTATATAAAATGACATTAAGAAATACGAATTTAACCACTCGGTTGTGAGCAAACGTAGAATCTTTACGCACATGAATTCGATCGAAACCCTAAAATTTTATATAACGAAAGACATATAAAAAAAGAAAGATAGCAGAAATGTTGTTTATTAAGAAATGTAATTTGGCTATTAACTTACAAAAAGACACCAAAAATTTAAAATTAGCAGATGTTGTTTATTAAGAAATGTAATTTGGCCTTCAAAAAGACACCAAAAATTTAATTACGATTTATGACGGCCTCATAAGCATTATTTGATTTTAGTTATATTTTTTTAGTTATACTTTTAGTTATACTTACTTATTTTTATTTATACCTTTATCTATTCTTTTATAATTTGATTTATGTGTGTTCTATCTATTTATCATTTAATTTATATTACATTGGCTTGTGTCTATTTATTTATCGTTTATTTATTTATTGTTTAACATATTAGGTGTGGCGATCGTGGCTCAGAGAATACATTGTCTTAACGAGCCAAAGATCCGAGCATAACACCGTCGGTTTTTATTCGATCGCCACCTCTCGGAAGGCAACGGCAAAACCACCGAGAGTATCTCTTGCCCTTTGGGCACTCCTTTGTCCAGAAGACTTGTCTCCAAAGGCGGATGAGTCTTAACAGACCAACGGCATAGAATCAGGAAGGCAAGGGGAAACCACCTGATTACACTCCCATGAGCACATCATGCAGAATCTCTAGCTGCATGATGCCACAACCCTCTTGAGGGTTTGGACTGAGATTGATATTTACTTAGACGTTTCAACTATTTATTGTTTATTTATTTATTGTTTACTCTAAATTTTTCCGGGACTTAGAAGACGGTTGAAAGTATTACCGCTCAATCCCTCTCGTGCCTTCACGAATCTTTGACACGTTTCTCTACATTTGCACTGATGTCTTTTACATTTATTATTTTACGTTTTATATTTATAATACATTTATTATTTGTGACTCTATTTGACGCACAGCTTTTGTAAGTTGTTAATTAATATGTTGCAAATTATAGCGCTGTTTTTTTCATAAAAAATTGTAACATCTTTTCTTTTTAGTATGTAACATTGTTGTGTGGAAGAATATACTCCACTTGAAAAGGACCAAAACCCATGATCGAAACATCGTGAACACGAATAAAGATATATTATAGCCAGTTTGCCGTCAATTAATACTTCTCTTTTTGGATAATTAATAAAATATCACATTGTCCCATAACAACACTATATTAAACATGGGCTTCTCGGCGCCATGTTGATGACGTATGCATATAGGCTCCGCCCGCATGTCAGATCCCAATAGGACGCCAAGAACAAAAACCTATATAGATATCGTGTTACACGCAAGATATTAGACCGTGTATCGCACCATGCACGTAAGCCACACATATTAATACAATACTTCCCTTCGATACGGGGGCGATTCATTTCTTTAGATGTCAATATTGGCGGGCCAAGTCCCAGTAGCTCAATACATCTTTTGTACTTCACCCTTTAGACCAGATAGCCTTTTGGTCAAAAGATCAGCCGTCATGTCTTCAGTAGAGACGTACTCAATTTTTGTGTGATTATTCAGTGTCTCTCGAACAATAAAAATAATGTCTAACATCATGTGCTTACTTCTGACGTGAAGAACAGAGTTTTCGGCGAGTTTCTGTGCTTTGAAGTTGTCGTTTAAAATTACTATGTTTGTGAGGTCTTCAATCTTAATTTGATCAAGAAATTACGAAGATGAATTACTTCTCAAAGTAGCCTCCCCATGTATTCAGCCTCTGTGGACGATACGACGGTTTTTTGCTTCCTAGTTTCCCAAGATAGTGATCCATTACTTAAAATGTTTATATCTTGTATATGACCGCCCGTCATTCGGACAGTTGGCCCAATCAGAGTCGACGAAACATCTAAGGGAGGCAGATGAAGTCCCAAATACAAGTTCGAGGTTAATGGTTTTAAATAACATAGGACTTATTTGGTTGCTAATGAGTGTGACCATGACAATTATTGAATTGGCTCAACGAGCTGACAACGAAAGCAGTGTCGATCGATATGGCGAGGTATGTCAGGACTTTTACAAGTTCTTGATATGGATTCTTCAAAGACTCAGTATCTGATTTTTTTCTGGCGTCACTAACTTTATACTAGAATCCATAGGGGTACTCACTGGCTTTGATTCGGCCATTCCAAAATAATCCAGGATTTCTGAAGTAGCTACTGGTGTAAGGTAATTGTATCACTACTTCTCGTGAATTCTATTCTCAGACAGTAGTGGATCTCTCGAAATCCTTTACGTGGAATTTTTGTCCAAGATTTCTTTTCGATCATGTTAGTGTTTCTTGAACTCGAGCTCATCTGGAAGTTGTCGGTGGTTGATTTCCTCAATCTTCAAAATATCATAAGTAATTAATTTTACTGACGCTATAATATTGTAAAATTTTATTATTCTTCAATATAAAATATTTCACACATGAGTGTAGTGAAAAAAATGAGCAAATAAGTTTCTGTAAGTATGACTATTTTTTACTTATATAAGTAATTTTTATTTTCAGCTAAAAATGGAGACTTATGTGTTTTTCGTTGGTAGGTGGTCTAATACATATAAAACCTAGAGCTATACCGCACATTTTCACTTGCCAACCTGAAAGAAACTGAGCAGCAGATCAACTGCCGCGACCTACTAGCGAAAAACGACAGCGTAAATCAGAAGTAGCAGAAATCTTGTTTACTGCTGGATGCTCTTCGTGACCAGATGCTGCAGAAAATGTATCACCCAATATGTTAAAAAACGGTAGGACCACACAGTAAGACCTCAAAATCTGAACTCACTACAGTATTTCTAATTTAAAAAACTACACACAATAATACTCTTTGTATAATACTTTGAAATTAAAATTGTTAAATGAATTTTAGAATAAATTTTGTAATAAAATATTTTAGATTGCAATGGTTCAATCCATGGAGGTAGAACAACCATCAGAAAGCGTTAACTAAAGAGATATTGCTCATCACTCCAAAAGTACCATCGAAGCAAAGACAGAACGTCGAAACGTATGTGATACAGGAGTATAAGTCAATATAAAACTTCGTGTGCAAAGTAAGACTGTATCATGTAATTATGTTATCTCGAAGAGCGATGCAATTTGTTCCCCTATAAAACCTATAAAATCTATAAAACTTGGAAATTAAAGTATTTTAAATTTGTCGGATAGGACCAGCTCTTGCAGTAGCATATCGCCAAGCAGAGATGCATCGTCACCTATGTATCATCCAACTTTTATGATACAATCTCCGATTTCGAACTAAACAGTGATGAAATAAACAAAGAGATTAAAAATAAAATATAAGAAATGCAGATTAAGGCTCTATAAAGCTCGGTTACAGTTATTTTATCAATACGAATAGTAAAAGCTACGTCGGCATATAAGTGAATAAATATGGATTATCGATTTATTGGAAGTAGAAACTAAAATTCGAGCAGATTATATAAATCGATCATTGATGAAAATTAAAATAAATGACTGATTCCAAAGATTAGGGGAACAATTTGGAATGTCGCATGCTGAAGCTAGCCAAGTATTTAATTATACAATACCGCGGTTAGCAAATACACTCAAGACATTGATATATTTTCCGGACGCAGATTTGATAAAACTAAATTTACCAATTCCCATTTCGTGTCAATTACAGTAATGTCCAATCGATAATCGACGGTTTTGAAATTCAAATTCAAAGACTTTCAAATCCAGTGCATCAAACTCTCACTTGATCAGAGTATAAAAAGTGTAATACTCTGAAATATTTAATTTTCTCAATACCGGATGGACTTATAAATTTCGTTTTATCGGGTTTTGGGAGAAGAATAAGTGATACGATGATCACTGAAAAATCTGAATTTGTAAATGTTTTATCAAAAGAATGTGATGTTATGGCCGATCGCGGATTTAACAAATTCAAAGCCTTCTAAACAAAAAAAATGTTCTTTAGTTCGTCTTCCAAGTGTTTCAGCAAACGTTAAACCCTCTAAGGCTGAAGTTTTAGAGTTAAAACGAGTGTGCGGATACACATTAAACGCGTACTTAGACGATTGAGGGAATATGAAATTTTAAAATCTTATTCATGATTCATCACGATGTATCCATCTCGTGCGTCATATAGATTCTGTAGTACTCATCGCATCAGTGTTGATTAATCTGCAACCTCCGATAATGAGACAATAACCGTTACAATTTAAGCATGTAAATAATTGTATAATAAAATAATTACATTCTCATTCTCTTTGACCACAAATTACATAATGGTAAAAAATATCTCTAAATTCGCTAAACGGTCAGAACTAGGGATTTTAAACTAGGATCTTAATAGCCAATCAATGAGCTGCGTGCCGACTTGGTTTGTCGGACTTTTAACACAGTAAATAAGCTGTGCTTTAAACGCAGTAAATTACCAAAATCAAACCGATTTTAATTTTTGGTGCTAATAAGTCCCATCCCCCCTAAATCAGATAAAAAATTTATTGCAAAAAATATTACCTTAGCCAGGATTCGAACCTGGAACTCCCTCATTCCGTACGGTCATGAAATAAAATAATTGTAAAAATAAAATTGTAATAATAAAAAGTAAACTAATTTATTGTATAAAAATTTATTTGTTTTCTTATGAGTTATAAAAAATACCATGTAGCTTCGGATAAATATGTTTCCCAAAAACTATATAGCATTGTCTATAATTGTGCGCATAAAATCTTCATCAAATTTTTTCCAAGTCACTGTAATTACTTTTGACTTCAAAATGTGGATCTGTCACACAAAATAGACCTTTTTTCTTTCCAATGGCAAACATCTGTAAATTTATTTCGATTTTAGATTTATTCGCAAGTTTTTCGAATGACAGAAAGTCATGGAATGTCTTTGTCGTCGATGGACATTTTACTTTGACGACAAAATCCTCATCCAGAACATCAGGCAAAGTTCTTAACATGCCATTAGGAATAAACCACAATCTTTACATTGTAATTTAGTTATTGCTTTCACTTCTTGTAGAATCTTTTTTTCTAATTGTTTTCTTCACATTATATAGCTCGAGATTCAAAAATTTTTAATCCACCAATGATTTGATCCACCAATCATTTGCACTAGAGATCCATCTATTGTTTTGCAATGCTCTGTTTCATATATTTTCGATACCATAATTCTTCCATACTGAAGCTCATGCCAAATGGAACTATCGCTCTGGGTCCTAGTATTAAATTTTGCCATTCGGCGCAAATCATCAGTCATTATTTGTCGAGCATATTCTAAAAACTTGTCTGCAGAAACAAATCCTGTTTTTATAAACTGAAACATCATTTTATGGATTGATAAGCATGATGATTTTTGAATTTCCAAGTTGAAGATATACGGCGAAAGTTGACTGCTTAATTGTAATTGATGTGCCTTTTTTAATAATTTGTGTCGAAATTGGGAATTATTAACCAAAAACGACTCAGCTTTGCTCATTTATGTGAACCAATACATTGTTTAGTTGAGCGAATACTTTCTAACGTAGAGCGACGCTAATAGCACTCAACTTCGGTAGATGGATTTTCTGATTTGCGATGAATCCACATGAAAAAAGCATGCTTACAAGCCTCCTGTAAAATATATAAATACCAGTATGAGGAATAAAATTAGATATTCAAAGTATATTAAATTATAATAAATATTTCCTTTCAATCACATGCTTATACATAGAATTTTGAGTTGAAGTTATATTCTTACCAGGTGATCGAAACACATTTTGTACTTTACAATGCATGTATTATTCGACGAATTGCTTCAAGCAGACCTTGGTCACCATATGATTTACATACATAACGACCTACAAGATCGTACAATATTAATATTAATTCAATGTTACTCTAAACTTTATATAAGAAGTAAGTGTTCTATGAAGAAAAAATCTGTTACAAATATTAGCGAATAAAGTACTTACATAGCAATTTTGGAGTTCCTAAGTTCTGCAGCGTTAAACATATAAACTATTTTTAATAAAATCACAAACCATGAACATATCAATTTTTGGAAAATTTCCTAAATCTGCTCCTATAAAGCCTGATTCTAAATTTCTTGCCATTGCAACAATTATTTTTCAATATTTTAGAAAAATTACTGCCATTGAGGATAGAGATAAAGAGGCCACAGTATAACCAATAGTGACAGTAAAGGTACAATTTCATGCGAGCGAAGAAAAACTAGCATTTATCCCCACTCCACCGCAAAGCAAAGCAGTGTTGAAACGCTGTTCGCTTTCGCCTCCTTTTTTCATGAAGCGTGTTTCCGCTGTGTTCCGGCTTTTTATTTACTTGCAATAATGAGAACACTCGACGGATTTCCGAAGAAACAATGGCAAAATAATAGAACTATAATAATAAAATAAATAAAATAAAATAAAAATAAAATAAAATAAAATAAAATAAAATAAAATAAAAATAAACAGATTTTATTAGAATGTACCAGACAACTTGTACTTTTCAAAATAAATTATTATCTACTTTCCATAGCTTTTTGAAAGCCAACGTATTATAAAATAGTATTATAAAATAGTATTATAAAATAGAGACATGCATGAGAAAGCAAGAAAACTGAATAAATAATGATACTGTAGTTTAATTATATTGACGCGAGTGCCAGGAAGTGGAAGGATAGCCATACGACTAAGAACGACACAGTTCTATCAGACACAAAAGCTTTACTTCAACACAATACACGTATCGTGGATGGTGTTGAAAACGAAAAGAAGATTGCTGTAATAAAGACGTGGGCTCGCTTAACAAGAAGACACACACGGCGGAAGACGTGTTAACACCAACGCGTCGCGTGTCGCCGGAAGTAAGGATGCGCCGAATCGTTAGCGCGCGAAAGTTGAATTTCGAATGAAGTGACGCGCTCCAATACTCCCCCGCGATCGGCGTACTAGTCGTCATCCCTCTGGCCGTTTCGCATCCCGAGTAATTCCAAACACTTTAGATGTTTATTCTTTGGAATCCCCTTGGTGAGCAGGTCGGCTGCCATCTCGCCGGTTGGCGTGTACTGAATTTCCAGATCTCCGTTCTTGAGAACCTCTCTAACGAAATGATGATGCACGTCAATGTGTTTGCTTCTGTTATGAAATACCGGGTTTTGGGCGAGCTTCCGTGCTCCGTTGTTGTCGCAACGGATGCATACACGCGCCATCGAGCTGAAGCCAAGGTTGCATACGAGATGCTTCAGGTGTATTGCTTCCTTTGAAGCCTCCGATAGAGCCATATATTCGGCCTCCGTGGATGAAAGGGCCACAGTTCGTTGTTTCCTGGACTCCCAAGAGACAGGACAGCCAGCCAGGATGAAGACGAAACCGGTGTATGATCTACGATCCTCCGGACAATTTCCCCAGTCGGCGTCAACGAAGCCGAGAATAGGCTTGCCGGTTTTTCGATATACGAGTCCCAGGTCACACGTACCTTGAAGATATCTTAAAACGCGCTTTGCCGCCACCCAGTGTTCTCTCCTGAAACGAGTACAATACTGACTAAGAAAACTTACGGCAAAAGATATGTCGGGGCGCGTACACACGGAGAGGTACATTAACGCGCCGACAAGTTCTCGGTAAGGAAGTGATTGTATGTCTTGATTGGACTCCCCCTGAGTCGACCTTAAACTCGATCCTGGATCGAGAGGAGTTGAGACCTTTCTTGATTCAGACATCCCAAATCGTTCCAGAACGTCGCAAATATATCCGGATTGATTTATGGAAATCTTCCCCTTCTTCACGTCGAACTCCATGCCGAGGCAGTGCTTAACGGTTCCAAGACATTTAATGTCAAAACTACTTGAGAGAGATTCCCCGAATTTTGTGATCTCAGTCTCACTTCTTGAGGCGACTGAAATATTATCGACATATAATAAATAGCGATTAAGATCAAATTCTCACCGCTGCCTTTCGAGTAGATACATAAATCTTCTGTCGATCTTTTCCAACCAAGTTCGGACAGGACTTGATCAATTCGGTGATTCCAGCAACGACCAGCCTGTCGAAGTCCATATAGCGCTTGCTTTAATAGGCAAACCTTGTTCTCCGCGCCTAGATCGTCGATCATCTGGACGGCTCTTCGCCTGATCTCGCTACCTTGAACCTCCCGATTCGCTAACTCCTTCAGGGCTTGCACAGTGTATTCAGGAACTTCCATGAATACTTCCTCTTCGAGTCTACCATTCAGGAAACCCGTGGTTATGTCGAAATGGCTCACAGTCATTTCATTTTCCGCGGCAAGCGCGAGCAAAGTTCTGATGGAATCGAGGCGAGCCACGGGGGCAAAAGAATCCTTGAAATCGATCCCCGGTCTCTGCGAAAAACCTCTTGCAACCACACGCGCTTTGCGACGCTCGATTGTGCCATCCCGACCATATTTATTGCGCAACACTATTCGACTGCCGATTATCTTGCGGCCAATAGGTCTAGTAGTTAATGTCCACGTCTCGTTGCGTAAAATGTCCCTTATTTCCGAGACAATGGCTTCGAGCTATTCCTGGGATGAACTTCCGCTCATGGCTTCCTCGATGGGTACTTCCGCGATAAAGGCGTCATCAGTTTGGGGCTGAGCTTGGTCAGCAAGCTGATACTGTTTCCTCGGCCTGCCCCTATGACCCGTGCGCACAATCCTCGGTCTCCCAGCACCTCTCCGCGGTCGTACGTCCTCCTGTAAATGTTCTTCTGCACTCTCGAAGTGGTCTTCAGTATTCTCGTCATCTTTGGAGTCTTCCTCGGTTGTGTCGGAATCCTGTTCGCATTGTGCATCGCCAACCTCGGGTTGAATACGATTTTTACTTTCCCTTTTAAGGAATATCGCCTCATCTGTCTCCTTTTCAACGTCGTCTAGATTTGATTGATCAACGAGATCGCCATAATCCTTGGTGGTGGGTCGGGTATCAGTAGTCTCCAGGAACACCACGTCTCGTGCTATGTCTAGCTTCCTCTCACTAGGAATCCAAATCCGGAACGCTTTCGATTCGTCGGAATAGCCGACAAAAATTCCTTTCTTGGAACGTGATTCCAGCTTTCCCTTCGTCGGGTCGCGATTGTGAGTGTATACGCTGCAACCGAAAATCTTAAAATAGCTCACGTTGGGAGTCCTTCCGTTCCATTTTTCGAAAGCCGTTTTGCCGTCAAGGCTTTTTGAAGGACAGCGATTTCGAATGTGATTTGCAGTATTAATCGCTTCACCCCAGAACGACGCTGGAAGCTGAGATTGCACCAACAGGCACCGCGTTGCTTCAATCAGAGTACGGTTTCGTCTCTCGGCAACGCCATTCTGTTCCGGAGTGTGAGTAACTGTCAACCTGCGTTGAATTCCGTTTTCACAGAGGAATTTGTCGAAAGATTTATTGCAATACTCTTTGCCATTGTCCGTTTGTAAAAATTTGATGCGTCTTCCGTGACGATTTTCGACCATCGCTTTGTAACTTTTGAAGGCGTCGAGAACCTCGCCCTTATGTTTTAGCAGTCTTATTTCACACCATCGAGAAAAATCGTCAATGAAGGTAACGACGTACCTGGCGTTTCCGTTAGATGCTATCCGCATAGGTCCACATACGTCGCTGTGGATGACTTCCAGTAGCGTTGTGCTTTTAGTTGAAATTTTAGGAAAGGGTGTCCTCGTCATCTTTCCTTGCAGACAGACTTCGCACTCGAAGGTTTCGTGGGATTTTCCGAGATCCGCGTACGGTGTGCTTCCTGTGACATTCGATAAGGTCTCGAGCATTCAGATGACCCATCTTCCGGTGCCATGATTCCATCGCGCTCAACGCCTTAATTTTATCCTTTGAATGTACTTCTGGATTTATCGACCCACTCGTGTCGCGAATGTAATATAAACTCCCTTTTCTTTCTGCAGTCAGCACAGTATTGCGCTTACTATCAATGACGTCTGCCTTTTCCTTGTCGAAGATTATCGTATATCCTTTGTCAGCGATCTTTCCGACCGAAAGTAGATTTGTGTGTAGGTCAGGTACTCTTAAGACATCTTTCAAGCAGAATTTCTTGGTCCGTCCTTCAACTCTAGTGACTAGTGATGCTTGACCGCGTCCACGTATTGGCATCGATGAATTCTCGGAGGCTAGATTCACCTTTCCGTCATAGGCATCGTTTATTTGCACAAAGTCGGCCTTGTCATTTCCCATATGGGTGGAACAGCCACTGTCAAGGCACCAGCCGCCTCCGTTCCTTTTGTTGTCAGAGCTTCGTGGATGGCGCATAAACTAGTGGCATCAGCGGCACTAGCTCCTTCGTCGTTTTCTTTGGCTACCTTGCATTCTCTCGCCTTGTGACCTACCTTTCCACATCTGTAACACTTGAATAATTTAGGTAGTTCTCGTTTCGACTTGTCACCGAGTTTTGCTGCGCTTTTCGTGTCGGAATTTCTTTTACGCGTGTTCTCTCGTAACTTATCGCCGTTCTTCTTGACAAAAAGGGCTTTCGAACCAGTCTCGCGTCCTTCATCTTTCCGAGCTTCGTACTCCTCGATGATTTTGACTCACAGGGTTTCAGGACTGGGCAGCTCGTCGCGTGACTCGATAGCGCACCTGAAATTATCAAAAACCATTGGAAGACTATTTAACAACAGAACGCTCAATAAGTCCTGAGGAATGTTAATGTCCATTTCACGAAGCTTGTCAGCTGTGTCGAAAAATTTTCTTAGATGATCCCGCGCGTCCTTCGTCGTCCAGCATCTTATGCCTTGCCAATTGTTTGAGCATGGATGCTTTGCGCGCCGGCCCGCTCGACTGGTAGATAGACTTCAATTTTAACCATGTGTCTCGTGATGTTACACAATCTTTTACTTGCTTGAGCTCGGATGATTTAATAGCAAGGATTATTTTTGCTTTCGCCTTTTTATCTTCCGTGTCCCATCTTCGCGCCGCTTCCGTCGTCGTAGCGTCTCTCTCTTCGGGCCTTTTTCTCTCACCGGAGGCATATTCCCACGCATCGTTCACGACTAAGATTGACTCCATGTGGATTTTCCATGTCTCATAGTTTTCTTTGCCCAAGAGCTCGATTCTGTCCAGAATATGTGAGGCCATCTTGTTTAGAAAAATTTCACGCTATACCATTCCGTATGTCCTGGGCCCATAACCTATTGACGCGAGTGCCAGGAAGTGGAAGGATAGCCGTACGACTAAGAACGACACAGTTCTATCAGACACAAAAGCTTTACTTCAACACAGTACACGTATCGTGGATGGTTAAAACGAAAAGAAGATTGCTGTAATAAAGACGTGGGCTCGCTTAACAAGAAGACACACACGGCGGAAGACGTGTTAACAGCGACGCGAGAGCCAACGCGTCGCGTGTCGCCGGAAGTAAGGATACGCCGAATCATTAGCGCGCGAAAGTTGAATTCCGAATGAAGTGACGCGCTCCAATAAATTATGATTCTTTTTGCTTTGCAACAGTTATAATTTGCAACACTTGCAGCATTAATATATCTTAACTTTATTACCTTGATTTATAACCCCACTTTGATCTCAACGTTGTTTTGCTAAAAGTTCGACCAGTCGACCAGTCAAACTTTTAGCGTTTCTTTGCTGGATGCAGCCATCTTAGCCATCTCTGTCGAAAATTGATGGAGAGGGGGTAAACGCTAGCATTTCTTCGTTCGCATGAAATTGTACCTTAAACGTCAGCACCTTTGATGTTGTGATTTGCAAATCACGTGATATATCTTTGGTGTAAAAAAGCGCCAAATTTTAAATGTGAATAGCCAAGTATGTGCTTATGAAAAAGTAGCAAATGTGAATGTACGTTAGTATTCGTGGTAATTAACACTATTACGGACCACCCTCCGATGACCTTGACATATGTTGTCAAGGTCATCCTCCTGAGTGACCTTCGGAAGGTTTTAGCCCTCGGTCGTTACTTGTTAAAAAATTATAAACAAAAGAAGTTTCTTAATAATAAAGTTAATATCAAGAGACACGGTAGTGTCTTGTGCTAAGTCCGCGTAAGCAACAAGACGCTCCCGTGTATCTTTACGCGAAACGGTCAGTTGAGAGCACTCAATATTTCGAGTTTTCATATACCCGCTCCACGGATCGACTTCTAAGTAGTCTTAATCGATAGAGCGGGGTCGATTTGTATAAGAAAAGTGTTTTTATTTTTGGGCTACATGCTCTACAAATCGAGCTATTACGACGCAAAGTCCAAATGTGAAAAATATCATTTAAGAAACGTCGTGGTCTCCGTCATCTCCGTCGTCGACCGTACGGTTCAGGCATTTGACACAAGAGCGCTAGCGATGCTCTGGAAGTGTGATCGATCGTAGTGTGATCGAAAATAATCGATCGATAGTAAGTGATGTCGATAAACGAAAGTTAGGTTATTAGCGGCAACGATAGTGAAAAGTAAATATGCGAAGAAGAATAGGTTATTAGTGGCAATGATAGTGGATAGTGAAAAGTATTAGGTGTACAACTTAGTTCGGTCCGTTTTCAATACGTTTTTCAAGCAAAAAAACGGACCGAATTAAGTTGTACACCTAATAACACCGGCACACAAAAAAAAAAAGTGGTCTGTACATTTGACTAGACCCACCTAAGCTTATGTATTTCGATGCGCGGATTCCAAATCTGTAGTCTGTTTTACCCGTACACCCTCAAAATTTTGAGTAAATTGCAAAAAACCGCAAAAAATGGCAAAAAATCGCGAAAAATCGCAGTTGTGCGAATGGAAAAATTTTTCTCGAACTATATCAAGTATATTTTTTATGTATTTTGATGCGCTGAATCCAAATCTGAAGTTGATTCATCTCGTTGACCCTTCAAATTTAGAGTAAATTGCGGAAACCGCTAAAAATATTTAAAAAATAAAAAAAAATAGTCATGAAGTAGTAGATAATATCAAAAAATAGTATTGTTCTTACTCACAGTAATGAACTAAATATGATTCCTTTCAAATTATGCTATAAAATTTATAGATTGTAATTAAATTAAAAAAAAAAAACGATCTTCATTAAGTTTACACTGTTCTTCGCTTATATCGAACTCTTTTCTCTTCGAATGTTCTATGCAATGGGTTTCTCTTTCGTTTTTATTTGTGGTTACTTCTCTCTTCAAAGTCCAGCAAAAATCTGCCATCATGTTGACGTTCCACCTTCCTTGGTACCTATTCTCCATTTCACTTATGTCTTGGTGAAATCGTTCTCCTTGTTCTTCACTGTAGTCTCCAAGGTTTTGTGGAAAGTAGTCTAGATGAGAATGAAGAAAGTGCAATTTGAGATTCATCAAGCAACCCAAATTTGTGTAATTTTCCAATAACTCTTCAACCAATTCCTCGTAATTCTCACTCTTATTATTTCCCAAAAAATTCTGAGAAACATTTTTAAAACTTTTCCAAGCTGCTTCCTCAGTGTCATCCATTTGTCCGATAAAATTTCCGTCTTCAAATAAACTCCGAATTTGTGGACCATCGAAAATCCTCCCCCTCTTTCAACTTGGCATCGCTTATCGCGGAAAATTTTTCTCTTAAGTACCGAAAACAATCACCATCTTTGTCATCTTTGTCTTGGAAACTGCAGTGAAGAACAAGGAGAACGATTTCACCAAGACGTGAAATGGAGAATAGGTATCAAGGAAGGTGGAACGTCTACATGATGGCAGATTTTTGCTGGACTTTGAAGAGAGAAGTAACCACAAATAATAAAAACGAAAGAGAAACCCATTGCATAGAACATTCGAAGAGAAAAGAGTTCGATATAAGCGAAGAACAGTGTAAACTTAATGAAGATCGTTTTTTTTAAATTTAATTACAATCTATAAATTTTATAGCATAATTTGAAAGGAATCATATTTAGTTCATTACTGTGAGTAAGAACAATACTATTTTTTGATATTATCTACTACTTCATGACTATTTTTTTTTATTTTTAAATATTTTTAGCGGTTTCCGCAATTTACTCTAAATTTGAAGGGTCAACGAGATGAATCAACTTCAGATTTGGATTCAGCGCATCAAAATACATAAAAAATATACTTGATATAGTTCGAGAAAAATTTTTCCATTCGCACAACTGCGATTTTTCGCGATTTTTTGCCATTTTTTGCGGTTTTTTGCAATTTACTCAAAATTTTGAGGGTGTACGGGTAAAACAGACTACAGATTTGGAATCCGCGCATCGAAATACATAAGCTTAGGTGGGTCTAGTCAAATGTACAGACCACTTTTTTTTTTTGTGTGCCGGTGTAATTAGTGGCAACGATAGTGAAAAGTAAAGTAATATGACAGAACTTTACGGACATGTTAGAGATGAGAACCAAGTAAGTCTTGAATTGAATATATTTCTATATTATGACAAGCAATAGTAAAAATTAATCTGCATCATGTTGAATGAAAGGTAAAAATGTATAAATGTGAGTTGTGAATATATGAATCCAAAAAAAAAAAACAGTATGAAATTACATACAATTTCAAGAGCATTGTGAAATTAATTATGGACATGATTGACAATTACTTCTTTCTGGTTTGAATTGATTGACAATAAATACATTACAAAATACAATAAATTTTGCCAAACAGGTCGAGAAAAATTGGAATCTGTTTATTCTTAGTCACTGGTAAAGATGTTTTAAAAGTATCTATAAAGAATTCAAACCAGAAAGAAGTAATTGTCAATCATGTCCATAATTAATTTCACAATGCTCTTGAAATTGTATGTAAAAAAAACCAAACTTGCATTTGTAATGGGCCATCTTTGAGAAAGATCAGGATAACTTTGAGAAAGCTGCCACCATATATATATATATATATATATATATATATATTATAGAATATTGATAACATACCACATATGATATATACATAATAACAAGAAACAATGTGGTAAGTAATGTTGATTGTTTACTGCATTTTATCTTCTCACTGCATTTTCACCCTTTATGCATTATATTTCATTTGATTTTAAAATATTTAATAATAGTATTATATATTATTAAAATTGTGCTATATGATAAGAATGATTTTTATTTTTGTAGTTTGGAATTGCTGAAAGGAAATAATACAGAAAAGATTCGAGATATATATTCGAGATGGTGTATCATCTTATAAATACTATATAGGATATGAAAATAGTTGTGTAGCAAGAAACAATGCGATAAGTAATGATAATTGCTTACTGCATTCTATCTTGTCTCTCAGCATCTTCATCCCTTATGCATTACATTTCATTTTAAAATATTTAATAATAATATTTTATAATTCAAAAAGTATAATTAAAATTGTGAGGTAAGCAAAGAAGTATTCAATTTTATAATTTATTATTTTATTATTTTAATATCTTCTTTTATATACAGGATATAAAAATGGTTTCTTTTATATACAAGAAAATGGTTGCGTGGCAAGAAATAATGCAGTAAGTAATGTTGATTGTTTACTGCATGCTATCTTGTCTCTCAGCATTTTCATCCTGTATGTATTACATTTCATTTTGTTTAATAATAGTACTTTATGTTATAGTTATGTGCATTATTTGGTTTGGAATCGCTGAAAGAAGATAACACAGAAAAGATTCGAGATGTTGTATCATCCTAAAAAAACCAAACTTGCATTTGCAATGGACCATCTTTGAGAAAAATGATACACCATCTCGAATATTTTTTGTGTTATCTTCTTTCAGCGATTCCAAACCAAATAGTGAACATAATTATAACATAAAGTATTATTATTAAAGGAAATGAAATGTAATACATACATGAAAATGCTGAGAGACAAGATAGAATGCAGTAAGCAATCAACATTACTTACCGCATTGTTTTTGCTACGCAACTATTTTCATATCTTGTATAAGAAACCATTTTTATGTCCTGTAAATAAAAGAAGATATTAAAATAATAAAATAATAAACTATAAAATTGAATACCTCTTTGTTTACCTCACAATTTTAATTATACTTTTTGAATTATAAAATACTATTATTAAATATTTTAAAATGAAATGTAATGCATACGGGATGAAGATACTGAGAGACAAGATAGAATGCAGTAAGCAATCAACATTACTTATCGCATTGTTTCTTGCTACGCAACCATTTTCATATCTTATATAGTATTTATAGGATGATACACCATCTCGAATATACATCTCAAATCTTTTCTGTATTATTTCCTTTCAGCAATTAAACTACAAAAATAAAAATCATTCTTATTATATAGCACAATTTTAATAATATAAAATACTATTATTAAATATTTTAAAATCAAAATGAAATATAATGCATACAGGGTGAAAATGCTGAGAGACAAGATAGAATGCAGGAAACAATCAACATTACTTTCCGCATTGTTTCTTGTTATTATGTATTTATCATATGTGGTAGTACGTTATCAATATTCTCTAATATATATATAGTGGCAGCTTTCTCAAAGTTATCCTAATCTTTTTCAAAGATGGCCCATTGCAAATACAAGTTTGGTTTTTTAGGATGGTACACCATCTCGAATCTTTTCTATGTTATCTTCTTTCAGCGATTCCAAATAGTGCACATAACTATAACATAAGTACATATTATTAAACAAAATGAAATGTAATACATACAGGATGAAAATGCTGAGAGATAAGATAGGATACAGTAAGCAATCAACATTACTTACTGCATTATTTTTGCTACGCAACTATTTTCATATCGTGCATATAAAAGAAACCATTTTTATATCCTGTACATAAAAGAAGATATTAAAATAATAAAATAATAAACTATAAAATTGAATACTTCTTTGCTTACCTCATTTCTTAAGTCGCTATTTTTCACTATCGTCGCTAATAACTTAACTTGATAAAACGGAAAAGCTCAAGAAGAGTAATGTCATTTACAAAAAAGAGTGATATCTCTATAAAAATTACCTTTTAAAAAAAGGTAAAAAAAAGGTGCTAAGTCCGCGTCAAAAGTATCTTTGCAAAATAGTATAGTATTATTAACTCTAAAAAAAACTATTTAAAAACCTATTTTTAAAAAAGTGTGATTTTAATCTACACACATAAGTTATTTTAATCTAAACAAAATGGTTTATTTTAAACCATAAAAAACTATAATTTATTTAATTATACATTCTACAAAAATAATGATATCAACAAATTGTGCTAAGTAAAAATAAAAATTTTTAAAAATATTTAAATAAAAATGATACAATAATGTAAAAAATAATTTTAATTTTTTAAATTATATCCTACTAAAATACTGATATCGAGAAATTATGCTATTTAAAAATAAAAATTTAATATTTTAACAAAAAATTATATATAATTGTTTTAATTTAAAAAAAATTATGGTATTACAATTATGGTATTGCCCCAACTTAATAAAACATTTTGAAATAAAATATATTTAAAAAAATTTAATATAATATAGTATAGTTTGAAAGTTTAATTTAAAAAAAAAACAAATAATGTAAAAATATAAAATTAAAAATTATTTACAAAAAATAAAAAATTAAAAATTAATGGAAAAATATAAAAATGTATATAAAAATTAAAAATTAATATAAAAATTAAAAATTTAATTGAAAGACTTAGCGTTGCTAATTTTTAAAATAGCATATTTTGTAGCAGAGCTAAGTCTTTCAATTAAATTTTTTATTTTTATATTAATTTTTAATTTTTATATACATTTTTATATTTTTCCATTAATTTTTATTTTTTATTTTTGTAAATAATTTTTAATTTTATATTTTTACATTATTTGTTTTTTTTTTAATTAAACTTTCAGGCTATATACTATTATATGAAATTTTTAAAATATATTTTATTCAAAGTAGCTTTATTAGTGAACAACTACGTGTAATTATTCACCATATTTTTAATTAAAAGTATTAATATATATTTTTAATTGAATATTTTTATTTTTATTTATAATTTCTCGTTATCGTAATTACAGGATATATTAAAGGTGGAATTATTTTTGATGATATAATCATTTTTATTTAAATATTTTTAAAAATTTTATTTTATCAACTATTTTTATATCAGTGTGTATAATTAAAAATAAATTATATTTTTATGGTTTAAAAATATTTTCATTTGTTTAGATAAAATAACTGCTATAATTTAAAATTATCAAAGTTGATCCAATTGTCGCGCGTTTCGAACTCACAGAGTCCCTTTTCAACAACACACACTGTTGTTGTCTATTTCTTTATGACTTTGAAACGGTATTCAAAAATAAATCAGTATACGATAAGTTTCCTTACAAAGATAACGTTTCGGTCATCCGTTTTTAAATTAAATTCTGTAATTTCTTGCTTTAACGAGATGACAATTAGACTATTTGTGTACAAAAATGTGATTCGTAAAGAAATAATATGTCCGCGTTGCAAAAATATTGTAAAACTGGATACTAAAGTAATAACTCTGCTTTTAGCTTTGGGCTCATTACTCGAAGTCTACACAACGAAAAACATGGTTTGCATCAAAAATTGCAAACCATATGAGTTTCCTCACTTTGCATTGAAAATGTACGCGCGCGGAGCATTTCCGCCCCTCCCCCTACAGGGGTTCCACTACCGAGAAACTAGACACATACGCGTATACTTTTAATGGGAAGTGAGGATTTACATGGTTTTACAATTTTTGATGGAACCTAAAGGGTTTGTTTTTCACTCTTACACCATATTTCCAAATTTTAATTTTTGAAAGGATTGATTACAGAGCATGCATGTGGCCACATTTTCAAACTTTTTGCTTATAACTTTTATTAATGACGAGGGCTAAACTTTCCGAAGGTTGGTCCTCCCTCACTCAGGAGGATGACTTGCCAACATATGTCAGGTCAAGAGGTCAGGGTGGTCCATAATAGTTGCATAATTACCATATTCACAAATTCTTGAAATTCAATCGTTATATACAGCAAACATTGTACAATCAAGAAAAGGAAAGGCTGAAGGCTTACAAATACAAAACATGAATGCTCTAACATTTGCATTCATTGTTCATTCAGGTGTTTGTTCATTAAATGTATAACTAAGCTTAAAATTAGAGATGTAATGAATATTCGGCATTATTGCGGTGTTCGGCCTATTCGGTCGCTTTTTGAATATTCGTTGACAGAATATCAACAAAAAGATTTGAAAAATAGCGGGTGGAACACATCCACACGCACACACACACTAACTTTGACATATGTTGTCAAAGGTCACCTTCCTAGTGACCTTCGGAAGGTTTAGTCCTCGGTCACTGCTCGTTAAAAGTTATGAACAAAAAGTTTGAAAAATTTGGCACTTATTTTCGAATACATTTACACATTTACCGCCAATGATCAATGAACAAAGAACTTTCACCACATTGTGTGTGTATATAGCATTCCTACTATTGTTAATATTTCTATGACTTTGAAACGGAATCGAAAGTAAACTAATATACGATAGATTTTCGTACAGATAACATTCTGATAATCTGTCTTAAAATGAAACCTCATTTCGCATTGAAAAGTATACGCGTGGAGGCAGTGTGTTTCCGCCCCCTACAGGGGGCTCCACTATCGAAAAAAAAACACACACATAGGTGTGGGTGGAACTTGCTTCGCGTGGAAAGTTTCCACGTGGAGGCAGTGTGTTCCGCCCCCCGGGGGGGCTCCACTACCGAAAACTACACACATAAGTGTGGGTGGAACTTGCTTCGCGTGGAAAGTTTCCGCGTGGAGGCAGTGTAGAAAGTTTCTGCAAGCAAGTTCCACTTACCTTGTGTGTCGACCCCTCGAGTAGTAAACTTCCCCATGGCAGGCTACCACCCTCTGCAGCTGCTCTCCAATGCAAAGTGAGGGTTTCATTTTTAGACAGAATTATCGGCATGTTATCTGTGAAAAATCTATCGTATATTGTTTACTTTTTGGATTCGTTTCAAAGTCATAGAAAATATTAATGCCATATACACACACAATGTGGTTAATTCTTTTCGTTCATTGGTCATTGGCGGTAGTATGTGTATTATTCGAAATAATTACCAGTACAAACTTCTTTTGTTCATAACTTTGCCCGAGCAGTGACCGAGGACAAACCTTCCGAAGGTCACTCAGAAGGTGACATGACAACATACGTCAAAGACAGGCAGGGGTGTGTGCATGTGGATGTGTTCCAATTTGCTATTTTTCAAATCTTTTTGTTAATAACTTTTTAATAAAAACGACGACGCTTAAAAATCTTTAGAAGGTTACTCAGGAGGATGTTACTTGACAACATATGTCAAGGTCAAAGGTCATTTGAAGGGGTGGTCCGTTAAACGAGATATTACCTAAATATAAATGATTTTAACAGCATTTTATTATTAATAAAAATAAACATGTGTTACCTAAACAATAAGACAATAAAATATATTTGTTTCAGTAAAATAAATTCAAGAGAGAAAATTAAAATATAATAAAATAATTCAACATTAATTAAATAAAAATCAGTCATTGCGACAAATTTGGATTACTAATGTTGGTCATATTGCACTATTATTGATAATTTAATAATGGTAAATTATGGTGCAAAAATATTAGATTTTCGCCGTTATCTGGAAGTAATCTATTCTTTTTCTCAAAAATATTCCAGCTTCGGAAAAGAGACGTTCACTATATATACGCTGCTTTCTTGGGAATACATATATTTTTCACTGTAATTTTGATAAAATTGGTAGTATTTTTCTGTTATTCCTTCATAAAAATGACGATTCAATCCCGCCCTATCAATTTCTGTAGATAAAGTAAGTATCAGTTTCACTGAACTTGGTATTATTCTTCATATTACTACTATTTCTATTAGAAATTGGATTTTACGCAGAAGTTGATGCATCACTTGCGTTTGCTATTTCGGAAAAGCATGTCCAAATGGTCTCTTTTTCTTCTTAATTTAGCCAATGGTTCATCATCATCATCATCAATATCGTTATTATTGCTCTCGTTATTGTGTCATCACTTTTCAATGTTTCGTGTTCTTGTGAAATTTCTTGCATTTTATGACCAATTTCTGTTTCTAATCTTACAATTCATGTCATTATCAAAAACATGTTTTTCTTGAGGATCAAAGGAGAAAGTTGCATGTGTATAATTTGTATTAATATATTATTCGTGATCATTAACATTTTGTATTAATGAGTCTTTCATCGTACCCGCATAATGAAATTTCTTTTAAAGATATTTCTTGAGGAAAGAAACTACAATGAGGAATAGCTTCAGATATGATTGATTCAGAGGAACTAATTTGTTTGGTTATCTCAAAGGGCTGTAAAATTTTAAACAATTTTCTAGCCACTGATTTGATGATAGGTTGACTATAGCTTCAGTTTCTAGAGCAAAAATACTGGCCCTTTTATTCAAATAATCTTTGCAACATATAAAATGTTAGATTCCATCGATGTCTGTACATTAGACTAGTTTCAATGTTGGCATATTCAGTTCTCCTTGTGTGCTCAATAATAGCAAGCTGCTGGTAGAATGATTAAAATGGGTCACAATTTTGCGACTTACAATATTAAATCAATGATGGTGCGTTGTGACTTTAAACCCTCGGTTAACTAATTGAAGCTGATGTGAATAAAGCATGATTCATTCTGGATATTTAAATCTTTGATAACATACCCAATATTTGCACCACTATCTCTGATTGTATAATTTTTAACATTTAAATGCCATTCTTCTATTATTTCTGTGATTATTTTTGCTATATTTTCCTGTATGATTGCCCGGAAAACGTTTTACATTTTAATACTACATGCTTGGTGAAAATTTCACATTTATGTAATGAATAGTGAAGCTTATATAACTTTCGTGAAATATTTACATGTCCATATATCAGAAGGAACAATTGCTTATATTCTCAATATCTTTTTAAAAATTTAATTCTACATTTCTCATAAATATCTGGTATCACAGTTTTTGAAAATATGTTTTAAGATGGAATCTTATATTATTGGTTCAGCACATTCCATTAACTTTAGTGAAGTTGCAAAGTCTACCTAATCTATATATATCTACTAATCTAAATATAAATAAATTGTAAATCATTATCAAATAAATTGTATTATTAGATTAAGTCTTACCAATATCTGTTACAATTGAAAATGGTTATTGGGTACAATCCCATTTCCCCAATTACTTACGCAGATTTATTGATTTTTGTCATTTATATTCCACTTTGGTCTTTATATAATCAGCAATATTTGATTGCTTTTTATTTTCTTCAGGCTGACTTTTAAAACATATATTGTATTACATGTTTTTGCAAATGATTATCATTGTGGATGGTTTGTACGTTTTCCTACCTCATTGATGTTAGTACATAGTAAGCAGGCACTCCAAATTTCTTTAATTGGGCGCCTAAAGCAAGCCCGATTTCAGCGCTATTGCAACTATCGTATTTTTGTTTGGGCACGCAATAGATCCAAAAATAATTTTTCTAATTGGACGTCTAGCACAAGCTAGATTAAATTAAATTTCACGTCTAAGGGAAGGGAGGGGAGAAAGGGGAGGGGAGGGGGGAGTGGGTGAGTGGAAGTTGGGGGAGGTGTGAGTGAAAGGTAAGAGAGAAGAGAAGTACATATGATTGCGGACAGAGAAGAAGACGTTACTTCATTTTTCGTGAAAAACATCACTTTTTGACCGTTTATATGTCCAGAACGGCTTGACCGATTTTTTTCTTTTTTGGCTTAACTTACTCGTGGCGATACCACCTTTCGGAATATGCTACAGGCATTTCAAAATTTTTTATATTTTAATAGTTCTACACCCCCAAAAAGTCGACTTTAAGGGTGCGGGATAAGAGACTTGTAGCGTCTACTTGTATTTTTGAACATGGCCGGAGACGCTACCGCGTCTCCTGATTTATCGACAAAATTCCCCGAGATAAGTACATTTGTCAATAAACGAATGTAGAACGATCCTAGATACGAAAAGGTCACGCCTGTGAAATAACTCGTCAGCACTAGAAAAATAGATTTCCTATCAAGACTGTAAATCAGATTATCGACTGTCAAAATAAAAATGACAATCTGAATTATGGTCCGAATACCGGGAAAAATAGAGCTCGTTAATAGGAAACTGAAAATTGACGGCTTAAGTGACAACGATCCGCTAGAAATTGTCTAGTTAAAATTAGCAACGTAATTTTGATAAGGCCATAGGGCATCTCATAAATTACACAACCATGCGTCCCAGTACGTCTTGTAAAACTCCTATATAAACCGGGTCGTCGTGACGATCCGGGCATTCGTCTTTAAGACATTCATCGCTCTTGTACCGCGTAATCGAGCATTCTTCCGTAAGTCATTCGGTCAGTTCACTCTGTGACATCTCTATTTCCTTCGTCAACATTTCTCCTTAAATCATTCATCGCACTCACACCGACCAGCTCATTCATTCGATAATTTGCAACTTAATATTGAACGTTTAAATCCGTGCAACAAAAAGTGCTTTTGTGAGCCGCAATTGTATGTGGAAAACTATCACTAGCACGAAGGCCCATAGTCCTACGAGGGTCGAGCAGGATCCGTCAGCGCACGGTGCGATAGCCCACTACCCGATAGCACACGACAAATTTAACGTTATTCCCGATAGCCCACAACTCTTTAGCACACATCCCGATAGCACACCAAGTAAATCGAGTATCATTCCGATAGCGTACAATAAAAATGCACGCGTGCGTGCATACACACACACACACACACACACACACACACATCGAAGGGGGGGCTTTCGGCCCCCCACCCGCACCTCCCTCGCCACGTGGAACTCGCTTGGAACTCGGGTGAAAAGTCGATTTACTTGGTGTGCTATCGGGATGATACATTTTTTTATTTCGTGCGCTATCGAGAAAATACTCGATTTACTTGGCGTGCTATCGGGATGTGTGTTAAAGAGTTGTGGGCTATCGGGAATAACGTTAAATTTGTCGTGTGCTATCAGGTAGTGGGCTATCGCACCGTGCTAACGGGACCCTCCCCGAGGATCTACCCACACTGTACAGAAGCTACGATACTCACTTGCTCAACAACCAGTAAGTTCCAAATATTACTAAATTTTCGGTTTTGGCTCACGATTGATTTACTCCGAGTCACCCTCGATTTTTGGGAGCCTACTCTTCTCTTTTACTCTGTCGAATTATTCTCGGGATCCTAACCCACCATTTTACATTTCCTTCCGCTGTCATGGGTTAACTGATTAATTTTGGTATTCAGACCTACAGCATTTCTTTCCGCTGTCGCGGGTTAACCGATTAATTTCGATATTCGGACCCACAGCATTTCCTTCCGCTGTCACGGATTAACCGATTAATTTCGGTATTCAGACCCACAACGTTTCTTTCCGCTGTCACGGGTTAACCGATTAATATCGGTATCCAGACCGGCAGCTTTTCCGCTACTTTTTCATTCTCTTTCCACCAGAAAGTAATTTTGGCTCCGGAATTTAACGGGTCTCGCAAATTATGCCGAGTTGTCTCGTTCAGATGGAATAACTATGTAGTCGTGCTCCTGCACGCAACTCGACAACAGAATTCAAAGCCTCGTCTAAAAAGAAAAAGTGCGTCCCTGACCTGCGTGCCTGCGCGCTGTGCGCGCCCTTGCACCTCATTGTGTTCTGTTCGTTAACCCGTACAACACGTATATCCGGTTTCGGATTTTGTATTACTTGAAGACATCTTTACTATAAGATGCCGAAGCATAAGAGCAGTAAACAACGATTCTCAAGACACCCTGAGGCAGAAAAGATCCATCACAAACACCGTTCGCGAGTCTATTCGCGTGACAGAGGATCTCGAGAGCGTTCATGTCGCAACGTGAGATCAGTTAGTACCTGTTCTTCGGACAAAAGAGATTCCTCTGGGGATTCATCCGTGCGAGACTCTTACTTTAGAGATAGTTGCACTCAAATTCCCAAATAGGTTCGTAACCTTATTGCTCAAAACCTCCGGGCACCCCCTTTAGAGGTTAGGTCCCTTACGAAAACTGTCTCGCTCGACAATGACGATATGTTGCCGTCCATAATACCGGCTGTAGAACCTTCTGCAGAAAGACAGACGGTCGCACAAGCCGACCGGGGCGCTGTACCAGGTATGTCCACTTGTCGACCCACCTCTCTATATTTTCGTGGCAAAGAGTGGACATAACCGACTGTCATTTTCTGCCTGGTTTCTTGTGACGCTACAGCTTACGAATGGGGAAAACCAGCCAGGAGTTGATTCCCGCCTTAACTCCTTCAGTTATAAAGCGTGACGAGTATCAGATGCGGTCACAGGCACAGGTGGGAGCGTGCCTTAATGCCTCCCCCTCCTCCCTCTTCCCACCAGGAACAACGGGGGTATATAAGGACTACCGCAACCGAAGAGAGCTCAGAATCGGAGCTCTTAGTCCTGATGATGCAAGCTGCAATGTTTGTAAAACGTCGCCAAAGTGCCCAACACGCACGTGACATCCATCCGGAAACCTTCGCGATTAACGATATCAATGGTCACGAAAGCCTTAAAACTAGAATGCAATATAGATACTAATAGTTTTACACCACATAGTACTCGGCACGCATCAACCTCGTGCGCGGCAAAAAAGGGAGTTGCGTTAACTGCGTAGACTTAATTAAGCGAGCAGCAGGCTGGACCGGCGCATCCCGCACGTTTGCAAATTTCTATAACAGACTCATCATTAATCCTAAGGAGTTCAGTAATGCAATTCTATTATCCTAAAAAAAAAACCAAAAATAAAAAACAAAAAAAGAAACCCAAATTAATAGAAGCTTAGGGGTCCACTATATTATTAGGACAAGGCAGTTTTCTAAACATAATAGGATTTTTATTTCTCTTACGATTACTAAACATAGTTACATTTTTATATCAAATGTAAGTTGCTTATTTGTCACATTATATATTTTTCAGTAGCAAATCGCAGCTATGAACATCTACATAGTTATTCCATTTGGACGAGACAACTCGGCATAATTGTTAGATTGAACGAACTTACCTGTGAAGTTCGATCCTAATTATGCCTGTTGTCTTGTCCAGATGGACTCCCACCCATTCTTTTTCCTCTCCCCATATTATTGCGATTTGTTCTTACTTTGAACTTAAGAGGTGCGAGAGCGCGCACAGCGCGCAGGCACGCAGGCCAGGGGCGCACTCTTTCTTTTTAGACGAGGCTTTGAATTCTGTTGTCGGGTTGCGTGCAGGGTCACGACTACATAGTTATTCCATCTGAACGAGACAACAGGCATAATTAGGATCGAGCTTTACAGGTAAGTTCGTTCAATCTAACAATAATAGTGAAACCGGGAGCCCCGAGTCATCGAAGAAGATCGCGAGCCGCCGCGGAACACAGAAGGAATCGACGAAATCGGCGGGCGCGCTAGCTTTAATGTCAAACGCCGACAGAAGCTGAACGAACAATAGTCGGATAGAAATAGAGATACTGCCTCCATTTACTCCCCCATCGACCGAATCACCCCTCTTACCCCTGCTTCACTCCTTTCCTCACCCCCTTACAAAATCTTATCCCCCTCATATACCTCTGTATCTTCTCCCGATCAACCCGAAAGAATACCGTACCCTTCAAATTCGAGCGTCGAATTTTTGGAGGAAATAACAGTACAATCCTCCCCGGCAGAAATACCCCGAATTTTGCCGGTATTTCGCGACCATTTTAACATCGATCGAACCGGGGACGTTCACGTTGGGCCCCCACGAATTCGACATCGACAGGCTCCTATCCATCCTCTGGACAACACGACCTGGCGATGCTATCCCCGTTTTCCTTTACCAGATTGCCGTTTTCCTTATTTAGTTTCTATATCCTTTTTTGAACACTATTTTCCTTCGTCTTCTATATTGATAATGGAAATCCCTTAATCCCTCTCCCTCCTCTTACCCGTAATAATCAACAAACAATATACACATATACATATGTATATATCTATTCATAAGTGATAATTGTAGATTACATTATTATATTACCCCAATTAATTTTTACACATAATTAATGTCAATATATATTCAATGTTAATATATTCACGAACCAAAGATTATAAAAATGGATTAAGCAAAAATATATTATAATAATATAAATGAGTCATAAAGATCGACATTTATTTTAATTATAAGCCCTCCATTTGCATCCCTTTGTTTAACGAAAAGGCACTTGTAAGTCCATCCCTGAGTAAAAGAGATTAAGTTCCCTTACTCGAAATAGGACTCACGATCGCACCGCTCGGGATAAACGTCATTGCGTCTTTCGAGACGTTGACCCATATCCGGAGCCGATATCAAGTGCGTTCGACTCGTAACACATTCCCTCTCTTTGTGTCTGCGAGACAGAGTGTCTGTACGTCCTCCCATAATCACGTCTCCTCCCCACTTATTCCCTTCAAATAATAAAAATAAATCCTGAGGTTTTGGACGTAACACTAGAATCAAAAGAATAAATATATTTTAGTTGTTTATTTATAACACTTTTTTATAAAACATAAAAATATTAAAAGTATATTCAAAAATTCCGTATATTTTATTATACGTGTGTAATACAAATTAATATAACTAACGATCAAATTACACACTTTTACGCTCACTGATTTGAACCAAATTGAAATATAGTTAGATTATAACTAGATATGATTCCTGGTAAAACCGTTTTGATGCATAGGGTAATCCCTAGGCAAAATCTTGAAGTTGCGCTGTTACTAGTGTTTTAATAACGACAAAATTTTCTATAATAGATACGTTATTGTACATTTTATTTTAACGCAAACATATTTATTTATAATTTTAACGTTAATCTAGTGAAAGAAAAACACAAATAATAATCTTTTTATTAAACAAAATTTTATTTTACTAAAACAAGATAATAAATTTTTTATTTAACAATCCAGTCCTTGTTGATTAACATGATAGTTTTTGAATTGATAAAGAAAAGTTTGGAATTGATAAAGAAAGGAATAAAGAACTATTATCAAGTTTTCTAAAAAAACAAAATTAGATTTTGGTTATCGATTGAAATAGAAAAACAAAAGAAAAAACACTCCAAGTATTGAGATTAAAATAAAAACAGAAATAAATTTAATTAGTAAACTTTAATTTTAATAGTGTGCAAGTGAATGTACCACCAAAAGAAAAGTGCTATTTATAAAACAACTTATGCTGGAAAGATTAATGATTTAATTATTTCGCTAGAGAAAAAAAATTAAAAAATTTTGTTTAATAAAAAAATTATTTGTGTTTTTCTTTTATTAGATTAACGTTAAAATTATAAATAAATATGTTTACGTTGAAATAAAATGTACAGTATTTGTAACATATGTAACGTATTTAGAAAATTTTGTCATTATTAAAGCACTATTAACAGCGCAGTTTTAAGATTTTGCCTAGGGATAACCAAGATCTATGCATTAAAACGGTTTCACCAGGAATCATATCTAGTTATAATCTAACTATATTCCAAATTTGGTTCAAATCGGTGAGCGTAACAGGTGTGTGGTTTGGTCGTAAGATTTATGCATGCATTACAAGAATACACAGTTATAAAAATTTATTTTATTAATAAAATAAAATAATATTTAAAAAAAATATATATATATACAGGGTGTTTGATAATTCGAACGTCAACCGTAAAATGCAAGTAGAGTAGGTTAAACTGAGTAGAAAAGTCCTGTATCATTTTGCGATTTTCGTAATAATTAATGAGATATTAATTAAAGAAGATCGACCAATACGCGCGAATCTAAGCGCGCGGCGAGAAGAGACAACCCACGATTATTGTGTAGCGTTTGAGTGCGCGGGGAGAAGGAACAGCCTACCGAGAGGGAGAGAAAGAGAGAGAGAGAGATGCAAAACAATGCGAGAAAACAATTCGGGGCGGTCGCCGCGGTATTCTAGTATTACGCGCTTCTCGCAACGCTTTGTCACGCGCCTAAACAATCGCGTAACAATGGTTGTGGCTATCCCTTCTCCCCGCGCGCTAAAATGCTAGATAATAACGGTATATGGCACGCCGTTTTACTTTTTAATAGCATAAAAAATATTTCATTGAATATAAAAGTTTCAAAAAATAATTGTCTTACAAAATATTAATGAGATAAATTTATTATCGGGACATAATAATAATTCCATGAATTAAAATTACATCTCGACATAAAAATAATTTTATATTTTTATTATGTCTCGACATAATTTTAATTCATCGAATTATCATGATGTCGCGACATAATTTTAATTCATCGAATTATTATTATGTCACGGTATAATAATAATTCGATGAATTAAAATTATGTCGCCACATAATAATAATTCCGAATTTTTATTATGTCTCGGCATAATTTTAATTTATCGAATTATTATGATGTCGCGACATAATTTTAATTCAGCACTGGATTTTTGATTCCACAATATTGATAGCACTGCATAGCAACAATGTGAAGAATAGAATATCAGTGTCATCAATATTGTGGAATAAAAAAATTCCCAGTTGTTGAATTAAAATTATGTTGTGACATCATAATAATTCGATGAATTAAATTTATGTCAAGACATAATAAAAATTTAGAATTATTATTATGTCGCAATATAATTTTAATTCATCGAATTATTATTATACTGTGACATGATAATAATTCGATGAATTACAATTTTGTCGCAATATGATAATACCATGAATTAGAATTATATCGAGATATAACAAAAATTCGGAATTATTTTTATGTCCAGATGTAATTTTAATTCATCAAATTATTTTTATGTCGTGACATAATTTTAATTCATTGAATTAAAATTAAGTCGCGACATCATAATAATTCAATGAATTAAAATTATGTCGAAACATAATAAAAATTTGGAATTATTTTTATGTCCTGATATAATTGTAATTCAACGAATTATTATTATGTCGCTACATAATAATAATTCATCGAATTAAAATTATGTCACGACATAATAATAATTCCATGAATTAAAATTACGTCTGGATATAAAAATAATTCCGAATTTTTATTATGTCTCGACATAATTTTATTTCATTGAATTATCATGATGTCGCAACATAATTTTAATTCATCGAATTATTATGATGTCGCGACATAATTTTAATTCAACAACTGGTGATTTTCTACAATATTGGTAGCACTGACTAGGGACAATGCGCAGAATCGAAGTGCCAATGAACAGTTCCTTAAGTATATTGTTTTAAGTAATATACGTGACTTTCCCGCGTTTGCATACTTAACCTATTTGGAAAATAAAGTGCTATAATCAGGTAAGTGAGTTTATTTTATTTATTAAAATGTCTTTAAAAAAATGACGTCTTCTTAAGTATATTGTTTCTAAGTAATATACGTGACTTTCCCGCGTTTGCATACTCTATTTGGAAAATAAAGTGCTATAATCAGGTAAGTGAGTTTATTTTATTTATTAAAATGTCTTTTAAAAAATGACGTCTTCTAAGCCTCTCTCTCTCTTTCTTTCTCTCTCTCTCTCTCACTTGCTCATTTACTTATTCTTTTTTATCATTATAAATTAATAATTAAAAATTTATGTAGCTACCATATAAAGGATGGAAGAAAGAAGTCGAGTAGAAGTTTATATAGCAAGAACTCTTAGGAGAATTCGACAAATAATTGCTGATGCTGTAAGATCTTATGAATGTTCGAATAATATAGAGTACAATTTGCTGTATACAGCTAAGACAAACTTAAGGAGAATATCTACCGAAATATCAGTGAACACTTATAACAAACTTCTGGAAGCAATAGAAGCTTTATTTTTAATTCGACGTGAAGAATATCAGAAACGAGGCTATGTTGCACCTAGAATAAATTTGAACAGTCAGTATTTTTTTATTATTACCAAAGTATAATTTTAATAGAAATAAATATTAATTATTTATTTAATTATTGAATTTTATAAATAGAAAAAGGTCGTCCTGCTGTTCAATTAAATGAAGAACAATTGGTTTTATTGTACGATGAAGGGTGTACTGCTACTAGTATGGCACACCACTTAGGTTGTTCAAGAAGTACCATTTATAAAAAGTTATACGAATTAGATATGCCCATACGTGCACGGTATTCACAAATATCAGATGATGAATTGAAAATAAAAATTGTACAAATTCATCAAGAACATCCTAGAGCTGGACATACAGTACGTAAAATACATACATTCTCTCCTCTATGCTTTTCTCCTTTTATCTCTCTTTTACTTCTCCAATTCTTTCTTCCCTTTCTTCCTCTTTTTCTTCTCTCTATTGAAAATTTTTGAAATATTTTTATTAATATACCTAAAAATAATTATAATGAGAATAAATTAAAGATGATGCAGTCATATTTAAAAGCAGCAGGAATTTTTGTACCAAGACGTCGAATAAGAGAAACTTTGAATATAATAGATCCAATTGGAACTGCGAGCAGATGGAGTCAGGCAATTAAAAGAAGGACTTATAAAGTAGCAACACCAAATTCTTTATGGCATATGGATGCACATTTAAAACTGTCAAGGCATAATTTCTTTTCATTATTTATATTAATATAAGCTTTTTCTTTTTTTTTATCTTTTTCCACACAATCATTTATAGATTATTTATAAATTATATAGATTATTCATAGGTTATTCACACAATTTTATATACAATTATTTATAAATATAATTAATTTATATTCAAATTTACAGATGGGGTTTTGTGATTCATGGTTGCATTGATGGATATTCTAGATTGATAATATATTTAGTATGCGAAACATCTATTCAAGCAGAACCTGTCGTCAATTTCTTTGTGAATGCAGTAAATAGTTATGGTCTACCTTCACGGGTACGGTCAGATCATGGATATGAAAATCTTCTTGTAGCTGTTTTAATGAACACAATTCGCGGTATGCATAGAGGAAGCCATATAACTGGCAAATCTGTTCATAACCAAAGAATAGAAAGATTATGGGTTGATGTTTTTAAAGAAGTGTGTGATTCAATTTATACTGAATTATATTCTTTAGAAGATCAAGGCTTATTAGATATTGAAAACATCACGCACAGGTATTGTGTACAATATATTTACAAAAATATTATTAATAAAAAGCTATTATCTTTTCAATCTGCATGGAATGTCCATAGCCTGAGAACAGAAAATAATAAGTCTCCACGGCAACTATGGCTGGAAGGAATGTTGGAAAATTACAATACGACTTCTACAGCAGTGCGTGATATTTTCGATACTAATAGGACTTTATATGAAAAGCTTTCTGAATCCTTACAAACTTTAGGAATCGATCTTTCCATTCCTGTTATAAACAATAATATGAGTCTCCCTTTTTCGTCTTTTACTGCGATATTACAAATAAATGAAGAACAAAAATTGCATTTAGAGAATATTGTTAGTTCAGAAGAAAAGTGTAATAAAGAAAAATATATACTATGTGTAAATTTTTTAAATTCTTAATATGCTATAATTTTATGTAAGTTAATGTACACGAATGTGATAATTTTTAGTTTTAATGGACTCAGCTTCTTGCTATTATATACGATATTGCAGATATCAATATTTGAATGTAACTACCATTCCTATTATATGAATAAAATAAACTTTGTTAATTTTGCTTTATAAGCAAATACAGTTATTTAAAAATTTTGATAAAGTTACTTTTTTGTACAACAAAATTATTCTCTATATTATTATATGTTAATATAATACATTATCACTATAAACAATAAGGAATTAAATAAAAAATATTTTTCTTTTGTCTTAAAAATAAATTTATTTTTATTTATAAAATTATAAAAACATTGCATGCAATTTTAATGTTTTAACAAGATACATATTCAATCTTTAAGTTATTATAATAATAAAAGCAATTGTTAAAACTATAATTGTATTTGCTTTTTAACATTTTAACAAAACAAAAAATTTATTAAACAAAAATCAAAATAAATTTTCTATATCTTATAATTTTCTATATCTTGTTAGAATCATGTGTGTATCATCTTTCCTTGGAATTATGCATTTATGTCTATGAACTTAATATTATAATGTATGAGTTGAATAACAAATGTTAAAATTAATACTAAAATGATAAAATAAAATTAATTGTATAAAGAAAATAAAAATCTTGTCTCTCTCTTCTCAATTCTAATTGTTATATAAATTAAATTAATAAACATTTTTTATTTTGTATTAAATAAAATTAACTAAAAATTTTTAAATTGTAAAAAATGCAAAGCAGTTAATTTAAAAAATGGACACTATTTTATTTCTTTGTGTGTATGATTTTGAATACTTAAATTTAAAAGAAAATAACATTCGAGTATTAGTACATTGTATATTCCATGATTTCCTCGGTAAACATATATTCAATTCTATTTAAACATATATTCAAATCGTTCTTTAAATCATCATAATTTGAGTATGTTTTTGGCAATGTTATAGTGTTAGTACATGTATTAAACATGGGTCTCTGACTTAATCCAATTGTGTCATTAAATTTAATATCAATATGCATTGGCATAAGGAAAGAACCAGTAATCAAAAATATCAAATTTGCCAATTTATCTTTATCAAGACAATGAATATACATGGTAAAATAATGTAGTATATCATTTTCTTCATTTGTTAAATGAGGGTCATTTACTAAACAATTGACTACTTTTGTAGCAGTAGGGGTCTGCATATCTAAAAGGATATCAAAAGCACAATTATTCCAGAAGTTAGCATATTTTTCTGGTGATACACCTTGCCGAATTTTTGCAATCAATTTCTTGGGTTTCTCTATTAAAATTTCTGTGGCAATAATTTTTAATTGTTCTGACAATGTTTCGGAACTTGGTCTCGCAAAAAATCGATTTGTTTGAAAAAAGTCCTGAATAGTCTCAGTTTCCTTATCAGTTAAAGACATAAAATTTTTAAAGCCTTTTTTAAAATCCTTCGTAAGTACGGATTTACATAATGTAATAATTCTTGTAATAAAATGTCAAAATTAATATCTCTTTCAGGCTTTGCAATTAACATTAATGTAATACTTGATAATTTCGCTGGTATGTTATTTGTTAAGAGTAACATATGCAAGATTCGTCCAATTATGACGAATTTGTCTAATTCGTTTAGTTTGTTTAGTTCTAAGTATGGAACTACACAGTCTTCACCTCGAAAAAATATACTCTCACATTTAACAAAAAAGATATTAAACATTTCCTTAGTAAGACCACCTCCATCAAGATCTATCTCTCCAAGAAAAGTAACGTGCAAATTTTTGTTAACTATTAGTTCATCCATATATATATTCATTAAATCATGAAAACAGTGGCTCCTAGATATTTGTATAGTAACTGTTTCTGCATCTTCCGGAAGGGACGGAAATACTAAGTATTTCTCCACATTAATAATTTCCTCTTTAGTACCTTAAATTAATAATTTATTATTATTTTTTTGAAATCAAATCAAATACAAAATAAATATTGACCATAATTTTTTTTAAATTTTTATTTCTTTTTTTCTAATGAATACCTTTACCGAGAAAATTTGATATCATATTTTATATCAAAAATTACTATGCTTAGCAGTAGGCTCATACCCATGGATCATAAAGGAATTAGAAAAAATTGTTACTATGTTTTCATGTGTGAAAAGCATAGTAAAATTTTTTCTAATTCCTTCATAATCTGCGACTCCTGTCGAGCATAATAATTTTTGATAAAATATTCTCCATGTACATTACTAAATCAGGAGACGCGGTAGCGTCTCCGGCCATGTTCAAAAATAGAAACTACAAGTAGACGCTACAAGTCTCTTATCCCGCACCCTTAAAGTCGACTTTTTGGGGGTGTAGAACTATTAAAATATAAAAAATTTTGAAATGCCTGTAGCATATTCCGAAAGGTGGTATCGCCACGAGTAAGTTAAGCCAAAAAAGAAAAAAATCGGTCAAGCCGTTCTGGACATATAAACGGTCAAAAAGTGATGTTTTTCACGAAAAATGAAGTAACGTCTTCTTCTTCTTCTTCTTCTCTGTCCGCAATCATATGTACTTCTCTTCTCTCTTACCTTTCACTCACACCTCCCCCAACTTCCACTCACCCCCCCCCCTCCCCTCCCTCCCCCCCTCTCCCCTCCCCTTCTCAATTTTTTCGTCTTTTTCGCTCTATTTCGCACTTTTTCATCATCTTTCACCCCCTCTCACTCTCTCACACCCTTTCTGGTGTATTTACCATTTATTAAAAATTTTCAAAAACCACCCCTTAGACGTGAAATTTAATTTAATCTAGCTTGTGCTAGACGTCCAATTAGAAAAATTATTTTTTCATATGTACTTCTCTTCTCTCTTACCTTTCACTAACACCTCTCCCAACTTCCACTCACCCACTCCCCCCTCCCCTCCCCTTTCTCCCCTCCCTTCCCCTCCCCTCTCCCCTCCCCTTCTCAATTTTTTCGTCTTTTTCGCTCTATTTCGCACTTTTTCATCATCTTTCACCCCCTCTCACTCTCTCACACCCTTTCTGGTGTATTTACCATTTATTAAAAATTTTCAAAAACCACCCTTTAGACGTGAAATTTAATTTAATCTAGCTTGTGCTAGACGTCCAATTAGAAAAATTATTTTTGGATTTATTGCGTGCCCAAACAAAAATACGATAGTTGCAATAGCGCTGAAATCGGGCTTGCTTTAGGCGCCCAATTAAAGAAATTTGGAGTGCTCTGCTTATAAAAGATATCCCAGAGACGATTAATTTGTGTATTAGTTATATATTTAAAAATATTTTATACCAGATGTAGTTTACACCAGACGTAATGATCGTGTTAAAATCGGAGAGACGAATAAAATATATGGTTGCGTGCTCACAAGAATAGCTGATGGAGGAGCTCATTCTTTATTTTCAATATTATTGTATTTTTGACATACAAACGGTTAAACATCTCGGAGAAATAAAGACAGTTAGCGAGTGACTGTGTCAGTGTCAAAATTAAAACGGAATAAAAATCTATTTGAAATTAGGTCATCACTTCAACGATAAAAATAATATAAGTATAAGTATATAACTACGTACAACTATATAATGTAAAAATAATTATTTGAATATATTGATGAAAGAATATTAGCATTTTAATAAATTATGTTATTTATTGAAATTTTATAACTTAATCGATATATTGTGTTACATACGTTACATGTAATTTCAGTTTTACTAATTCAAACTATTAATGATACATTAGTGGTTCTAGTAATCATTTCGTGCATCGACTTTACTAAAAATTGACTCTATTGATAAACTACGTAAATTACACGCGGAATAATAATAGGGAAATACTGTAACTAAAATACAGAAATGTAACAGAAGCGTATATAAAAAGAAGTATATGGAGATTTTCGCACACAAGTGTCTTACAAGAACCCGTAAATTAACCCCATAAGAAATGTTAATTAAAGAAATGTTAACGACATAGGTCCCATACTTTTGCGATGTACCGTTTTTGAGATATTGAATTTCACCCCTAAGCGGTAGTTTTTGAAAATTTTTAATAAGTGGTAAATTAACCCCATAAGAAACCGATAATTAACGACACAGATACAGATATTTAGTAACAAAAAATTTATTCTATTATTGAAATCATGTAAACGATTAATCCGCACATTGTAATTGAAACAAATGCACTTTGCAGTAAGAGCTTTATTGTGTTAGTTTTCTTCATTTAAAAAGTGCTATAATAAAATCATTTAATTATTAATGACAGTATTCTTCAAATCAAGAAAACTAATACAATTCTGCCTACAAAGTGTGTTTGTTTTAATAATAGTATGCAGATTATTTAACAGTTCAGTTATTTGTATCTTTTACATGATTTTAATATTAGATTAATATTTTTGCTTAGATATTTAATGGACGAAATTGCATATGCATTTCAAGAAACAAAATATATTACAGGGTCAAAAAATATTTCAAATATCATTTTTCAATCACATTATTCATTGCAATAACAAAATAAACTTTTGATGGGTAACGATAACTTTGATCAACAACACTTTTAATACCATTATATAGAAAGCTTAATCCAAAAACAACGTATTTTTTTAAATAACGCAATAGTATCAGAAAAATTTTTTGATCTAATGACATATTTTGTTTTCTGAAATACATATATACAATTTTGTCAATAAGGTATTGAGTACAATAACTCGAATAACAATAACAATAAAAGCAGACACATCTATATTATAATGTCATCGACACGCTTAGATACATATGGGACAAAAGTGTTATTATTTATTATTATTATTGTGTCGCGATCCTCTCCTTCCACCTCTGCGGCCTCTCGGACCGCTGCCCCAATAATATTGGGCCTCGGACAGCCGCATCAGAAACCGCATAAAACGTTCATTTTGGACGCGGGCCCCAGCGCGTCTTCCTCTGTAAACTGTAATTAAAAAATAAATTATTAATAACTAGATATAACATATGGTACATTTTGTATCGTATATTATTTAGGTACATTTAGGTATATATCAATTCCGCTGATTAGATATTTAATAGCAAAAATATTAATCTGATATTGAAATCGTGTAATTCATACGTATAATTGAACTATTAGATAATTCGCATTCTATTATCGAAACAAACATATTTTTCTAGCCAAAGGTTGATTGTGTTAGTTTTCTTGATTTGAGAAGTATTATTAAATCATTTAATTTTATTTTTTTCGCTCAAGTAAATTTATCAGTTTTTTAATCACAATATTGCAATAACAAAATAAACTTTTGATAAATAACGATATTTTTTTCAACAATGCTCTTAATACCGTTATATGAGAAACTTAATTCAAAAATAACGTTTTGATTGAATATTTCTTTGATCCAATGTTATATGTATTTTATTTCCTGAAACATATGTATATTCAATTTTTTGATCAAACTTATTTGAACGAAAAAAATTATTAAATAATTTAAATATAGCAGTTTTTAAATCAAGAAAACTAACATAATCTACCTCTGTTTATAAAGTTAGTTTCAATCACAATGTGTCGATTAATTAACAGTTTAATTATTTATATCATTTACACGATTTCACTTAAACTATTTGATAAAATTGTATATACATAATTCGGAAAACAAAATGTTATTAACAAAAATTAATTAAAATATGTGTACCTCTACGTTCGGAGTTGGTGGCGATGGGGCCGGTGGCGACGGGGTTGGCGGGGACGGAGCCGGCGGTGGCGCAATTGGCAGCGATGGGGCCGGCGGCGACGGGGCCGGCGGCGACGGGGCGGGCGGCGACGGGGCCGGTGGCGACGGGACCGGCGGCGACGGGGCCGACGGCAACGGGGTTGGCGGCAACGGGGCCGGTGGCGACGGGGTCTAAGGCGTCACTCATTACTATCTAAAATTAAATATAAATAAAGAATATTACAGATATATTATATTATAGAATATAATAACATAATAATGTTATATAATAAGGAACAACGATACTTACATCTTTGTCTGTCATTTCGAATTTGGAGTTCCGTTATTTTAAAATTTTATATAAGTAAAGAATATTAATATTTTGCGATTAGTATGTATCGATTTGCTTTCGTAATTGCTGTTGCGTTTAATCTTATATTTGTCGTATGTGCGAATGCAATTTTGTGTGTGTACTGAACGCAGTAGAAAAGTCGGAAGATATTAACAACCCGCGTCGATTCATTAATCACATTAAATTTATTAACAAATAAATTTATTAAAGATAATTGAACGATCAAACGAGCCCGCCGAAGGCGGGCGAAGTTCGATCGTCATTATACGAAGACGTCTCGTTCAAAGATGATTACATGTAGTAGCGCCAGCTATGCCCAAATCCACAACGTTTAGAGAACTAAAAACTCGAACCTCCCGCGTTCAGCGCCACTCCCTTGAGTGTGGCGGTTACCTACCTCATTGTGTTTAGAGATCATTATCTAAAAAAAAAAGAAAAAATTTAACACAGGAATTGTTAAGTAATGACTTCTCATTTATGATTACGGGTACATTGGGGGAACAGAAAAGGAACTTTAGATAAATCGAGTCACCTCTAATGTTATTTGTCTTAGAAGGGTGGGAGGTAATCATCTTTGAACGAGACGTCTTCGTATAATGACGATCGAACTTCGCCCGCCTTCGGCGGGCTCGTTTGATCGTTCAATTATACTACGACGTCTCGTTCTCAATGATTACATGTAGAATTTCAGAGCTTGTGTTTTATTTTTTTTTTTTTTTTTTTTTTTTTTGGAACAATGTATCATATACATATCACTTAAGAATGGAGAATGCAAAAGTGTCCTTATCAGTATTAATTGGCCTATTATAGAATTTATTGAAAGTATCTGACTTCTTGGACCAACCCGCTGTGCGTCTGATAGTATCGATATCGACACCTTTGTTAAAGGCCTTGGAAACGGCCGCATGTTTGGTACTATATGCTGAAAAAATATCTGTGTCAACTCCAGCCTTCTTCAAAAGGGCTTTAATCCAATGAGATAAAGTTTGAGCTGTTATCGGTTTATGTGGTTTAACATTGGAAATAAACAGATTTTTGCTATCTCCTCTAATTGGTTTCGTTATCTCTAGATATTTTAACAAGCACTTGGCTACACATAAACGCTCATTATCTTTCAAAAAGGGTATCACCATATTGGGCTGAAAATTCCCAGGTTTTGAAGTTTTAATTAAAGATGGGATTCTAATTTCAATTTGTGACTCTGTGAGAGGATAATATTATCAATATCAATTGCAGCCATTGTTTGTAAGCGATGGTGAGGACCAGCAGGGTAGCTGTTTTTCCTGCTAATTCTTTCAACTGCAATGAGTCATTGTTTGGAAGTTCTTGTATGAAATCAAGTACCTTATCCACATTCCATGTTGTTTCGTACTTTGGTTTTGTAGGGCGTTTTTTGAAAACACCACGCATGAAACGCGAGATCAACTTGTCATTTGAAAACTGCTGTGCTGTGATAAGTGCTATTGCTGCCTTATCGGAGTTTAGAGTTCCATACTTCGCACCCTCCTGTATTATTGTGTCGCGGTCCTCTTCTTCCACTTCTGCGGCCTCTCGGACCGCTGCCCCAATAATATTGGGCCTCGGACAGCCGCATCAAAAACCGCATAAACCGTTCATTTTGGACGCGGGCCCCAGCGCGTCTTCCTCTGTAAACTGTAATTAAAAAATAAATTATTAATAACTAGATATAACATATGGTACATTTTGTATCGTATATTATTTAGGTACATTTAGATATATATCAATTCCGCTGATTAGATATTTAATAGCAAAAATATTAATCTGATATTGAAATCGTGTAATTCATACGTATAATTGAACTATTAGATAATTCGCATTCTATTATCGAAACAAACATATTTTTCTAGCCAAAGGTTGATTGTGTTAGTTTTCTTGATTTGAGAAGTATTATTAAATCATTTAATTTTATTTTTTTCGCTCAAGTAAATTTATCAGTTTTTTAATCACAATATTGCAATAACAAAATAAACTTTTGATAAATAACGATATTTTTTTCAACAATGCTCTTAATACCGTTATATGAGAAACTTAATTCAAAAATAACGTTTTGATTTTCTTTGATTGAATATTTCTTTGATCCAATGTTATATGTATTTTATTTCCTGAAACATATGTATATTCAATTTTTTGATCAAACTTATTTGAACGAAAAAAATTATTAAATAATTTAAATATAGCAGTTTTTAAATCAAGAAAACTAACATAATCTACCTCTGTTTATAAAGTTAGTTTCAATCACAATGTGTCGATTAATTAACAGTTTAATTATTTATATCATTTACACGATTTCACTTAAACTATTTGATAAAATTGTATATACATAATTCGGAAAACAAAATGTTATTAACAAAAATTAATTAAAATATGTGTACCTCTACGTTCGGAGTTGGTGGCGATGGGGCCGGTGGCGACGGGGTTGGCGGGGACGGAGCCGGCGGTGGCGGAATTGGCAGCGATGGGGCCGGCGGCGACGGGGCCGGCGGCGACGGGGCCGGCGGCGACGGGGCGGGCGGCGACGGGGCGGGCGGCGACGGGGCCGGTGGCGACGGGACCGGCGGCGACGGGGCCGACGGCAACGGGGTTGGCGGCAACGGGGCCGGTGGCGACGGGGTCGGCGTCACTCATTACTATCTAAAATTAAATATAAATAAAGAATATTACAGATATATTATATTATAGAATATAATAACATAATAATGTTATATAATAAGGAACAACGATACTTACATCTTTGTCTGTCATTTCGAATTTGGAGTTCCGTTATTTTAAAATTTTATATAAGTAAAGAATATTAATATTTTGCGATTAGTATGTATCGATTTGCTTTCGTAATTGCTGTTGCGTTTAATCTTATATTTGTCGTATGTGCGAATGCAATTTTGTGTGTGTACTGAACGCAGTAGAAAAGTCGGAAGATATTAACAACCCGCGTCGATTCATTAATCACATTAAATTTATTAACAAATAAATTTATTAAAGATAATTTATCATTAACGATAATTCATCGAAATTTCGTTCCGCAGAAGTAGAATATTTATTGCGCCACCAAGTGTGCGAGCACATCGTGATTATCTTTTCGTGAGCGAGAATTGTCGATTCCTGTGTATAAAAACGTCGTCACCAAATTCCGCATACCGTAACGCGTTCGGGAAATGCTCCAGAACCATAACACGATCCGCGAAGTCGCAATCGATACATACTAATCGTAAAATATTAATATTCTTGTCACACGCGGGTTCGATATATCTCAACTTTCGCTGTATGGCAATTATCCCACACACTCGAGACACACGTTTACAATTATTGAATCACTTCGCGGTACACTGAGAAAAAACAGTTGTTTATTCTTAACTAAATATGTTCACGAATTATTATTTAATCTTAAATAATTTAAATATTGAAAATTAAATATGGCATAATAAATCTAACATGACATAATTAATTTAAATACTTAAATATATTTCAATCAAAAAATATTAAAGTATGAAAACTGACACCTTGTCTATTCCGATATCGTGACACGACTAATCGTTGAGTCAATGAATTTCGCGATCTAGAATCGATAGATTGCGGCCTTGCCAGGGATGCGCGACAGGGGTGCGTAATCGCGTGCCCAATCCCGTTATGATACGTCTTATCGCTGCCGCGCGACTTGTACAATGCTGTGCGGGAGGCGAAAGCACCCCGGGCTTACGCCGCTGCCATATTGTCAAATTGCCCTTCCGACCTCCTCCCAGTAGGGTCGTTGTCGACTGGTGGCGATGGTGAAATTCCTTCGCCTCGTGATGCCGCCGAGTCGGATTTCTGGATGCTGCAGAATACAATGTGCCGTTCTTCCTCGGGCGCCTTCTTCGCCCACCACTTCACGCGGTCCTGGCATTCCGCGGCTCGTGGCTTGCGCTCCCTCGATGTCGCGCGACACGTGTGTTGTTCCTGGCCGCGTGTGATCAAAGTCCTGTGTGTGAGTTGCTACCGTTTCAAAGTCACCGACAGCAATAATTTCCAGTGCGTCGAAAAAACCGCCGCTTTAATCAGGTAATTGTTTTATATTATACGCACCAAAACATTTATTTATTATAAATTAATTAACGCATATATGCTGTTAAGTTATTATTACGTATAAGTATATGCAAGATAATTAGCAATGATGTAATGATAGCACTCTTCAAATCTAGAAAATTAACACTATCGATATCTGTCAAAGTGTGTTTGTTTCAATCACAGTATGCAGATTACTCAGCAATTCAATTATTTGTATTAATTACACGATTTCAATATTAGATCAATTTTTTGCTATTAAATATCTAATCGACGAAATTGCATATATATTTAAAGAAACACAATATATATATTATTGGATTAAAAAATATTTTTAATATCTTTATGTTGTGTAAAACAAATATATCGTTTTTTAATTAAATTTATTATATTATGTAATGGTATTGAGTGTGGTGGTTTAAATTAATGAAATATTTTTTTAAAACACAAATATACTATTGAATCAACAACCTTTTTTCTCAGTGTACGCTTACAATTGCAAAATTGGATGTGTATTATGATTTTTGTAGAAAATTAAACAACTATTTTGCATTATTACTTTTGTAGGAAATTAGACAACTATTTCGTACAATTTTATAATTTTTTAAAATTAATATACACAGTTTTTAGTAAAAATTTTAATTTCGTTCAGATAATTAGTGCATATATGCTGCTAAATCATTATTACGTATAAATATATATACAGGATGATATAAACAACCTTATGAATAACTTGATTTATTGAAAAATAGCAAAAATTAAATGTAGGATGTATGGAATGTCTGGTTTTAATAATGTGATGCCAAAAATAATCAAAGTTATTGATCTATATTAAAATGTTGCAGGAAATTACTTGTATAAAGTGTGGCATAGACGCAGAGAGGCTTTTTCTCTGCTTTGGAAGGCATTTCTGGTTACTCCAATTAGGTAATTACTTTCTATACTTTTATCAAATCCAAATAATTGTACATAAATCATCATAACTTATGTATGTATATATTGTATGTATAACAAATACAATATGTTGTTCCTGGATTAAGTTTCCTATATGCAATTTCGTCATCAACATATTTGTTATTGACATATTTCATCAATGACATATTTTGTAATATTTGGTAATAAAAGACGTTAATCTAATATTGAAATTGTGTAAATGATACAAATATATAACTGAACTATTAGTTAATTGGCACATTATGATTGAAACAAACACACTTTATAAACAAAGTTTGATTAGTTTTCTTAATTTGAAAAATGATATATTTAAATCATTTAATTATTTTTTACGTTTAAGTGAGTTTGATATCAAATAATTGCATATATGTACATATGTCCAATGACCCATATTAACCTGGCACCCCCACCATGAAAAATCGGGTTCGAATACAGTGCATAATTAAGTGCTAATTTATTGCTAATTTATTGCCCTAAGCGCAATTTTATTGCTTTTACCGATTAGCAGGAAATAAATATATGCAAGATAATTAGCAATGATGTAATGATAGCACTCTTCAAATCTAGAAAATTAACACTATCGATATCTGTCAAAGTGTGTTTGTTTCAATCACAGTATGCAGATTACTCAGCAATTCAATTATTTGTATTAATTACACGATTTCAATATTAGATCAATTTTTTGCTATTAAATATCTAATCGACGAAATTGCATATATATTTAAAGAAACACAATATATATATTATTGGATTAAAAAATATTTTTAATATCTTTATGTTGTGTAAAACAAATATATCGTTTTTTAATTAAATTTATTATATTATGTAATGGTATTGAGTGTGGTGGTTTAAATTAATGAAATATTTTTTTAAAACACAAATATACTATTGAATCAACAACCTTTTTTCTCAGTGTACGCTTACAATTGCAAAATTGGATGTGTATTATGATTTTTGTAGAAAATTAAACAACTATTTTGCATTATTACTTTTGTAGGAAATTAGACAACTATTTCGTACAATTTTATAATTTTTTAAAATTAATATACACAGTTTTTAGTAAAAATTTTAATTTCGTTCAGATAATTAGTGCATATATGCTGCTAAATCATTATTACGTATAAATATATATACAGGATGATATAAACAACCTTATGAATAACTTGATTTATTGAAAAATAGCAAAAATTAAATGTAGGATGTATGGAATGTCTGGTTTTAATAATGTGATGCCAAAAATAATCAAAGTTATTGATCTATATTAAAATGTTGCAGGAAATTACTTGTATAAAGTGTGGCATAGACGGTGGCTATACGCAGAGAGGCTTTTTCTCTGCTTTGGAAGGCATTTTTGGCTACTCCAATTAGGTAATTACTTTCTATACTTTTATCAAATCCAAATAATTGTACATAAATCATCATAACTTATGTATGTATATATTGTATGTATAACAAATACAATATGTTGTTCCTGGATTAAGTTTCCTATATGCAATTTCGTCATCAACATATTTGTTATTGACATATTTCATCAATGACATATTTTGTAATATTTGGTAATATTTGGTAATAAAAGACGTTAATCTAATATTGAAATTGTGTAAATGATACAAATATATAACTGAACTATTAGTTAATTGGCACATTATGATTGAAACAAACACACTTTATAAACAAAGTTTGATTAGTTTTCTTAATTTGAAAAATGATATATTTAAATCATTTAATTATTTTTTTCGTTCAAGTGAGTTTGATATCAAATAATTGCATATATGTACATATGTCCAATGACCCATATTAACCTGGCACCCCCACCATGAAAAATCGGGTTCGAATACAGTGCATAATTAAGTGCTAATTTATTGCTAATTTATTGCCCTAAGCGCAATTTTATTGCTTTTACCGATTAGCAGGAAATAAATATATGCAAGATAATTAGCAATGATGTAATGATAGCACTCTTCAAATCTAGAAAATTAACACTATCGATATCTGTCAAAGTGTGTTTGTTTCAATCACAGTATGCAGATTACTCAGCAATTCAATTATTTGTATTAATTACACGATTTCAATATTAGATCAATTTTTTGCTATTAAATATCTAATCGACGAAATTGCATATATATTTAAAGAAACACAATATATATATTATTGGATTAAAAAATATTTTTAATATCTTTATGTTGTGTAAAACAAATATATCGTTTTTTAATTAAATTTATTATATTATGTAATGGTATTGAGTGTGGTGGTTTAAATTAATGAAATATTTTTTTAAAACACAAATATACTATTGAATCAACAACCTTTTTTCTCAGTGTACGCTTACAATTGCAAAATTGGATGTGTATTATGATTTTTGTAGAAAATTAAACAACTATTTTGCATTATTACTTTTGTAGGAAATTAGACAACTATTTCGTACAATTTTATAATTTTTTAAAATTAATATACACAGTTTTTAGTAAAAATTTTAATTTCGTTCAGATAATTAGTGCATATATGCTGCTAAATCATTATTACGTATAAATATATATACAGGATGATATAAACAACCTTATGAATAACTTGATTTATTGAAAAATAGCAAAAATTAAATGTAGGATGTATGGAATGTCTGGTTTTAATAATGTGATGCCAAAAATAATCAAAGTTATTGATCTATATTAAAATGTTGCAGGAAATTACTTGTATAAAGTGTGGCATAGACGGTGGCTATACGCAGAGAGGCTTTTTCTCTGCTTTGGAAGGCATTTTTGGCTACTCCAATTAGGTAATTACTTTCTATACTTTTATCAAATCCAAATAATTGTACATAAATCATCATAACTTATGTATGTATATATTGTATGTATAACAAATACAATATGTTGTTCCTGGATTAAGTTTCCTATATGCAATTTCGTCATCAACATATTTGTTATTGACATATTTCATCAATGACATATTTTGTAATATTTGGTAATATTTGGTAATAAAAGACGTTAATCTAATATTGAAATTGTGTAAATGATACAAATATATAACTGAACTATTAGTTAATTGGCACATTATGATTGAAACAAACACACTTTATAAACAAAGTTTGATTAGTTTTCTTAATTTGAAAAATGATATATTTAAATCATTTAATTATTTTTTTCGTTCAAGTGAGTTTGATATCAAATAATTGCATATATGTACATATGTCCAATGACCCATATTAACCTGGCACCCCCACCATGAAAAATCGGGTTCGAATACAGTGCATAATTAAGTGCTAATTTATTGCTAATTTATTGCCCTAAGCGCAATTTTATTGCTTTTACCGATTAGCAGGAAAATGGCATTAAAGATGGGGGTGCTGACTTGCCATTAAGCTAGCACCCCCACTAACGAAAAACACTTAAAATAAAAGGTAAATTAAAAAACAAATACAATAAAATTTATTGCTAATTAATTGCTCAAAGATACTGTAAACAGAAATTCAAATCATTATTTTCAAAAATATTTAATTTTTAAAAATATACCAACATAAAACCGTGAACATACAAAAGTGGCATTACAAAAAAATAAGTAGTTAATCACATTGACTTATAAAATTATCTCTTGTACTAAATGCTCCGAAAATAAACAATGTCAATATTTATTGCTCGATGTTTAACAAAAATTGATCCGAACTTACGGCTATCCTAACTCGCTAACAACAGTAAAGTATATAAATGCAATTAATTGCTGTTATCATTCTAGTCCTAAAATGTTTCCCTAATTTATTGCTCTCGAAATATATAATATTAAATTTATTGCTCAACATTTGACTTAAAAAAATCGATCTGAACGTGGTGGTGCTAGCTTGTCTACAAGAGTAAAGTACATGAACGTAATTGATTGCTGTGGTCATTCTGGTCTTAAAATGTTTCCCTAATTTATTGCTTCCAAAATATATAATATCGAATTTATTGCTCAGTATTTGACTTAAAAAAATCGATTGGATCGGTTCGCCACGTTCGGATCGATTTTTTTAAGTCAAATGTTGAGCAATAAATTTAATATTATATATTTCGAGAGCAATAAATTAGGGAAACATTTTAGGACTAGAATGATAACAGCAATTAATTGCATTCATGCACTTTACTCTTGTAGGCAAGCTAGCACCACGTTCAGATCGATTTTTTTAAGTTAAACATTGATCAATAAATTTAATATTATATATTTGGAGAGCAATAAATTAGGGAAACATTTTAGGACCAGAATGACTACAGCAATCAATTGCATTCATGTACTTTACTCTTGTAGGCAAGCTAGCACCACCACGTTCGGATCGCAATAAATTTAATATTATATATTTTGAGAGCAATAAATTAGGGAAACATTTTTAGAATTTTAATTGCATTCAGACACTTTACTCTTGTAGACAAGCTAGCACCGCCACGTTGAGATTTTTTTTAAGTCAAATACTGAGCAATAATTCGATATTATATATTTTGGAAGCAATAAATTAGGGAAACATTTTAAGACCAGAATGACCACAGCAATCAATTGCATTCATGTACTTTACTCTTGTAGGCAAGCTAGCACCACCACGTTCAGATCGATTTTTTTAAGTTAAACATTGATCAATAAATTTAATATTATATATTTTGAAAGCAATAAATTAGGGAAACATTTTAAGACCAGAATGACCACAGCAATCAATTGCGTTCATGTACTTTACTCTTGTAGGCAAGCTAGCACCACGTTCAGATCGATTTTTTTAAGTTAAACATTGAGCAATAAATTTAATATTATATATTTTGAGAGCAATAAATTAGGGAAACATTTTAGGACTAGAATGATAACAGCAATTAATTGCATTTCATGCACTTTACTAGGCAAGCTAGCACCACCACGTTCGGATCGATTTTTTTAAGTCAAATGTTGAGCAATAAATTTAATATTATATTGTAGGCATTTTAGGACTAGAATGATAACAGCACTTTACTCTTAGCTAGCACCACCACGTTCGGATCGATTTTTTTAAGTCAAATGTTGAGCAATAAATTTAATATTATATACTTCGAGAGCAATAAATTAGGGAAACATTTTAGGACTAGAATGATAACAGCAATTAATTGCATTCATGCACTTTACTCTTGTAGGCAAGCTAGCACCGCCATGTTTGGATCGATTTTTTTAAGTTAAACATTGAGCAATAAATTTAATATTATATATTTTGAGAGCAATAAATTAGGGAAACATTTTAGGACTAGAATGATAACAGCAATTGATTGCATTTATATACTTTACTGTTGTTAGCGAGTTAGGATAGCCGTAAGTTCGGATCAATTTTTGTTAAACATCGAGCAATAAATATTGACATTGTTTATTTTCGGAGCATTTAGTACAAGAGATAATTTTATAAGTCAATGTGATTAACTACTTATTTTTTATAATGCCACTTTTATATGTTCACGGTTTTATGTTGGTATATTTTTAAAAATTAAATATTTTTGAAATCTGTTTACAGTATCTTTGAGCAATTAATTAGCAATAAATTTTAGTGTATTTGTTTTTTTTTAATTTACCTTTTATTTTTAGTGTTTTTCGTTAGGGGGGGTGCTAGCTTAATGGCAAGTCAGCACCCCCATTTTTAATGCCATTTTCCTGCTAATCGGTAAAAGCCATAAAATCGCGCTTAGGGCAATAAATTAGCAATAAATTAGCACTTAATTATGCATTATATTCGAACCCGATTTTTCATGGTGGGGGTGCCAGGTTAATATGGGTTGTCCAATGATATATCTCATTTCCTAAAACATATGGAATTTTACCAAATAGATCTTTACCTTAATATGATCAAATATGTTCAAGCTGTGTCTACAATAAATACATATTTCGATAACATCCCGTAATAAAACATCTCTTAAAAAATTACCTTTTTAAAAAAAGGTAAAAAAAAGGTGCTAAGTCCGCGTCAAAAAGTATCTTTGCAAAATAGTATAATATTATTTAAAAAACTATTAAAAAACCTATTTAAACCTAGTTAAAAAAACTATAAGTTATTTTAATTATACATTTTACAAAAATAACGATATCAACAAATTGTGCTAGGTAAAAATAAAAGTTTTTAAAAATATTTTAAAATAAAAAATGTTACAAAATAAAAAAATTTAATTGAAAATAATAAAACAATATTATTGTTTAATATACATATAAATATATACATACATATATGGTGGCTAATAACCTATCTTTCGATTATCGACGTCACTTACTGTCGATCGACTATCGATCACACGACGTGACTGAAAACGTGTCCATTAAACAACGTCATGTAGTACATTTCTTCGTCCCTCACCGCAGTCCCTCTTGCCGGCACTTCCAGAGCATCACTAGCGCGATCTTATGTCAAATGCCTCAAACGGAGGTTTTTACGGTCGACGACGACGACGACGTTTCTTAATTAATATTTAGCACATTTTGGACTTTGTGTCATAATAGCACGAAATATAGAGCATGTAGCTCAAAAATAAAAACACTTTTATTATATAATTCATCCCCGCTCTATCGATTAAGATTACTTAGAACTCAATCCGTGGAGCGGATATATGAAAACTAGAAATATTGAGTGCTCTCAACTGACCGTTTCGCGTAAAGAGACAGGAGCGTCTTGTTGCTTGCGCGGACTTAGCAGAAGACACTACCGTGTCTCTTGATTTCGTGCCGTCAAATTCTAAGTGCTGTTTGATCGCCATCTCATCATATTTATATCCGAGATTGGAAAGAAATCTCTATATTAAGAGCTTCTACCATACGATCAAATGATTAATTCGAATGTGCATTGCTCACAATTGGACTAATTGAAAGCAGAAATCGAACAGAAATATCCGAAATAAATCAAATTAACAAGAATAGAAATTCTTTACAATAAAAGATTGCTTTATTACTGTCGCAATATATATCTATCACTAACTTATCATTAATTTTTTTATAAAAAAATATTTCTTTTTCTTCTTCTTTTTCTTAGTTTAGGGCTTTGCCCTGTTATATTCCACCACTTATGTCTCTTCGAGGCCACAATGGTGTTACAAAAAAATACGTTATCAAAAAAATACGTATTTATAAATGTAATCTAACAGATGCAATATGTTTTTTTTCAACAACTTAATTAATTTCAAAATTCGTTACTTAAGAAATAAAAACTTTATTTGATTCAACATTGTCTCCAAAAAATAAAAAAATTTTCCATTTATAAATGGTTCACATTGGTGATTTTAAAACGACTTGTATATAAAAGTTAGCCATTGCATGTAATAAGAGACTTGTAGCGTCTACTTGTATTTTTGAAGGATATTGATTATGCCTAGCACAATGTTGTCATGTATACAGTCTGTGCTTTTAATTTTTGATTGTGTTAGTGTTCTTGATTTGAAAAGTGATATATTTAAATCATTTAATTATTTTTTTCGTTCAAGTGAGTTTGATATCAAATAATTGCATATATGTACATATGTCCAATGACATATCTTATTGTCACTAGTTGTCATGTATACAGTGTGTCCCAAAGTTCGACAACTCTTAAATATTTAAAAAAATATGCATTTTTGCGAAAAATGTTTCAGACAAAAGTTGCAGGGTGTAAAGTGACGCATTTAGTGATGTTCATAATTTGACCTTGGGTTGCATCATAAAAGCCAGATCAAAATCAAGTCGATTTTTTTAAATGGAACACCTTATTTTTGTTTCCAGAATTTAATAGCTGGTGTCAGAAGCTTTTAAAAGCACTATAATTTATTTTATATCTTATATTTAGAGATTGCTAAACTTTTTGGACACACTGTATATTGAGAAAAAAAGTAGTTGAATGAAAAAATATACATTGATTCAACGAAATATTTTATTACGGGTTTATTGCAAACACAGCTTAGTATGCATTTAAATGCATTTAATCATATTAAATTAAATATCAATGTGAAAATTTCATATGTATTTTAAGAAATAAAAAGAAACATTTTATTTTATATACATAAACTATTGTAAATGTGTCTTAATTGATGTAAAGGAAACATAGTTGTTTTCAAGAAAAAGTATGAATTTGCATCTAGATATTTTTTTTAAACATTGATTCTTCATCATTTTGTGCATAAAACTATTGACGTAATATTATCAATAAATGAAACAATTGAAAAATTTAAGGTGGTTTTCTTTATAATTATTTACATCGAATGTTGCGAGGAATAGATATGTTTAAAAAAATTTAGAATGTATCCATTTAGAAAAATTAGATTGTGTTCGCGAGCGAACGAAGGGCCCCGCCGAACCTTCAACACGCTGCATTGCATCGCCTGTGTTGCATGGCCTGTGCAACACAGGTGGTGTAATGCAGCACTAATAAACGTGGAGAGTAGCGGCAGGAATGTGTGTTACACCGCACGCATCTCTGTCGCTGCTCCCCACTCACGCTGTACGCGGGACTTGCGTCCCGCTTTCAATACTTATCGAACTTAGCCGCGCTCACGCGGAGCGCGCTCACATAGCGAAACGGCGGCGCTGCCGTTTCGCTCACTCGAAAAGCCTTGTCATCGTCCCCAATCATTTGAGTCAAATTATATTTATGTACTTGTGTTTATTTAGATCTTTCCGAGCTTTTCTGGAGTGTTCTTTTTATGTCGTCATTTCCTTCAAGAGGAAGTGACGACAGGGAAGAACACCCCAGAGAAGCTCGGTATAAAAACGGATGCGAAGTGGGGACGGACGCCAGTCTACTTAGATACGTTCGAGTACGACCCGCACTTCTTTCATAGTTAAATTCACGCAGTTATTCACACGCTTTTGAGGATAATCGCTCTTTATCCTCTTGCGACTTCTCCGCGCGACAGCAAAGTCGCTTTCTTTGCTCGTGTCGCGCACGCTTTATGCAGTGGAGCCGCTTGCTCCTCGCGCTCGCGAAATCCGTGCTCGCGCGCGTTGCACCCGCCTTCAGCGCGTTCTGTGCTGTTCACCGCGGACTTGCACTGTCCGTGCCTCGTGAACCGAAAGTGGTTGAGTGGCTAAAAAGCATTGTACATAGAAACATTGTAAATATCGAGACTTTTATTCATTATTATTTGACTGTTAAATATACTCTTTTACTCTGTGTTCAAAACTTGCGTGTGATTTATTCTGTGTGTGCGTGTTCGTATCTTTCCGTCTTTGCTCCTCACGTATCCATTCCGTAAAAATTAGATTGACCTTTAAATTTTTGACCCTAATATTTTTACATAGATTTCTTGCTATCGGCTTTAGTTGATAAAGAGGATCTATTTATATATAGAATTTATAGATAACAGAGCAAGTATTCTTAGGAGACATATTGCATGTACTGATTATTTTAGCGTTGCAGAAAATTTTATATAAATTTTTCTGCAACGCCAGTTTAATGTAATTAATTAACTTTTGTTTGTTTTATTAACTATTTATACAACTGTTTTATTTTACAGATTAAAAAAGGATAATCAGCAGCTTAGGCGCTGTATAAAAGCTGCCATAGCAAAGCGCTGAATTAAAATATCGGCTGCTGAATAGCGCTGAATTCTGGCTGCCCTAGGCGCCTAATTAGAAAAATTTGGTTTGTAATACTTGCATTACTACAAGGTTGCCTCAAGTGCTGTATATTTATAAATAAAACTGTTCCAAGCATCAATTGAAAATGGATCAATGTCACAAGTTTTATTACGGCAATACGGAAAGAGACATTTTGGCTTCCAAAGAATGGTTGACGGAAACAATAATAGATAGTTTCCATGCGCTACTCGAAAGAAATTCTGATTATGCACCTCAACCTGTATGGCTGACAATATTTCCCGAGCAGATTGTTCCACTCGATAATTCAAAGAAGAAGCATTTGCAAATACTACACAGTGATTTCGGTGGCGGACATTGGATTACTTGCCATTATGACGCAAAGTCTGTTATTATATATGATTCTCATGAAGGCAGTCGTAATGCAAATATACAACATTTGAATGAAAAAATTCGAATTTTTGTGGAGAGATTATTTCCCTTTTATGACTTTCAAAACAATTCGATAGTTTTTCCTAAAGTTCAGTCGCAAGGCGACAGTTATAATTGTGGTCCTATGGCAATTGCGATTGCTACATCGATTCTGTTCGGCATAAATCCTTGCATCGTGACGTATGATCGATCTTTGCTAAGACCTCATTTAGCCGCAATGTTTGCAAGACAAACAATAACTCATTTTCCATACCTCTCTAATACAACTGCTCCATTAACGCTATTGCCTTTGGAGACATTGAAAAGACGAGAGGCGGATGCACTAAGAAAAAGACTTGTACGTAGCAAAGAAACTGAAGAACAGCGTTCGAAACGACTCGAAAAAGATACTATTTCTCACAAACAAAAATATGTTATGAATCGTGAAACAAAATGTCAGAAGATGCGTGATCTGTACAAAAAAAATCCTGAAACAAAATGTCAGAAGACGCGTGATCTGTACAAAAAAAATCCTGAAACAAAATGTCAGAAAACGCGTGATCTGTACAAAAAAAATCCTGAGACAAAATGTCAGAAGATGCGTGATCTGCACAAAAAAAAGAGACAACGCGTGATCTGTACAAAAAAAATCCTGAGACAAAATGTCAGAAGATGCGTGATCTGTACAAAAAAAATCCTGAGACAAAATGTCAGAAAAAGCGTGAGGGGGGGGGGGGGGGGGGAGGGCGTGAGACAAAATGTCAGGAAAATGCGTGAATTTGTACAAGAAAAATCGCGTGGAGGGACAGAAATGTCAGGAAGATGGCGGGTGAGGGTCTGTAGCAAAAAAAAAAAATCCTGAGAAAAACAAAATGTCAAG
>CABEGB010001036.1:684460-787476 GCA_901521435.1 Crematogaster levior
TATTACATCTTTTTTTGTTTATAATTTAAATATATATTATTATAAATTTATTTATTACAAAATTTCTAATTTTTATCAATAGGTAAGTATTAAAAAATGAAATTAAAATTTAATAATATTTGAAATTTTTCGTGCTGTGAGAAAACGATTTTGATTGGCTGACAAGTGCGTGACGTCACATTGCAATAGTTTTAAATCGTCTGCTAAGGTTTGCGATACTAATACGGCCGTTCCTGAATTTATTGTAAATATCTAAATAAAATAAAATGCCAAATCAATTAGATTCAGGATTTGTTAAAGCAGATTCAACGAATCTGCCAAAAATAAGTGTGTTTATGGTATGGGAGTATATTGTTACTGATGAGCGATATAATGCACCAGAAGTTCGAGGAATAAAAGCAACTTTGTAAGTACAAATACATATTATTATTATTATTACAGTAGTAATTCTTTTCAATACTATTTCAAATAGTATGAATAATTATCATAATTAACGTATCGTAGATCATCGAGAGAAAATTATGGAGACTCCGCTACAGGTTATGTCAGCGTTAAACGAGAAGGCTCTATTTGTATTGTGAAGGGAAGAATCTGCCCTGAACATCGAGTTCGACAAAAAGATTATACTGTAATCTGTAAAGTTGACGAGGAAAAAGAAAGAGTTCAACACGTAGAGTGCCTTGACTGTGCAGCATCAGAAGGTTAAAATATTTGATAATATAATTTCAAACACAACTAAATTTTTTTTCTAAAAGTAATAATTCCACAAATAGTCATTTAATTATTTTTATAGAACACTGTTATTTGAATTTTCTAAATAAAAATTCAGGATAAAAGCTTACAATTAGTAATACTTCTACCAATATAAACACATAATATATTTTTGTATAAATAAATGTAATTTAATTATAGGAGGATGTAAGCATAGTATTGCTTTTCTAATGTGGCTTAATAGACGATATGAGTCTGCATCTCCAACTGAAGTTGAATGTTATTGGAGAAAATCAGCGTTATCTAATGTTGGAACCTCAAAGAAATTTATCACAGCTAATGAGATGACAAAGAACTCTAAATCTACAATTGAAGATTTTGCTGATAACTCTAATTTTTTAAATAAAGTAATTGAACAGGCAAAAGCAAAACAAATAGATAGTCAGTTGTCAAGACATACATTCGATTTATTGGAAAGAACAGTTTATACATTATCAATTTATCAGTTAATGTTTAACTTTTGTACACAAACAGACTCATTGTCAGCTGATAATTTTATAAAGTTTGCAAAAGAGAAAATGTTTGAAAATTTATGCAAAGAAGCAGAAAAAAAGACTAAAGACCAAAAAGATGATGCATTGTGGCATGAACTAAGATTCGGCAGAATAACTGCATCTAATATATACGAAGCTAGTCGATGTCATACAGCAAAAGGTAACTTAGTACATCGCATTATTGGAGCAGCTAAAGTGTATGATAATATTCACATGGAACGTGGAAGAAGATTAGAAAAATTAGTTGTTGCAGAAATTGAAAAAGAATTAGAATTAAAAACTAAAAAAAGTGGCTTATTATTAATTTCATCACTACCTATACTAGGAGCTTCACCAGATGGAATTGGTCAGGATTTTATTTTGGAAATTAAATGTCCAAACTCAGAAAAAACTGTAAAAAACTATTTATCCCAAGGACAAATAAGTCAAAAATATAAAGGACAAATGAACTTACAAATGCTGGCTGCAGAAAAGAAAAAAGGATTATTTTGTGTTGCTGATCCAAATTTCGAAAATAACAAGCAATTCAAGTTTATATGGATAAAATATGATGAAAAATTCACATATGATATGATTGAAAAAGCTATGAATTTTTGGAAACAACACATTTTTCCTGTTTTATTAAAATCTATTACAAGATAAAAAAATATTCAAAATTATAATATAATTAATATTATTACATGCATTATGTATTACATACATATAATTAGTTTAAAATATGTCTTAATATATAATCTTAATAAAATAAAACTAAGTTAACATTTATAGATTATTGTATCAGTAAATCTTAAAATATATAAAATATAATATAAATAAATTTTTGTTTAATTATTGCGTGTTTTATTACTTTATATTACTTTAATATTTAATATATTACTTTAATAATTTTTATGAAAAAAAATCAAGATCTCTTTAAATTATTATTTATAAAAAAAATTCTTTTTAATACTAATAAAAAATTGTACATATAACTTATTGTTCATGTAAAGTTCTATCCTTTTTATTAATGTTTGAAATGTTAACAGATTTTAATTGCTTACATAATTATATACAAAAAGTTATCAATAAGAAAATTAACTGATTTAAAAAATTAAGTCAAAAGTAATAATAAATACAAATAATGTTAACTAAAAAATGTATTTTTAATTCTTACTTTATAGTTAGTGATCTAATACATAATTATTTTTTAATTATTGGATTTTGCAGATTATTAGACCTGCCACAATAGTTACAATATTATCAATATAGGGCATTGCATTCCAGTCGAGACAAGAATGAGGCTCTAATATTTTATATTCACGAACTCTCCTTATTACTCTTTCGATGTGAATTCTTAAACTTGCTATGCTTTTAGTTTTCAATACTTCTTCTTTTGTAGATTTTGTAGAAGTAGAGACAGATGGTGGGCGAAGTAGCTCACACCCTTTTTGAGTTAAAATTGTCTGTATTTGTTTAAATCCTCTGTCAGCCATAATCCCACAGTTTCTTGGTAAAAAATTCATTATTTTACTTTCTTCAAATAATAAAGTATCACTAATTCTGCCTCCATATCCAGAAGATATAAAAGTAATAAATCCGTCAGGAGTGCAAGCTATTAAATATTTTAAAGTGTTGCATTTTTTGTACTCTGACCAAGTCAAAGCTTGTTGCACTGGATTAGATGGCTTTTCAATTTCTATTTCAAAAGCATCAAGAATAGCACATACGTGGCTATAGTATGCACGAAATGCTACTGGCAAATTTTTTTTTATGCTATTTGGGTCTGGACAGTACACAAGAGTTTTTAAGTAATGCGCTAGGGGATTTACTGTTTTATTAAACACTCTACTAGCCTGCGATGTCGATAAACCAAATTGATCTCCTAATCGACTAAATGTATCATTTGTCTAATAATTTTTGTTTATCTTTTATTTTAGCTGAAGAGTGTGTATGCAATAAATTTAAAGTTGATTTATATAAAATCTGTGATGTTGATCCTGCAACAATTGATGTATTTCCTGAGTTAATTATTTCTGTTGTACAACTAGTTGAAGGTATACATATAGATTGTACATATGATGTACTTGACGTATCATTCTGCAAATTAAAAATAATCATATTTAATTACATTGCTTAAAATAAAATTCTGTTGTTTATTTGTTAATTATTTATAAAATAAGAAAAGGATATTACATGTTAGAAATCATAAAAATACTCTAATGAATGCTGTTATAGAAAAGGTAAACTTTATTTAAAATTTAAGTTTTATATATACTAACTCAACCTTTACATTTAAAAAATTTCTGATATTTGAAGAAAAATTTTTATTTTAAGAAATAAATTTTTTAGATAAATTTTCTTGAAAGAGTCTTCTAATCTAAATGCATAATTGATTAGTTAAAAGTATGCAAAGTTCATTTTAATTAAAACAGAAATATATTCACTATATTAAATGTATCAAAATAAATTTTAGAAGTGTGATCAGTTTAAAGTTACAAAATCAAACTTACAAAATTTATTGACTCCGAATGAATTAATTCTGGGATAAGTAATGCCCTTTCTAAATGGATTTCCCTTGTAATGTTTGCAGTTGTCTGTGTGGGTTGTACATGGGATGTAATTGTATTATCCTGTAAATTAAAAGTAATTGTTATACGCTTACTTTCAAATAATCTTTTATTTTAATTTGTATATATAAGATGTACAAACATTTGTTAAGTCTATAAAAATAGTTTTGTCAGAAGTATTCAAAACTTCGTTATTTTCAATTTTCCTTAGTTTATGTAAAGGTTATGTAAAGGTTGTTTTAATGAAGCATTAGTATTTGGAAAATTATTCTCATTTTGATTTTCTGCAACTGATAATATCTCAGCAATTTCTCTTTTCCTGTTTAATTTGTTATACACAGGTCGAGAAAGATTATTTGAAATCTTTATTCGATGAGGTTGACAATCAAAAATATGAGGAATTACATCTTTTTTTAATTTTACTGGAGCTCCCATCATACAATATCTGATGTAATTATCCATATCCTCCTTTAACTACAATATAAATGAAAAATACATAATATTAAAAAAGCGAATTTTTTAAATAATAAATTTTATTAATATAAGATAATAAGATTATATTTAAAAAAATAACATTTACAAATATAAACAAAATAATTTTATTAATTGTAAATTATAACCCAGCAAACCAAAGTAACAGTAATATAACATTAATGTTTCAATGTCCTACTCAACAGTGTAACTGTTACGTAACAAGGCATGTTTGTCTTTGTTACATAACAGTTATACTGTTGAGTAGGACATTGAAACATTAATGTTATATTACTGTTACTTTGGTTTGCTAGGAATTTTTTAATAATTTTAGATGTATTTTATAAATAAAAAGTTCTAATATATCTGCACATTAAATGTTCAAGGTTAGTTGTTTTAGGTTAGTTTAGATATTTTTACAAGAACATATGTGTATTTGATATTTTTAAATGTTATAATTAAAGCATCAAAAAAACATGATTTTATATATGATAATACTTACATTGAAATGATCTTCACAACAAAAATAACTCCATTTTCCTGGTTTATCGACAGGACAGACACTTTTAAACCACTTTTTCCTTACATTTTCAACTTGAGGTACATAAAAGAACAACTTATGTGGTGTTTTAATTGTTATACTTTTACACAAAGGTACAAAACATGTTTTGTACGTCTTTCCTTTACTCATTTTTAATATAAATGAATAAAAGTAGTTCATTTATTGCAATGTGACGTCACAGGACGTTCAGGAGAACTCGGTCATTTCCGGACCGTATTCGGCAAATTCAAATAATGCAATATTTTATTATTTATTTCCTCGCATAATTTGCTTTAAAAAATTATGAAAATAAAAAATACAATTACAATTATAGATATATAATTATAAATTGCAATTGTTTTTAAGCATGCAAATTCCCTATTCACTTTGTAACAGCTGATAGATTAAATAAATAATTTTCAAGTTCTTTTGTGTTGTGGCCAAAAGCAACAATGTACAATCGAACGATGCGCAATAGCAACGTGTCCAATCGTTACTGTGCGCAATTGCTACGTGTCCAATCGAACTGTGCGCAGCTTTATGTGTCTAATAGTACGGTGTGCAATAGCAACGTGTCCAATTGTACCGTGCGCAACTGAAGACCTCTCCTTTTCAGAGCCTTTTGATGGTTCTTTTCAGAACCACAAATTATTTGACGTTGGAACAATCTACTCGGTTAAAAATTAATTAATAAGATATCATTATTTTAAAAAAAGTTTTTTGTGAAAAAATTATTTTATACGGCGTTTTTTTTTCTAAAAATAAGCCATATTTCTTTATCCTTTCCCATCTTATTTTTTTACAATAATAATAAACTATTTATTTATGTAATGTTATGATTGCACATTTCTATGAATAATAATATGCAATATGAATAAAAATATATTATTATGTTATTATATTTACTATATACTGTTATAAGTTTATTATAATTATATACTTGTTTATTACTCACAAAATTGTGCGACATAACATTATATGTGTAATGCATAAACAATTACATATTCACATAAAATTGTGAATTTATAATCATACATATATGCAATAAAAAATATATACTATAATTTCTATAATTTAATATTATTTCAAAATAAAATTTCTAATTATTATATTTCGACCTATCATTTTTCATAATTCGCGCACGTATCCTTTACCGACCTAGTCAATAAACCGATAAATCCGCGTCGAACGGCCAATGGCGCCATGAATCTATTTCTGCATTCCCCTTACCCCGCAAAGGGGTTAATAAACGAATTTATGACGGGCAGTGTACATTTCTTCACCCCTCACCGCAGCCCCCCCTTGCCCAACACTTTCGTACATTTCTTCGTCCCTCATCACGGCCCCCCTTGCCTACACTTTCGTACATTTCTTCGCCCCTCACCACAACCCCCCTTGCCCACATTTATGACTAAGAAAACGGAGTTTCTTAATCGTAAATTCGTCGCATCGCAATATTTTCGCTCGTAGGGCACATAAGAGAAAAATACTTTTCTTGTGCAAATCAATCTCAAGCTATCCATTGAGCCTACTAGAAGTTGATCGGATCAGCCGTTATTGAGATCTGATAATCGAAGGGTCTCTCAATTTCAAAACTTGGTCTCGCGTAAAAAAGTCTCGGTCTGTCTCACGCTTCGTATCGCGCTGTACGCGCTGCGTATACTTGGCGTGAAACACTACCGTGCCTCTTGATAAACTATATTCATATTTTTTTCTCTTGTATAATCTCCATATCCTACAGCAATAGAGATCTATGGGATATACTATCCTGTAAAATATACTATCCCAAATATATCTTGATATCCATAAAATATTATCAGTATATTCTGATATTATATATACTGAAACACTTTCGTAGAAAACATTTAAGGGAGATCTTGTTCAGATATATACGGATTTAAAAAGAAAATCAATACGACATCATCAGAATATGTGTCAGACGTTATAATAAAAACAGTAGAGATGGAAGAAAATACTGATAAAAAGTATTGCGAGTATCTTTATTAATTACTGATTATATACAGGGTGAGTCATCTGAATCTATCACCTCCAATAACTCGTTTGGGTGGCCAGGTATCGAAAAAAGTTTCATATAAAAGTTGTAGGGTTTCGAGGGGACCATAAGATGGTACCATTGGTTTGACCTTGAAGAATTATTTGAAAGTCACATGAAAGTCACCTCAATTTTTTTTAATGGCATCCCCCATTTTTTATTGCATATTCTTGTAGCTTATCTCAAGAGCTTTCCAAAACACTATAATAAAGTATTTTTTTATGAAGTATTTTCCGAGTTATAAAGCTTGAAATAATTTCTTAATTTTACATAAACTGTAAAATATCTCGTAAAATATTTACTTTTCGATGACCTTACCTCAATACTTTTATGCACAGAATAATGAGAGGAATCAATTGGTGTAAAGAAAACACATAGTTGTTTTTAAGAAAAAATATGTAATTGTTAGTTACAAATTGCATATTTTTTCTTAAAAACAACTATGTGTTTTCTTGACACCAATTGGTTCCTCTCATTATTCTGTGCATAAAAGTATTGAGGTAAGGTCATCGAAAAGTAAATATTTTACGAGATATTTTGGTAAAAGTTCATATTCACAGACCCCCCTCCGATGACCTTGACCTTGACATATATTGTCAAGGTCAACCCCCTGAGTGACCTTCAGAAGGTTTTAGCCGTCGCTCGTTTTTTATTAAAAAGTTATTAACAAAAAAAATTTGGAAAATAATGAATTTGAAACACACACAGACATGCAAAACTTAGCTTCGCATGGCAAATTGCAAACCCATGTGGTACCTCACTTTGCATTAAAAAGTGTACGCGTGGAAACAGTGTGTTCCGCCCCCCCTACGGGGGGGCTCCACTACTGAAAAACTACACACATAGGTGCGCGTGGAACTTGCTTCGCGTGGAAAGTTGTAAACCCATGTAGAACCCGCAACTTTCCACGCGAAGCGAGTTCCACGCACACCTATGTGTGTAGTTTTTCAGTAGTGGAGCCCCCCCGTAGGGGGGGCGGAACACACTGTTTCTACGCGTACCCTTTTCAATGCAAAGTAAAGTTCCACATGGGTTTGCAATTTTCTACGCGAAGCGAGTTCCACGCACACCTATGTGTGTAGCGGTCACCTATGGGTGAAGCTAAGTTTTACGCGTTTTTACTCTTAGCAGATTATCAGAATGTTATCTACGAAAATCTATCGTATACTGGTTTATTTTCGGATACCGTTTCAAAATCATAAGAAATATCAACAACAGTAGGAATGCCATGTACACACACAGTGTCGTGAAACGTCTTTCATATCTTGTAGCAGTTCCTTTTCTGATCTAGTAGAAATTTTTTGAAATAATGACATCTTTATATCCATTAGCTTCTGTATCAACTAATTAATAAATTGAAATTTTTATTTAATGTTAATTTTTGCGGAACTAAATTCACTCTTTCCCAAACTTTTTTTGTTAATAACTTTTTAATAAAAAACGAGCGACGGCTAAAACCTTCTGAAGGTCACTCAGGGGGTTGACCTTGACAATATATGTCAAGGTCAAGGTCATCGGAGGGGGGTCTGTGAATATGAACTTTTACCAAAAATTGAGGTGACTTTCATGTAACTTTCAAATAATTCTTCAAGGTCAAACCAATGGTATCATCTTATGGGCCCCTCGAAACCAAATAACTTTTGTCTGAAAAATTTTTCTCTCCCGGTCTTGGTTTTCGAAATATTCGACTGGATGTTTTATAATGGGACACCCTGTATATATATATGTATATATATCTCAGCCAATACGGTATCAGACAGAAGGTAATATAATTCCCCTAAAACCTGTTTCCATTCCTTTGCTTGATGCTCGATAACACCTGATAAAATATGATTATGATCGTCTTCTGAAATGCGCTGAAAATACTGACAGTACTGTTTTCGTGTTCCAAAATTGTTTTTAGCATGCTGCAAAAGAGTAATAGTTACTATCTTTTTAACGAAAGTAGATCTTAGAAAATTGGTGACTTCCAGCTAATTTTGCACATATTTTAGAGATAGTGTAAGTTCAGTAATGCATATGGCAGTTGGAAAAATTATTTCGCGTTTGTGAGTGAGAAAAAAATATTTTTTAATCGTCATACATGAAACATACAATAAAATGTTCTTTAAATCCTTCACCTGAAAAAAAAGCAACAACATTTTCGATATAATTTTTGACGCGTGGTCTCAACACTAGCGGTCCTCGTTCCGTCATCATCTTAACAATATTTAAAATATCTTCTTCATCATCTGAAAAACTATAGCAATAATTTTCTAGAAAATTTATAATACTTTTTACACCAATTGCAATTGCGGTTAATTCCATTTTTATACTTTTAAAGTTATTCAGGGACAGTAATATTGGGTTTATCATCTGTTATACTACATGTTATTGCAAATGTGTTCCGATTTTCATTGTAGTCACAGTTTACTGACAATTTCGAAACAATTATAATATGCTGATTTCAGTAATCAAGAGATACGGTAGTGTCTTGTGCTAAGTCCGCGCAAGCACAAGACAGACACTACCGTGTCTTATTACGCGAGTCGGTCAGTTGAGAGCACTCAATATTTCTAGTTTTCATATATCCGCTCAACGGATCGACTTCTAAGTAGTCTCAATAGATAGAGTGGGGTCAAATTATATAATAAAAGTGTTTTTATTTTTGGGCTACATGCTCTATAAATCGAGCTATTACGACGCAAAGTCCAAATGTGAAAAATATCATTTAAGAAACGTCGTCTTCCTCATCGTCGTCGTCGACCATAAAAATGTACTGTTGAGGCATTCGACACAAGATCGCGCTAGTGATGCTCTGGAAGTGTGATCTCGTATAGTGTGATCGATAATCGATTGATATAGTAAGTGACGGCGATAAACGAAAGTTAAGTCATTAGCGGCAATGATAGTGAAAAATAGCGACTTAAGAAATGAGGTAAGCAAAGAAGTATTCAATTTTATAGTTTATTATTGTATTTTATTATTTTAATATCTTCTTTTATATACAGGATATAAAAATGGTTTCTTTTATATACAAGAAAATGGTTGTGTGGCAAGAAATAATGCAGTAAGTAATGTTGATTGCTTACTGCATACTATCTTGTCTCACAGCATTTTCATCCTGTATGTATTACATTGCATTTCGTTTAATAATAGTACTTTATATTATAATTATGTGCACTTTGGTTTGGAATCGCTGAAAGAAGATAACACAGAAAAGATTCAAGATAGTGTATCATCCTAAAAAACCAAACTTGCATTTGTAATGGGCCATCTTTGAGAAAGATCAGGATAACTTTGAGAAAGCTGCCACCATATATATATATATATATATATTAGAGAATATTGATAACATACCACATATGATATATACATAATAACAAGATACAATGCGGTAAGTAATGTTGATTGTTTACTGCATTTTATCTTGTCTCTCAGCATTTTCACCCTTTATGCATTATATTTCATTTTGATTTTAAAATATTTAATAATAGTATTTTATATTATTAAAATTGTGCTATATGATAAGAATGATTTTTATTTTTTGTAGTTTGGAATTGCTGAAAGGAAATAATACAGAAAAGATTCGAGATGTATATTCGAGATGGTGTATCATCCTATAAATACTATATAGGATATGAAAATGGTTGTGTAGCAAGAAACAATGCGATAAGTAATGATGATTACTTACTGCATTCTATCTTGTCTCTCAGCATCTTCATCCCTTATGCATTACATTTCATTTTAAAATATTTAATAATAGTATTTTATAATTCAAAAAGTATAATTAAAATTGTGAGGTAAGCAAAGAAGTATTCAATTTTATAATTTATTATTTTATTATTTTAATATCTTCTTTTATTTACAGGACATAAAAATGGTTTATTTTATATACAAGATATGAAAATAGTTGTGTAGCAAGAAATAATGCAGTAAGTAATGTTGATTGCTTACTGCATGCTATCTTGTCTCTCAGCATTTTCATCCTGTATGTATTACATTTCATTTTGTTTAATAATAGTACTTTATGTTATAGTTATGTGCACTATTTGGTTTGGAATCGCTGAAAGAAGATAACACAGAAAAGATTCGAGATGTTGTATCATCCTAAAAAACCAAACTTGCATTTGCAATGGACCATCTTTGAGAAAGATAGAATGCAGGAAATAATTAACATTACTTTCCGCATTGTTTCTTGTTATTATGTATATATCATATGTGGTAGTACGTTATCAATATTCCCTAATATATATATAGTGGCAGCTTTCTCAAAGTTATCCTGATCTTTTTCAAAGATGGCCCATTGCAAATACAAGTTTGGTTTTTTAGGATGATACACCATCTCGAATCTTTTCTATGTTATCTTCTTTCAGCGATTCCAAACCAAATAGTGCACATAACTATAACATAAGTACTATTATTAAACGAAATAAAATGTAATACATACAGAATGAAAATGCTGAGAGATAAGATAGGATACAGTAAGCAATCAACATTACTTACTGCATTATTTCTTGCTACGCAACTATTTTCATATCGCACATATAAAAGAAACCATTTTTATATCCTGTACATAAAAGAAGATATTAAAATAATAAAATAATAAACTATAAAATTGAATACTTCTTTGCTTACCTCATTTCTTAAGTCGCTATTTTTCACTATCGTCGTCGCTAATAACTTAACTTGATAAAACGGAAAAGCTTAAGAAGAGTAATGTCATTTACAAAAAAGAGTGATATCTCTAAAAAAATTACCTTTTTAAAAAAAGGTAAAAAAAAGGTGCTAAGTCCGCGTCAAAAGTATCTTTGCAAAATAGTATAGTATTATTAACTCTAAAAAACTATTTAAAAACCTATTTCCAAAAGAGTGTGATTTTAATCTACACACATAAGTTATTTTAATCTAAACAAAATGGTTTATTTTAAACCATAAAAAAACTATAATTTATTTAATTATACATTCTACAAAAATAATGATATCAACAAATTGTGCTAAGTAAAAATAAAAATTTAAAAAAATATTTTAATAAAAAATGATACAAAATAATGTAAAAAATAATTTTAATTTTTTAAATTATATCCTACTAAAATACTGATATCGAGAAATTATGCTATTTAAAAATAAAAATTTAATATTTTAACAAAAAATTATACATAATTGTTTTAATTAAAAAAAAATTATGGTATTACAATTATGGTATTGCCCCAACTTAATAAAACTTTTTGAAATAAAATATATAAAAAAAATATAATATAATATAGTATAGTTTGAAAGTTTAATTTAAAAAAGAAAAACAAATAATGTAAAAATATAAAATTAAAAATTATTTACAAAAAATTAAAAATTAAAAATTAATGGAAAAATATAAAAATGTATATAAAAATTAAAAATTAATATAAAAATAAAAAATTTAATTAAAAGACTTAGCTCTGCTACAAAATATGCTATTTTAAAAATTAGCAGCGCTAAGTCTTTTAATTAAATTTTTTATTTTTATATTAATTTTTAATTTTTATATACATTTTTATATTTTTCCATTAATTTTTAATTTTTATTTTTTGTAAATAATTTTTAATTTTATATTTTTACATTATTTGTTTTTCTTTTTTAAATTAAACTTTCAAACTATACTATATTATATTATATTTTTTTTTATATATTTTATTTCAAAAAGTTTTATTAAGTTGGGGCAATACCATAATTGTAATATAGTACTTACAGTACTTTCAGCGCATTTCGGAAGATGACCTATAAGCCTTTAGGTTATAATTTGTATACTTCAATACATAATACAATATAACATTACGTTATACGTCGTAATTTGAATCTTTCCTTTCTATTGCCATATGTACCTATATAATGTTTCAGGCACTCCAACATAGTTTAACATCGAACGATTTTGTTCTTTATACAACTTTTTAGCTGATTTTAATTTTAAATAACACGAAAGTATGTTAAACAAATATTTATTCTGTCAAAAAGATATTTTCAAGAATATGTTGTTATATTGTTATATTTTATTTTAATATTTTGAAAAACGTAAAATAAATCAAAATGCACATGTGTAAATAAAGAAAAATAAAGAAATGATTTAAGGGGATCCTAAAGCCGTCTGTTTTACCGACAAAATACGGTCAATTAAAAATTAATACTAAACTTTTTTTAAATTTGGTATCTTTTCTGCACAAAACAGCTTGACTCCCGGTTCCGTTGAAGTGTCTACTTTAATCCTACAAAAGGATTTATCGTTCCATGCAGCCAAAAAAAAGCCGGGAGTCAAGCTGTTTTGTGCAGAAAAGGTACCAAATTTTTATATAAAATTGATATTTTCACGAGTTGACATTTGCTCTGAAGATAAATATAATGTAAATATAATGTAATTTTGTAATTACTTTCTTTTTCGGCGTAAAATTTGTACCTCCAGTGTTCGTTTGCGTGCATACTTTAATCCTGGAGAAGGATTTTTAATTCTGTGTAGTTAAAAAAAAGTTTAGTATTAATTTTTAATTGACCGTATTTTGTCGGTAAAACAGACGGCTTTAGGATCCCCTTAACAAAGTAAAAATTTGAAAATAAAAATGTTAAATAAATCTTATACTATTGCCGTGCTTGTAGCCGTATATGCCTCTCTGATGTAGTTTGTGGACTTGTTCTCTTTACTATTGCAATATTTCTACTTGTAAAAAAGATACAGATAAAAAATAAAAACACTTTTATAATATAAAAAAAATAACACAAGTATTAAGAATAAATTTATTTTATCAAAAATTTTTAAAATATCCTTACTTGTTAAAAATATAGTTGTTTAAAAAAATTAAACATTTTTAAACCTATCAAGATCATAAACAATTTAAAACTTGGTGCTGTTAGACCAAGTACAAAATAAATGAATAAATATGATGAACATGTATAATACGTGTGTGCGCCATTTAGATCTAAATTAAAAACATGATTATCACTATCTTACTATTTATTATATTATTATTATTATTATTATTATCGTTATTATTATATTCGTAGATCTCTAGCAGTACCAAATTTTAAATATCTTATATGATCCTATATCAAGGTTTGTTTTGCACGCCTTTACATTTGGCTCTTCTTTTTTCAAGGTAATTTTGTAATAATATACATACGCGTGCGCGCGTGAATCTGAGAATTTCTCCTTGATTTTACGCGCGCTCAAAGATATTCCATTTGACCTTCATGCTGTCCATTTATTAGCCTTTATCGGCGATGTAATATGTTACTCACGTTTCTGTGGTATAAATACGCGCGGTCGTATCACTAACTTCCTCCTATAGTTTAAACAGTCTATTAGAATTTCAGATTATCAGTTTTACCATCTATCGCTTACTTTGAAACAAGACAGGACACGTTTATCTTATTAACATAATAGAAATATTCTTCTGAAAAGTAAACTGTAGAAAGAATAATTATCAAAAGACACGATCACGTCTCACACCAAGTATCTGTATGTATTTTTATAAAAAAAATTTTTACCAAAAAGAAACATCCTCATTTTATGTTATCCTTTTCTACAATTCAGTCATCTTTTCCACTTTAAGGTTTCAGTATGTATGTAGCTCACAATCAGAAATCTACAAGAACTGTCTTTTTCATGCATGTACGTGAAATAATTGTTTCAATCTATAATCCAGACAATATATTATACATATCTAAAAGACATTTTAAAGAGCTCTGTTTTAAGATATCTTTAAGACTTTATCAAAAAACGCTTTCAAGATTTTCCAAATAGTTTGAAAGTTGTTTTTTAAGACATTTTTTGGAACAGGTATTTACATTATCGACTATATTTATCGATATGACATGGCCATTAGGGTATATAACATAACATATAAAAATATTTACTGCCACTTAATTTGATACTCAAATATTTCCAATTATTTAGTGTCACAGCGACAAAAGGCGAAGCTTCGGAAACATATTAAGAAAGACAAATACGAGATAGAAGCTGGAATTATATCTGATACATCGATATATCAATGATTTAATATTTACACAACTTTATTAATCAAAGTCTGTTGTATCTTTGTTGTATAAACAGATTGTTATCAGTAATATATAGATTGTCAAAGTTATGTATAAATATTAAAGTTATATATAAATATTAAATTATTTATATACCAATTTATCAAACAACATTAGCTCCTCTTTCATATTTTTTTTTTGTTAACATGTTCCCATATTATTAATTTTGTTGGTAATTATGTACAATAGGGCCTTTTCCGAATTTTAATATTTTTTTGAAGTTTTTTTTGTAAAAATTTATGTTATGCCTCCGACGAAATGATATCGAATCGACGCCAATTTAACATCGATCGACAAATCATTTCTCATTAGGCAGTGATAATCAATCGGAAGAGCCCGAAAAATATGTAACCTATTTATTTCTTTAGTAATCCTTAAAAATTTTGTGGTAAATAAATAAACGTTCAGATTTGTCCCGTAAATTTAAATATATATTAATTCCGTAAACTTAAATAATAATTTTTGTGAATAGAACATAATTTGTTGACACAAGATATTTTGTTTCACAAGCACAAAAGAGATCTTGCTTCACGCGGAAGTCAAAAATCCGTATGCAACGGAACAATTATAGACCTCGTTGAGCCGAAGCAGGGAGAGAGGTGTGTAGTGAACACAACGATTTCATAAAATCTTCGAAATCATACTTAATAACGAGTTAGAGCAAAATGATCCAAAAGAACAGACATGACTCACAAATCACTACTGGTCTTTTTCAGGACCAAAATCGATTCTTTTTAAGGTTACCATATATTTCTAACGTTGGAAAATCTGGAAAATCACATTGAAAAAAATAAAGATAAAAAAAAGGTAGGTTACATATTTTTCAGTCTCTTCCCATTGATTATCACTCAGAGACACAACATAGACACAACAAAAAAAGTAAACACGTGTTGCGTGTTGTGTATCATGTGTATTTCTTTGAGTGATTTTCAGTCAAAGAATTATTTGGTGGTGATCGACAGTGATTAGTGATCGAGTAAGTGAAACGTGAGTAAAAATGTGTGAAACGTAAGTTTATAAAAGAAGAATAGTTTGCGTTTAATTACTCAGCTGTGGATTGTCAGTGGGAACGCGATTTAATATCTACATAAAAGTTGTGGAAGTCACAAGAAATATTGATTACGATCCATCCATCTCTCAAGGAACTACAATAACACGAAGTCATCGCATCTCTACAGGTAAGTGATTGAGAAAAATGTCGTATTCCTGACTCAATTCTGACATTTCTTTGCAAAATTATCTCCTAAGCTTAGTTTTTCAATTACAAAAATAAATAGCAGTGAGTGAGCAAGAGTGAGAATAAGTCAGAGTGAGTGAGTGAGTGAAAGAAAGAGAGAGAGAGAGAGAGAAAGAGTGTCATGTGCGTGTGTTTTGTGTATCGTATACGTATAGCGATAAGCTGAGCGCCCCACACAATCACCTGTGTCGGACGGTGAGTTGCGTCGCCCCTGCCTATCTTCCGTACTCGTTCCGTAATTCGTTAATTATTTCTCTTTATAACTCAAAAACTAAGCTTCGGAGAAAATTTTGATAAAGAAAAAATCATCTCAAAATTCACTCAGGAATACATTTCAATATTAAAAGGTTGTTTTGAATCACCCTGTATAACGAAATCCATTTGCTGTAACACGATAAGTGACAAACCACTCTTATGTTGTGATGTTTGTCAAAAATGAATTTTATCTTAGAGTTTGTCGTTACTTACAGCATGTGGATGACAGCGGTTACAAGGAGCTATTATCTATATTGCTTGGTGTTCGGATACTGTTTGTTACCCTTGCGTATTGACAGTCGAACAGAGACCATCGTCAGATGGAAAGATAGCAAAATAATAGCACGACTACGTCATTCTAAGCTGTTAGTAGGAGAGAAATTCGCAAGTTCGCTTATAACATTCGTATAGGCACCATTTCAGCAATTCGATGTTTTTATAAGAATTAATATCATGTTTCTGGCTTTTTATGTGGATCACCTCACTAATCAGTCTTTTTTGATAATTGTGTTCCATATCCAAGATTTTAACGTTGTCTCAATCAAAATCGTGGTTAAATTCCCTGATATGTTCAGTCACCACCGAGTGTCTGGATGGATCCAGCCTTATATTGTATTTATGTTCTTTTATCCGCGTATTCAATTTTCTCTTCGTTTGTCCTACGTACAACGCATCACAATTTTTACAACAAATCTTATACACTATATCGTTTCTTTCAGATCGCTCATAATTATCGGTGTGTGGTGAGATAAATCTCGACAGTCAATTTAAACATCTGTAGTCTTGTCAATCGTTGATTTAATTCTCTTTGTGATGTCTTTGATAAACGGAAGTACTATATACTCTTTTTTTCTATATACTATATTCTCTTTTTTTCGTTGGTCTGTTCGATTTCTGCCGAGTGATTCTTTTGCTTAATTTTGTTGCTAAATATTGATCCTGTAGTTCATTTCTTTAAATATAATCAAGCGGATATCCATTGTCAAGCAGGATGTCAATACAAAATTCTATGTTTCTTTGATAAAAACTTATGTGAGACAAAAGAATAGTTCTATCAAACAATCCGTATATGGTGTTTATTTTATGACATCGTGGATGGTTAGAGAAGTATGACAGTAATCTCGAAAATGTTTTTTGTGGTATCAATCTAACTAAGCTATTCATAGAAGAAACTATTATTTTGAATGGGCAATTTTTTTGTGGGTTTTCAGGAGGCCGTAAGCTTTCGGAAGTGGGGAGTCACTGGTTTTGAAAGTATAGAACTCTCTTTTTGTAATGTAATCCTTAGACAGCCATCTTTTTGAAATCTCATTCAACTTTCTCTCGATAATAAAGGAAGGGAAATAATATAAAAATTAAATTGTCACGCAATATTGGTCTAATGTTACAACATCATTGTATTTCTGAAACATTTATTATATATAAAGCTTATTATTAGCTTAACAAGAAAAGACATGTACTTTTTATATTGGTTTCACATTTGAATATAATTAATATCCAATATAAAAATTGAATAAATATTATTACTTAATATTAGATCCTAATACATATTGGTTAAATAAGAAAAGATATTCACCTTACAATATTATTAATGTTGTTACCAACTAACCAATATTGAGGTTTAATTTAATTCACACTCAATATATAATATTAAATTTACATTTATCTCTGATTAATGTATAAATACATTGTGCTATTAAGATTAAAGTTTTTTATTTTCTGATTAACCGCTACTCAGAGGTTAATCGGTTTTCTATCTCTTTTTCTATATTATTTAAAACGAGGCAGAAAATCGATTTAGTTAACAGTTAACCAACTTTGTAAAATTGGCTCTAAAAAAATATGAAACCTTTTAAAAAAAAATCAACTTTTGAATGATTTCTAGCAAGGCAATTCTTTAGGAACAGCTCATTCATTAAACCAAAAAAACACTAAAAAACACTAAAAATTTTGATAAAATTTTTTGAATAAATTTTTTTTTAATTTTAAAGATTCAATCCATAAAGAATGAAGAATTAATTCAGAAAAAATGCTATTTATACGTTTCAAAATTTTATGATAAGCTCGCTATATCACCGAAAAACAAAAAAATAATTTTTTTAACTCTAATTTTACTCTAATCTGTACTCTAATCTTTACTTTTTTATTAAATTTATTTCTTAATAAATAAATGTTTTTTAATTCGACATAGCATTTTTCTTTTAAATATACGGAGAAACTATTATTAAGAAGTAAATTCGTTTATCGAATAATTTGTCACACAAGTGATTTGCGCACTCATCTTTTTTGCGCGTGCGATTAAAGGTCTCGCCTCTCTTTAAATATGCATCGTTGCTCTGCCACTGTTCTGCCGCGCATGCGTAAAAAATGGAGATATAATCGTTGGTAACATCTCTTGCAACTTGCAACACTGTCAGTTAGTGCGAGTCACTGCTTAGGAGACACCCGTGGGAATTTTGCTTGTTCCAAGGTATGGGCGTATCGCACTTCTTTCATCTTTCTTTTGTGAGAGAGAAAATTTATTTCTTTTATCCAAAGTAGTCATATATGTGTTACATGTAGCTCGCAAATATTGTGACATTAAATAACATTAATACAAATTATAATACAAGTAATACAAATTATAATCGCATTTTTTAATACCTTTTATCGATATTCATTTCGTATGCTTAGTAGTGCTTAATACATGAGGTATATGTAAACATTTGAAATGTATGTCTAAAGATTTGCATATTATAATTTTTTATTAAAATACAAAATTATATTTTGATTGGTTGTTTTGCTGTTTAAACCATTTTGTTTATTTTGATTTTATATATTTATTCTTCTACATATATGTATTGTATATTAATTCTTTCTAATTTTCTCTAAAAGCTCTAACTCTCTTTGAAAAGAGAAATACATCTACTTTAATCTTTAAAAAAAATAAAAAATTTTTATCTTAAAAAAACTTGGGAATTATTGAATACAAAAACGGGACTAAAAATTCACAATAACAACATTCGATATGTATTATAGATATAAAGAATAACATATTTTCAAATTCTATTGTATTCTATAAATTTTGGTATATGGTTTTTATGGTCGTTCAAAATGTCAAAATATATAAAGTCCAAAATGGTAGAATCAATGTAGTAAATGTAAAAAACAAAATATTTTATATTTATACAAACATTTATATAAAATATTTTCTTTAATGAAAGTTTGTATTGAGACCTTTTTAAAATCACTAATTATAAATTTTAAAAATCATTAAATATAAATTTTATTTCTAAAACAAAATAAAAAGACACAACGAAAATATAATGACAGGAATCACACAGTAAGAATCAAAAGTTTTCAGTTTATACCATATATTTGCAAGATTAACCTTTTATAGTCTTTTGGAGCATAGTATTAAACCCTGTATATTCTGTAAAGAAGATTGTTGTTCTGTAAGAGCTCTTAGCACTTTTGCTCTTTCTTCTTTTTTTGGTTTTTTTCTCTTGCTACAATATTATATAGCTTTTAAAAATACAGTATTACAAAACATTTCTACAGAATATATTCCCCTGAATATTGTGATCAAAGTGCCTACAAGACATATTATTAAGTAAAATATTATTAAACAATAAACAATCAATACAATTATGACCGCGTATTACTAAACAGTAAGAATCAAACTTTAACTCGCCTTTTTACGGTCACACCAAGATCTTTGTTGGCCAATCAATAATCTGCGAAAATCGCAGTACACAATTAAATACAAGGTGCGCGTCGACACAGTCGAACTTAAAACGCAAATCACCAACATGAAATCAACCTGATTCCAAATGTTAGTGTTAATAAGAACCCCCCATCCCCCACATATAAATAATTTATTGCGAAAAATATTACCTCAGCCAGGATAAAATATTATTATTATTATAACTGATTATATTAATAAAGTATGACATTATTGTACAATGCGCATAAGTAAATAAAACCAAAATATAACATTGTGTGATTAAAATGTAACGTAGATGTTACAGTAATCTAAATAATTATATTTATTTTTGCCACCAGTAGATGTAGTAATGAAATAATGTCATACTTTATTAATATAATCAGTTATAATAATAATAATATTTTACTTAATAATATGTCTTGTAGGCACTTTGATCACAATATTCAGGGGAATATATTCTGTAGAAATGTTTTGTAATACTGTATTTTTAAAAGCTATATAATATTGTAGCAAGAGAAAAAAAGCAAAAAAAGAAGAAAGAGCAAAAGAGCTAAGAGCTTACAGAACAACAATCTTCTTTACAGAATATACAGGGTTTAATACTATGCTCCAAAAGACTATAAAAGGTTAATCTTGCAAATATATGATATAAACTAAAAACTTTTGAAAGTAATTTAAATGTGTTGTGTAAGATAAACGTAAATAGTTTAAATAATTTAAATGTTGTGTAAGGTAAACATAATACTTTACACAATACATTTATATATTTACTGTACTATTATATTATCATGTATATAGCAGCGCCAAATTTTTTGCAATATTTTTTTATTTAATTAAAATTTTTATGAACTTAATATTAAACATAATATTTTATGCTGTATACATGTGTACATACACAACTATTCAAAGATTTATTCCTACTTGGTGCCATTTTTTGACACATCATATCTTTTTAAGTAGATTAAAAATACCTATATATAGACAAATAGTACAGTAAATATATATATGTATATATACAAATAGTTTTGTAATGAGGTCCGTTTTTGTGCATACATTTGGTATCTTTTTTTTACCTTTTTTTGAAAAGGTAATTTTGTACTATTTAGATTACTGTAACATCTACGTTACATTTTAATCACACAATGTTATATTTTGGTTTTATTTACTTATGCGCATTGTACAATAAATTTGTTTTGATCGAGATTGTTTGAAATTGTTGTTATTCAAGAAAAGATATTTTTGTTTGTAAATTGTTTCTTTATCATGATGTATAAAATGTTATTATTTTAATTAAATCCTAGTAACAATTACGGCAAAAAGAAAATAAAATACGAGCTTGTGGATGATATAAGTAGTAGTGACAATTTTGATGTTGATGTGTGATATTATAAAACATAATTTTGTAACAAAATGTATAATGAGAATGATAATTTGATATTATCCTTTATTCAAGAAAAAAAAATTTTTTCCAAATTTATCCAAAAAAAAGTCAGATTTGTTTGAGGTTCATCACATGATAACTGCAGATTGCAAAAAAGATAATAGTTAATAGTTAGATAATAAGTTAACTAATAATACTATTATATTTTTTCTCTATTAATGAAATACGTACAAGAGAGAGATTCGAGAGTTTTATTTATACTTTATACATAACATAAGTATCAGAAATTACATCATTATATCAGAGATCATTATATACGATATTATTATAGTAATTATTATATTATCAGAAACTTATTATATCATCAAAATCGTATTTAATTATCCTATAGCTCCCATGTTAAATCTTTCATGGTTAACCTGAAAATTTTCGTATCGTACAAAATAGTTTTCTTTAATCAAATCCAACTTTAAAAAATCTTCTTCACCAGTAAGAACTATAACAAAGATAATCAAGCGTTCTTCGACATTTCTGGCAAACTATTTATTTCAAACTAAATCACAACGTTTTGATCTAGAATTCCGGTTTTTTTTTCAAGTAAGTTAGTATTTTATACTTGAAAAAGACCGGAATTCTCGGTCAAAACATTGTGAATTAGTTTGAAATAAAAAGTTTGCTAGAAATGTCGAAAAAAGTTTGATTACCTTAGTTTTCTTTAATTTCTTAATAACATTTATCATATTTTTAATTAAAGTTTATGTCCTCTTTAAAATAAGTTCCATTGACCTTAATCACTTAATATTTATCAAAAACAATTTTTAAACAAATGGGACTCATACTACTGACAAGAAATCTTACGTTCCAGAAAATAAAATAAAAAGTGACTATTATAAGTGGAATATTTTAAAATGAAGTTGTGCTTAATTAATTTCCATCGTGCACCAGAATATAATTAAGTTCCGTGGATGTGCGTGTGCGTGTGCCTGCGTGCGTGCGCGCGCGCGCGCATGTGTGTGTGTTTAACATTGAATATTTTAGGAAGGTTTGCATCGATTTTTATAGCTGAATATGGAATAATTATTTTTTTTAATTATTTGATATATATATATATATATACAGGGTGTCCGGAAAATCGCCCGAAATATTTCGGGACGTGATTCGGGACCTCAAAAGAAGAAAAAAAAGCTATATAAACATAGGTCCGGAAATAAGTCGTTTTCAAGTTATAGCCACTTTTATATTTAAAAAAAAATCGTAATTTATAGTCCGCGTGGCATCCCTTTTTAAATTCTTATTTTTTAAATTTGCATTTCTTATTTTTTTTTATTTTCAAATTGTATTATTTTTTTAATTAATAATTTTTATTTTTTAATTTTTTTTTAATTTTTGATATTTGTAAATACATTATTTTTTAAATCAAGGATAAATATGAATAGGTAAATCGAATTAAATAAGGTGTTTGTAAACAATTGCTCGAACCCGAGCTCGAAGGCCTGCCCCACCACGCGCTACCGGGCACTCCGAGCGCTCACGTACGCGGCGCGCGCGTGTATGCGGCACGAGACCTATTTAGGCCACATCAGGCGCTATCGTACTTGAGTACCTAAGTACTTTGAGATTGTACCTAATCTATCTGTATTCAATGGATCGTTTGAGTTTTAATGAATTAGCAGATATGCATTTTATGTATGGTCTTGCTCAAGGTAATGCTACCGAGGCAAGAAGATTATATGCCCAGTCTTTTCCAAATCGATATGTACCGGGAAGTGAATCTTTCCAAAATGTAGATAGAACCTTGAGAGAATTGGGTACATTAAAAAAGAGAACAAGTGAGGGCAGACCTAGAGTAGATGGTGTAACGGAAGAAGAAGTACTTGAACAATTTGAGCGTAACCCTGCTACTAGTGTTAGAACAGTTTCGGATGAAATCGGAGTACCAAAATCAACGATATGGGACATTTTATCAAGAAACTCAATGTATCCATATCACGTGCAACGAGTTCAAGGCCTATCTGTTGCAGATTATGGTCCCCGTTTGCAATTTTGTCAATGGGTTGTGTGTAAACAGAATAGATGAAAATCCGAATTTTTGTGAAAATATTCTATTTACTGATGAAGCAGGCTTTGATAGAAATGGAATTTTCAACTATCACAACCTTCATAAATGGGCTTTAGAAAATCCTAAAGTAATTGATCAAAGGAGGCATCAACAACAGTTTAGTTGCACGGTATGGGCGGGTATTATTGGTGACGAACTTATAGGGCCATATTTCTTTGAAGAGAGATTAAATGGTCAGAATTATGTACGATTTCTTAGAGAACAGATAGTCAACCTTCTTGAAAGCGTCCCTTTAATAATACGACAAAACATGTGGTTCATGCATGACGGTGCACCTGCACATTTTAGCCGTGTAGCCAGAGATTATTTGAATCGAAATTATGGCCAGAGATGGATAGGGCGTGGAGGTCCGGTTGTCTGGCCCCCAAGATCACCGGACATGAATCCACTTGATTTTTATCTATGGGGTCACGTAAAGTCAATTGTTTACAAAAATGCGCCCAATAATATTGCTGACTTAAGACAAAGAATAATACGTGGATTCCAAGAAATAAAAACGGATCCAAATGTTTTTCAAAGAGTTCGGAATTCTTTTGATAGAAGAATAAGGGCCTGCATTCGTGCTGAAGGTGGTCATTTTGAACACCTTATTTAATTCGATTTACCTATTTATATTTATCCTTGATTTAAAAAATAATGTATTTACAAATATCAAAAATTTAAAAAAAATTAAAAAATAAAAATTATTAATTAAAAAAATAATACAATTTGAAAATAAAAAAAAATAAGAAATGCAAATTTAAAAAATAAGAATTTAAAAAGGGATGCCACGCGGACTATAAATTACAATTTTTTTTAAATATAAAAGTGGCTATAACTCAAAAACGACTTATTTCCGGACCTATGTTTATATAGTTTTTTTTTCTTCTTTTGAGGTCCCGAATCACGTCCCGAAATATTTCGGGCGATTTTCCGGACATTTTCCCTGTATACATATATGTACATATATACAGGGTGTCCCATCGCACTTGTGCAAACGCTCGTGAGCAGGTACGGCACAGTAAACTGAACAGAAAAGTCCTGTACCATTTTGCTAAATTCGCAATAATAAGCGAAATATTTAATATTAAAATTAGGCGAATAAGAGCGCGCCGAAGTACAAGGAGGCAAGCGGCAAGCGCTTGAGCCGTCGGAGCTATAGCACGGCCTAGTGTGTCAGCATTGGCTGCCCGGAGATGTGGCAAGAGACGGCAGCGGCGAGGTACGGGCAGCGACATGCTGACCCTTTCCCCTCGTCTAGCGTCCTGCTGTCCTAGGTTACCGCACCGTGGATCTGTTTTTTTTAACTGCACTGCTGAACTGGTGCAATAAGTTAGAGTGAAAAAATATACATTTGTCTCATTCTAACTTGTTGCACCAGTTCAGCAGTGCAGCTGAAAAGAACAGATCCCGTGTCAAGACTCAATTGCCGATATTATAATAAACTGCCGATATTATATTGAAATAATAAGCGTAAATAAAAATAATTTTGCATAAAAAATGTTATTTCAATATGTGAGGTAACGATTACAACCTGTATTCGTTGTGTTCTGCTTGAAATAGTTTCAGTCTCTGTTTAAGTTGGCATGACGCATTTTTTTAGATTAATTTTGCTTTTTTTAATACAAGTGCAGAACTCTTTAATTATGCAAAGTCTCGTCCGGATGGATGAATAATCGTAGTAGCGCTCTCCGCTGCGCTATCCTCAACAGAATTTTTAAAGCTAGGAAGAAAAATTTGAATCGCGCGCCGCCTGCCTAGGCTCAGGCGCGGCTGTCTGGGCCTACCGCCTTCATTGTTTTTCTGTTGTGCCTATCCTCAACGTGTCAGTTTTTAGTTTCGCTTAGAAAAGATATTTTTAGCATCTTTGCAGGTATGGGCAAGTCTTCTCACAGTTCCAGGAAACGAAGACGGTCACCTTCTTCGGATCGGCTGGTCGCTTTGAAGAATAAAATGTCGCGTCTGATTAATATGCTCTCGCAGAGTGAGGTTAGGGTGCCTGACCGCCCGCCCCGTTCTCCACCGGGGTCCGTATCTGCCTTTCAGGAAGATCTAGGATCTTGTGTCGAGTCAGTTTCTGCCCTCCAGAATAGATCTGACTCAATTTCGACTGGGGTACCCCCTGCGAGTCAGGAGGGGCCAACAGACCTAGAACCATCAGGTGTGTTTGATATTGCTGGTTCTGCATTTGAATAATGCAGGCGGCATGACGACACTACCCTTTTCTCTTCCTGAATTCACCGATCTCACGTATATATTTTGCAGCAATAGACGAGGTAATGGAAAGTGAGCAAGGCGCATTTCATGACAGGCCAAAAGAGGTCACCTTTGTCGAAGACCCCCCAACGGCAGCTGAGGTCGTAGGAGACGACTCTCTTGTCAGGCAGCTTTTTGGACCAGATTTAGAGGGGGAAGAGACACCACAGTGGAACGATCTGGTAACCTCTAAGTGGCGTGAACTAGCACGCAAGGGCCTCGCGTCGGATCAGCGTGAGTTTTTAATTAAAAGATATGCCCCCCCGGAGTCAGTAGCCTTTCTCAGGGCCCCCACTCTCAACCAAGAGTGCAGAGTGGCTCTTAAAAATAATTTCACGTCAAGAGAGACGATTACGCCAAAAAGATCCAGGATCAGGCAGGCTTAGCTCTATGCGCTTTGGGGGAGGCCATATCGGAATTCTTAGGGGTCGAAGTTCAGAGTTCACTGACCTCTGGAGCGCGTGCAGCCGTCTCCAAGGTCAACGAGGGAGCTAAATTACTTGCAGACCTTTTTTACCGCATCTCTCTAAATAGGAGGGCTCTAATTACTCCTGCTCTCAACCTAAACGCAAAGAACACAGCCGAGGCTATTCCGGTAGATGACTTATTATTCGAGGCCTCTTTTAGCGAATCAATCAAGAGGACAGCCTCCTTGGAAAAGTCTTCAAGGGATATTGTGAAGCCTTCATTCCCAATAACTAGGAAGGTCCAGCAACCGATTAAGCAGCCTATTCAAGTTGCCTCCGGCTCTTCGGGAAACGCCCGTACCCCTGTGCGACAATCGAGATCGGCGCCGAAAGGAACAGGGGCATCGAGCAGCAGCCGCCGACCATATTATCGTCCCAGATCCCGATCGAGAAGGCGTTAGAAGAGGAGGTAATTATTGGTGGCAGACTAGCCGCTTTTCTGTCTAAATGGAGGCAAATCACGACTAACCCGGTCATCCTGGAGGCCATTACGGGCTACAGGCTACCCTTTGCCCGGCATCCACCTTGTCAGCTCAAGGATCCACCAATTAAGATATCAGGCCTCGAGAAACAGATCTGTTCTCAGGAGATCGCTAGACTCCTGGCTATTCGAGCGATAGAGACGGTAGTTGACTGCGAAAATCAATTCCTATCTCCTTATTTCGTTATTGAAAAACAGTCGGGAGGATGGAGATTTATCTTAAATTTGAAGCGTCTCAATAGATTTATTATCGCGACACACTTCAAACTGGAGGATTGGAAAACGGTTATTCGACTCATGTCTCCAGGGGACTACCTTGCTTCGATCGACTTGGAAGATGCTTATCTTTCTTTACCTATTCACCAGGACGATAGAAAATATTTACGGTTCCGTTTTCAGGGCCAGCTCTATCAATTTAGAGCCCTCCCTTTTGGCCTGGCATCAGCGCCCTATATCTTTACGAAGGTTATGAAGCCGATCTTATATTATCTTAGACAAGAGGGTTTTCTCTCGGTAGTTTATTTGGACGATTTCCTTCTTATTGCACATTCTTATAATCAATGTTTGGATAACATTAATTCAACAACAGATCTCTTATCTTCTTTAGGTTTCATTGTCAATTTTCGTAAAAGTGCCCTTACTCCATCAAAATCCTGTCGTTTTCTGGGTTTTATTTTCAACACAGAAGACTTTGCAATTACTATCCCGTCTGACAAAAGAGAGAAGCTACATCGGATGACTCTCGATATGCTGAAAAAGAGACGGTGCAAAATCCGCCAGTTTGCAAGCTATATTGGCCCCATCATCTCAATCTGCCCGGCGGTTCAATATGGAATGTTGCACACCAAGACCCTAGAGAGGGAGAAATTTCTCGCACTTCTTTCTGAGGACAATGACTTCGAGGCTCGAATGTCTCTCCCAACCACCATTAAAGAAGATCTCATTTGGTGGAAAGACGTCTTTTCAAACAATTTACAGTATAACCAGATTCGAACAGATCTTTTCGCTCTCGAGATTTTCTCGGACGCTTCGCTCACGGGATGGGGGGCCGTTTGTAACGAGACTCGTACACACGGTTTTTGGTCACCACAAGACAAAGCTTTCCATATTAATTACCTAGAATTATTAGCAGTCTTCCACACACTTAGATGTTTTGCCCCGCATTTGGAAAGCGCAAGCATCCTATTAAGAATAGACAACTCTACAGCGATTTCTTACATAAATCGCATGGGTTCAATCAAATTTCCCCTGCTGTCAAATTTGGCCCGCGAAATCTGGTCTTGGTGCGCGGAACGGAATTTATTTATTTATGCTTCATACATTCCTTCGGCTCAAAACTTTGAAGCGGACGCGGAATCACGAGTCGTCTCGGAGGAAACAGAGTGGTCTCTGTCACAGAATTATTTCGACAGGATTAATTCTCATTTTGGTCCCTTCGACATTGATTTTTTCGCTACTTCGATCAACACGAAGTGTTCCCGTTTTGTTTCTTGGCACCCAGACCCTCTCGCACTCGCAGTCGACGCATTTTCTCTTTGCTGGAGCAGGTTTTATTTTACGCATTCCCCCCTTTTTCTATTGTTCTAAAGGTGCTGCGTAAAATAATCACTGATAGGGCGGAAGGAATTGTGGTGGTACCTTGGTGGCCGGCTCAGCCGTGGTTTCCCCTATTTTATCAATTATCTGTGAGAGAATCGATTCAGTTTAATCCAGATATTAACATGCTGACATCTCATTTCAGAGACGTCCACCCGGCTTGGACCAGGATTTCCCTGGTGGCCGCGAAGCTATCCGGCAAGCGTTTCTACTCAGGGGGATACCACCACCAGCCTTGACCGCTTCACTTGCGTCGATTTCCAAAGCTACGCTAGCCCAGTACTCGAAGCCCATCAGACTATGGTGGCTTTTCTGTAAAGAAAAGGGTGTCGACTGTTTCACACTATCAGTGTCATCTTTTTTAGAATTTATGTCACTGATGCTTCCTAAGGTGGGCTCTTATGCTACCTTAAACACGTATCGTTCAGCGATTTCCCTTATTTCTCAGAACGAAATAGGCTCTAATCCTTTAGTTAAGAGATATTTTAAGGGAGTATCGGTCTTGAAACCACAACGTCCCCGGTACGATTTTATTTGGGACTCATCACCGGTGATCGCGCATTTAACGTCACTATATCCTCATGAGGGTCTCTCACTGGAGATCATATCGATGAAGCTGGTTACATTACTCGCCCTCACTACTGCACAAAGAATGCAGACTTTGGCTGCTATTCAGCTAACAAATATTTCCCTCTTGGAATCTTTGATTATAAGGATTTCTGCTCGTCTTAAAACCTCGGGGGCGGGTAGGCCTCAACCACTCCTTTCTTTTAAACCTTTTGTAGAGAGGCCAGAACTGTGCATTTTTTCCCTAGTGAAATCCTATTTAGCAATCACGAACGATCTTCGACATACAGACTGCGTTTCTCTATTTATCTCTTGCCGGGCCCCTTACAAGGCAGCTTCATCTCAGACTCTCGGGCGCTGGGTCAAAGCAGAAATGCGCCTGGCGGGGATCGACACTTCCATTTTCTCGTCACATTCTACCCGACATGCGTCAACATCCCTAGCGGCAAGTAAAGGGATTAGTCTGGAGGAAATCAGACGCACAGCGGGCTGGAGTAAGTCCTCAGAGGTCTTCGCCCGTTTCTATAACCGTCCAATTATTAGCAATACATCCTTTCAGGACAAAATTCTGGATAGATCTTAACTCATAAGTGTTTTTTCGGCCAATGGAGTCTTCCTTTTTAGATTTAAGTCAACATTATATATCTCTTCAGGGTTACTTATTGGTGCTCGAAATGACTTTCTGTTTGATCTTATAAGCACCTTTTTTAATAAACACATTTTTTCCTTACAAATCTGATCTCTAAACATCTACAATTATTCATCCATCCGGACGAGACTTTGCATAATTGAGTGATTAAACGAACTTACTGTGAAGTTCGATCACAATTATGCTTGTCTCGTCCGGATGGAGTCTCCCTCCCACCCACACTCCACTGTCAGATTTGTAGTCTTTAAAATAATGAAGGCGGTAGGCCCAGACAGCCGCGCCTGAGCCTAGGCAGGCGGCGCGCGATTCAAATTTTTCTTCCTAGCTTTAAAAATTCTGTTGAGGATAGCGCAGCGGAGAGCGCTACTACGATTATTCATCCATCCGGACGAGACAAGCATAATTGTGATCGAACTTCACAGTAAGTTCGTTTAATCACTCAATTTTTATCAGGAACTGTAGACCTATTAAAAGTATTGTTAGAATTCTATTATTCTTAATGTTATTTTTTGAATTTTTATTTTCCTGAAATTCGTCATGCCAACTTAAACAGAGAGACTGAAACTATTTCAAGCAAAACACAACGAATACAGGTTGTAATCGTTACCTCACATATTGAAATAACATTTTTTATGCAAAATTATTTTTATTTACACTTATTATTTCAATATAATATCGGCAGTTTATTATAATATCGGCAATTGAGTCTTGACACGGGATCTGTTCTTTTCAGCTGCACTGCTGAACTGGTGCAACAAGTTAGAATGAGTATGTTTTTTTGTATATTTCTTTCACTCTAACTTATTGCACCAGTTCAGCAGTACTGTTAAAAAGAACAGATCTACGGTGTGGTAACCTAGGACAGCGGGACGCTAGACGAGGGGAAAGGTGTGTCAGCATGTCGCTGCCTGTACTTCGCCGCTGCCGTCTCTTGCCACATCTCCGGGCACCCAATGCTGACACACTAGGCCGTGCTATAGCTCCGGCGGCTCAAGCGCTTGCCTCCTTGTACTTCGGCGCGCTCTTATTCGCCTAATTTTAATATTAAATATTTCGCTTAGTATTGCGAATTTAGCAAAATGGTACAGGACTTTTCTGTTCAGTTTGCTGTGCCGTACCAGCTCACGAGCGTTTGCACAAGTGCGTAATTGTTAGTTACAAATTGCATATTTTTTCTTAAAAACAACTATGTGTTTTCTTGACACCAATTGGTTCCTCTCATTATTCTGTGCATAAAAGTATTGAGGTAAGGTCATCGAAAAGTAAATATTTTACGAGATATTTTACAGTTTATGTAAAATTATGAAATTATTTCAAGCTTTATAACTCGGAAAATACTTAATAAAAAAATACTTTATTATAGTGTTTTGGAAAGCTCTTGAAGTCAGCTACAAGAATATGTAATAAAAAATAGGGAATGCCATTTAAAAAAATTGAGGTGACTTTCATGTAACTTTCAAATAATTCTTCAAGGTCAAACCAATGGTATCATCTTATGGGCCCTTCGAAACCAAATAACTTTTGTCTGAAAAATTTTTCTCTCCCGGGCTTGGTTTTCGAAATATTCGACTGGATGTTTTATAATGGGACACCCTGTATATATATATATATATATATATATATAACGAACGATCATTTTCTTTGCCAGTAGAAATTAAAACTCGAATGAAAGGAGACTAGTTGACATCAAACTGGCATATGATTGGTGAGCTGCGAGCCGACTTGGTTTTGTCAGACTTTAAACCGCAGTGATTCACCAACTTTTTGAAATCTAGATTCGATTTCCATTTTTAGGAGATTAATAAAATATCATCTCGACTTATATATATATATATATATATATATATATATTTATATATATATATATGTAAATTTTTTGACTCTAACAAGGGGAGGCTCAGGATTTGTCCTCTCCGATTTTGATGAACTTTAAATATATAATAGTACTACCTTCCTATTAATTGCTGGTAAAGCCACTCGACGCAACTCTCAAGCATTCGCGAGAAAAATTAGTTTAAACTTTTCCGTGTCCGTAATGTACCCATGCGTGAAAGATCAATCGTCGAGCACTAGTAGCCGTGAGCGTAAGCCGACTGACTACTAGAACGAACTGTTGCACGTTTGCTGGTTCGAATCTCACTTTTTTCTTTTTTTTCCTTTTTTTTAATAAGCTGCGTTAACATGGATATGTTTTATAACATATTAAAAAAAATTATTTAATAATTTTTAAAAATGTTGCACAATCACATCTATGCAAATTATTAAAAAATAATATATTATTTAAAATATTACCCTGCAATTAAATTATTATAAAATATTAATTATTTACTCGCCATATATGCATTAAAAATTTTATGAAATAAAAAGTAAGGTGATTAATAAAAAACAATTATAAATAATTTTTTGCTTTACGAATAATTTTATTTTTACATAATTTAATCGGAATCTTCTTCGGGATCTTCGCAAGGTTTACATACTTTTGGATGATAATTATCATAAAAACATTTAAAACATAATATTAACTTACAATGAGCACATTGTATAAAACTAATGTCTTTACATGCGCAAGATTTTTTTAATATTGTAAGAGGAAAACATACATCATTAACATTAAGAAATAATGGTTTATTATCAAGCAATTTTGATGCGTACCATGCATATACAATCATTTTTTTAAATATAGGTGCCCTCAATTGATGCAAAATTAATGAATGAATTTTAATAGCGTCTTCTCGTGTATCAATTTCTCTTTCTTCCTTCAACAAAGTTGTTGCATTTTGTAAACGTTTTATAAAATTTTTTACTTGACGATAAAAATATACATCGCAAGGCAGAGAGGAGTACATTTTGGTGGAATTACTTTTATATTACAAGATGCTGTTTCTCTCTCATCTTCAAAAATTTCATCATAAATTGTTGTATCAGTTTGTCCTCCCCACGAATCAATAAGTAATAGAAATTGATTTTTTTTTACGTATGGAGAAATACAATTTATAAGAAAATCTTTATATAGAACTTTTGTGAGTTTGCCTGATTTGGAGCATGTTACGAAAATATTCTTATATTCATTAGTTAAATGATCTACTTTTCTTTTAACAGTAGGACCAAATTTTCCAGTTGGTTCTTGCATACATAAAAAGACTGTAGGTAACAATTTACCCGATGCAGTCAAAGAATATTGCGCTGTATATGAATGTGTTATATTACGTAAACTTTTTTTTTTAACAAGTACTGTTTTTGTACCTTGCAATGCGAGCGATCTATTATATGGAATTTGATACTGACAACCTGTTTGATCAGTATTTATAATGAAATCAAAATTAAAGTTGGGCATGATTGCTTTTGTTTGTGCCCTGAATTTTTCCGCTGCTTGTAAAATTTCTTCAAATGACGCTACTTCTTTATTACTTACAAATCTTGTAATTTTCCTTTGCCTTATTTTATATTTACATTTAAATCTGGTCACCCAGCTTTTGCTAGCGGAAAAAGTAAAATCTTCCGATAGTAATGGAAATGCAATAGCCATTGCCCATTGTTGTAAAGTCCTCGTTGTAATCTGACAATTAGAAAAATTCAAAAATTTTAAATGTTAATTATCAATATATATTTTTAAAATTTTAAATTCTATAATATATAGATAATTTTATATATATAGATAATATAGATAATTTTTATATAATTTTTTACCTGAATATATAGATAATATAGATAATTTTTTTATAATTTTTTACCTGCTCAAAGCACTCTCTGGCTTCTTTAAAATTTGTAAAAGTTTCTGTTTCAATTTTTACAAATTTATCAATAGTTGTTCCACCTCGTTTGACATCCTCTTTCCATGTACGTAGCATCCTGGCATCTTTCAAGCGGCTGAGGCCTTGTCTTTTGAATGTCTTTATAGACCATTTGGGATGCAATTGTATTAAAGCAACCGCCTTTTCCTTATATTCTAAAGGAATGTGATCATGAGATTGCAGCGTTTCCTCACCAGGCTCGAATTCTGGACTCGAACTGCTCTCGTCTGTACACTATGACAATTAGCAAAAGAATTGCGTGTTATGTTTTGCATTTTTGACAATTATGCTTTATTGCTTCCAGAAACAAATACTAAAAATATTAGTAAAAAATTTAAAACATACTTCCTCATATTTCTCTTCATTATCTATGTTAAATTCTTCAGCACTGATTAAACATTCTTCCGTTACTATTTGTCTGTCCTCCAACATGAAAATGATTTCTTTAAAAATTTCTTCACCCATGGCTATAGAAGTGGCTGATATTTCAGTTGATGGTGTATTTGTAAGAAGATTTTCAGCCTCGAGCAAACTCTTGCAGTATATAAGAGCGTTAGTCAGATCGTTTCTTTTTTGATTATCTATATCTTTTTCCACTTCTGTGATGGATTCTGGAAAATTTTCTGCACTAGTACTTGCGCTTGCTTCTTCCATTTTTTCACTTTTTTAACACTTCGCAGAACACGATGTTAATTCTAGCTTTTCCTCAAATCGAGTGACGGTTAACGGTTAACATTCATATTGTCGAAAGAAAGGACACACACAAAGAAAACATTCGCAGACAGTCAGGACAACTTACAAAATAATGAATCCCCTTCTGGAAAGGAACTCTATGCAAGAGTTTATTGCTCCAATGTAACGTAAAAATAATATAATGTAGAAATAAAAATTTTGATAACATTAATAACATTATTTAAAATTTTTAATGCATATATGGCGAGTAAATAATTAATATTTTATAATAATTTAATTGCAGGGTAATACTTTAAATAATATATTATTTTTTAATAATTTGCATAGATGTGATTGTGCAACATTTTTAAAAATTATTAAATAATTTTTTTTAATATGTTATAAAACATATCCATGTTAACGCAGCTTATTAAAAAAAAGGAAAAAAAAGAAAAAAGTGAGATTCGAACCAGCAAACGTGCAACAGTTCGTTCTAGTAGTCAGTCGGCTTACGCTCACGGCTACTAGTGCTCGACGATTGATCTTTCACGCATGGGTACATTACGGACACGGAAAAGTTTAAACTAATTTTTCTCGCGAATGCTTGAGAGTTGCGTCGAGTGGCTTTATCAGCAATTAATAGGAAGGTAGTACTATTATATATTTAAAGTTCATCAAAATCGGAGAGGACAAATCCTGAGTCTCCCCTTGTTAGGCAGCCAAATAACGCGAAAAATAAGCACACTACGAAAAAATGTTTAGAATCAAAATTTCGTCATTTCGAGGGGGACGTACAATGACGTTAAAATCAGCCCCCCCACTCCTCCCCCTGGGCGGTGAGGGGGGGCAAGTTTGAAATCTTAAATGGGAACCCCTATTTTTTATTGCATATTCGGAATCTTTGGCTAAAAACACATACAATTTGTCTGAAACATTTTTCTCGATTCATGATAGATGGCGCTGTAATCGACGAAATTCAATTTCTTCGATTTCTCTTACTGAGAACCCATGCTTACGATTCTGCAATAAATTAACAATAAAAATACTACGTTTTCATTGTTAATACTCGAAATTAGTCTTAAAACAAACTTCTCATTATTTTTTATTACTCATTAATTACTTCTCAAGAAACTGCTTTTAGCGTAACCCAGGAACAACGACGTGGACGTAGCAGTTTTTTGTTCCCTTCGGGGTGCTTAATTAACGTGAGTCCCCTCGCCTCTTACAATTCGGGGTGCTTGAACGTGTGGTAACCCAGCCAGTGAAGGCAAGGTCGTGTGGTGACCCAACCAGTGAAGGCAAGGTCGTGTGGTGACCCAACCAGTGAAGGCAAGGTCGTGTGGTGACCCAACCAGTTAAGGCAAGGTCGTGTGGTGACCCAACCAGTTAAGGCAAGGTCAAGTAGTGACCCAGCCAGTGAAGGCAAGGTCGTGTGGTGACCCAACCAGTTAAGGCAAGGTCGTGTGGTGACCCAACCAGTTAAGGCAAGGTCAAGTAGTGACCCAGCCAGTGAAGGCAAGGTCGTGTGGTGACCCAACCAGTTAAGGCAAGGTCAAGTAGTGACCCAGCCAGTGAAGGCAAGGTCGTGTGGTGACCCAACCAGTTAAGGCAAGATTGCATTGTTATCAGCTCTCTCCACATGGAGGAGATGCTCAAAGTGTGCACCATTATTTTCTAAGGATAACAGTAATCGACAGCGAAAGTTACGTTGTACATTTTCTAGCATTAAAGGAGTTATAGCTTCACAAGCTCTTCTTATTCTTTCCATCATATTCAATCTTGTCCTTGGAGCTTCACTATACACTGCATCTTTAACGTATCCCCATAAAAAGAAATCAAGGGGGTTCAAATCCGGTGATCTCGGAGGCCACAGAACTGGTCCACCCCGCCCTATCCACCGATTTGGGAACCTTTGATTCAAAAACATCCGTACAATACGAGCATAATGAGCAGGAGCACCATCTTGTTGATACCATAAATTTAGTCTAACTGCAAGGGGAACATTCTCTAGGTATGCTGGCAAATCATTTTCGAGGAATTCTAAATACATTGGACTATTAATTGGACGTTCAAAAAAATGAGGTCCAATGACTTGGCCATTGCAAATGCCTACCCATACATATAAACTCCAACGATGTTGATTAAGCACCTCACGATACCAATGTGGATTTTCTGGTGACCAATAGTGGCAATTATGCCTATTGAGACTACCATTGCTGATGAATGTTGCTTCATCACTGAAACAAACATTACTAAAAAAATCTGGATTCTGATCTAACATCTCAAGAGTCCATCTACAAAATTGTACTCTGAGTACGCAGTCGGCCTCACTTAATTCCTGTACCAGAGTAATATGATACGGATGGTAATTGACTGATCGTAACAATCTATGTGCCGTAGTTTGAGGGATTCCCAGTTCTCGTTCTATTTGACGGGTACTAATATGGGGATTTTGATGAACCATAGCCAAAACTGCGAGCAATCTAGGGTCATTATTATTATGAAGTCTATTCCTTCGCCTTTCGCGATGAAGTGGATTATTACGAGATCTCCTTTCAATGTTTATAATTTGTTGATCAGTAGGATGGCGGCGATTTGGGAATCGCTCCGCATAAGTACGGGCAGTAAGTCTGTAATTTCTACCACATTCACCAAAGGTTATAAGAATATCGACTACTTCTGTAGGCGTATAATTTGCCATTTTACCAGAATTTTATCAGAGTACAAATGTTAAAAAAATACATAAACACTTGTGACTTTGGCACTAAATGGACAAAATTTTGGAGGGATACTTAGAGGAACTCCATCAGATGGAAAGTCCAAAATGTCTCGGTACTTCGGACCATTCAAGTTGCTTAAAGGGCAGGTTACGCTAAAAGCAGTTTCTTGAAAAGTAGTTAATGAGTAATAAAAAATAATGAGAAGTTTGTTTTAAGACTAATTTCGAATATTAACAATGAAAACGTAGTATTTTTATTGTTAATTTATTGCAGAACCGTAAGCATGGGTTCTCAGTAAGAGAAATCGAAGAAATTGAATTTCGTCGATTACAGCGCCATCTATCATGAATCGAGAAAAATGTTTCAGACAAATTGTATGTGTTTTTAGCCAAAGATTCCGAATATGCAATAAAAAATAGGGGTTCCCATTTAAGATTTCAAACTTGCCCCCCCTCACCGCCCAGGGGGAGGGGTGGGGGGCTGATTTTAACGTCATTGTACGTCCCCCTCGAAATGACGAAATTTTGATTCTAAACATTTTTTCGTAGTGTGCTTATTTTTCGAGTTATTTGGCTGCCTAAGTTAAAATGGGTCACCCTGTATATATGTATATGGTAGAGTATTGCTCTTTCCACTGCAGTGACTATTTTACTGTAACTTTGTGTACACACACACACGTACACACGCACGCGCGCGCACGCACGCACGCACGCACGCACGCACGCACGCACAAAGTACATATATATATATATAAATGACTCATTGTCAGATGAGAATAATGCTTTAATACATGTAAATTATGTTTCTTTTTGGTTGCTATCTGGTATATTATGTCGCAATTGGAAATTGCCAATAAATTGTGAAAAAATACTCAAGATGTCTAAATTAACATTGATAATGCATATAATTAGCCAATCATGATTGTTTACTTTGCTTTAATCATTCATGATGTTCTTTGGATACTTTCTCGTCTAAAAAGATTATTTTGTTTGTTCAAATCGTACTACTGGCACAGAGCAATTTAGAAAAACTCAATTCAATTAGTAAAACTGATACGATAAATATACGACAAAGGTAACATATTTGGCACAGTACACCACACAGTACAGTACACCAAATAATTAATCCAGAAACCAAAAAAATTAAGCAATACACTCAACATTATCTAGACTTTTAGTGCTACATTACATGTGTTTATATCACTAGAACTGTCAGATCACTAGAACTATCAACAACTAAAGACACAAAAGAAAACATATGGATCTCATTCTATTCAGCTTCTAAACCATGAGCACTCTTCTAGCAATTTTTTGGGATATTTTTAGATCCAACATTTTAGAGCCAACAGAGCTTGACACTGAACACACTCTGTGTTATAGTATCAGGTAGCAATCAAAATAAGGCATAACCTACATGTGTCAACATATTAAACGATGCAACATATTATCATGTGAGTCATTTATATGACAAATATAATACTACATAAATAGTTTTGTTTATGATCGCTGCAGAAGAGAACAATGTTCCACTAAAGCACCCCTTTTTGGAATTACTTGCCGATTACTTGGATCCTGATGTACGATGGAAATTGATATTAGACATAGCTCCGTTTTGAAACGGAGCTATGCCTAATCCACTAGTAATAAATCAATTTTTTTATTTTAGCCTGAACAAAGTAAAATGACTCCTTATGAGTATGAAAGATTAAACATTTACAAATAATAGATAAATTATAAAACATAATTTTGAGTTATGATGCACAAAGTATAATGTGCATCAGTCTAAGGTCTCAGTAATAAACAACTTTTTATTTTAAATACTTTTTATTTTAATTCTTATTAAAATATTTATTAAATATAATTTTTTAAAATAAAGTAAAGCGGTAAAAAATGGTAAAAGTGTACATAATTGTTAGTGTGTGAGAACCTCCATGAAATATATTCAATTAAAGAACGCAAATTTTTTATGAAAAATGGCTCTCAGTCGAATTGGCTGAAATTGTAGTATAATTTAGTTCATTCAAAAATAGGCAGATAAACTCATTTTTCCGATCTTTGACGCTCTAACTGGGAAACTGTTCATTTTTCGACTTTGTGCCTATTGACACTTTTCATCAGGATGTAATGAACTACGTTGTACTACAATTTCAGCCAATTCAGGATTTATTTTCTATAAGATTTGTACAGGGTCCTTTAAAATAAAATCTACGAAAATAGGTTTATCTGCTTATTTTTCTGATCTTTGACGCTCTATAACTTGGAAACTGTCCATTTTTCAATCTTGTGTCCATTGACACTTTTCATCAGGATGTAATAAACTACATTATACTATAATTACAACTACATTATACTATAATTACAACTACATTATACTACAATTTCTGCTGAGAGCTATTTTCCATAAAAAATTTGCGAGGTCCTTTAATTGAATATACATATTTCATAAAAGTTCTCGTGCACTAACAACTGTATTAACTCATCTCTTGCTCTTTTATTTTATTTTAATTATTGAGAATACATAATTTTTATCTAATTTTTGAAAATTCAAATACATTTATCATAAATTATTCTGTACATTGCAATAATTAATAAGCTTGCATTTTTAATTTTTTAAATTAAAATTCTAACTAAAGTTGCTTAAAATTAACTAAGAATGTATAATTATGATTTAAATAATAAATTTTTTAGTTGTATGATGGAAATAGAAAGTGTATAAGAAAACTTAGTAACTTGAGAAAAGTAAAGAATATTTGAGAAAAAGGCAGAATCTGTTTAAAAAAAATAATGGAATATAACAATTATTATTGAACATATAATTGATATATTCATTTTTCGTCAAATTAGTGACTAGAGAAGATACTCTATTATACTCTACTATACTCTAGCTATATACTGTGAAACGTTATGTGAAACTAATGAACATTCATTATTGGGATATTTTAGAACAAGAGAAGATGCCTGGCCACCATCAACCTAGTTCCTTAGAAAGTCTTAGTTTGGAACGCGTGTGCCAGCAACTCGGCGGGATGTGCCAACGTTTGCATATACTCTCACAACAATCTTCCACAGCGCAGATGCTAACTTTTGCAAAACAGAAGATCAGACCGTACTATATTAATGGATTGTCAATTCATTTGCGCTCCCAGGTTATCGAAGGGACTATGAGAGTATTAAACTCACCGGTTGTCGGTATGACACTCATTTCCGCACCTGCAGCGACATACGTATTGGCTCTTCTTTTCAATAATGATATAAAACAGCTGAAAATCAAGCTCTGTTGCTATTATGGATGTAGTCACCAAACGTCTCTTTTAAAGTTACTCGCTTTGGAAGGAATTGGACTCGAATCGTTAGATCTGACCCGTTCCTCTTTATTAAGTTTAGATTGCGAATTACTGCATTCGGCACTATTAAATATGAACAACTTGTCGAATCTGATACTTCGAAATATAGCTAGTGATGCTATACTCGGAGTCATAGGTAAGAGCTGCCCGAGACTCGTAATTCTAGACATAGCTTGCTCTAAACAAGTGACAAACACAGGATTAAAGCAGTTACTTCTTCAAATGGAATTATGGGATAAGGTACGTTTTATTTTGCCTCAAAAACATAATAGTTGGTCACGACTCAAAAGATTGTTCAGTATGTGGAAGAGCTCTAGATTGGAAAAGAAATTTCCACACTCAGAAAAGGTGTTTCCACTTATGGAATATAAAAGTAGAAACCTATTATGCGACACATTGAAAGTACTGAATATCGCTGATACCGCTGTTACTAGCTTGGGCGTGTTATTTGCTCTGATACAAATTCCACAGCTCAAATCTTTAGCAGGATATAACCACATGGAACATGTAGCACAGATAACGCATCAACTGATTGATTTAAAAGTTCCATTCAATTTAACTGAAGCAAGGAGTTGTAAAACAACGTCTTTTAGTATAAAACTTTTAGCACAAGTGTGTCCAAAAGTTAAAAAATTACATATTTATGAACCATACCATTCTCCCAATATACTACGTTTCTTCCCATATATTACCTCATTAAGCGTACATAATGTATTGCCAGAGAAGGAATGGTTAAACGGTTTTTACAATTATTTTCGAACAAATGGACAAAGTTTAAATGAACTTAATATTCAAATGATGGAAAGTCAGAATCCTTTACAAGTGGATTTAAAGGAAATTTTGAACAACTGTCCTAATCTACAAATACTCATTAAGAATGGATCAAATATAGTTTGGACAAAAGGACATGATCCTCCGCCTTTTAAATATTTAAAGAAAATCCAACTCGGGCATACAGTGAAGGCATTGGTGATTACAAAAGTACTTTTGCTAGCTCCTGAATTAATAACATTGCACATCCACAGCTGTTTCGATTTAACAAATGAGCATCTAGAAGAGTTATTGAAGCCATCTACTAAATACAGAAGTAATCGAGGATTAGATAAATACGACGACAATTTACAAAATTTAAGGTGCTTTTATATTTCTGAGGCAAATAAAGTATCAGTGACTGTTTTACAAAACATGCTTCATAGTTACGAACAGTTAAGAAAGTTTGGAAACTTGGCGAATTGGAATTTGGATAGTGAAGATGTCGAAACGCTACAAACAACTATAGATTGTGAAAACATGAATGTAGATTTATGCTTTGATTCGCATTACTGGAGTAATTGCGTTTAATGGTATATCAAATTTAATCACTTCGTGAAATAATATTTTGCATCAACCAATCCGATATATGTGTTATAGTATGTTATATACAAATATACGCACATATATACACACATACACGCGCGCGCGCGCACGCATATACGTATATGCGTGCACATATATGCTTCATTAAAGATATATCAATTAAAAATATACATGAGAGTTTACATACGTTTATACAGAATGTTATGCAGAATTTCAAAACTGAATGCATGCTTCTTTTACATATATGTCACAAAAGTAATATAATTTACAACAATTAAAAAAAATTAAATAAACAAAAAAGAAACACTTTTTTTTTGTTTGATTATTGTTTCTATTTACAAGACACAATATCTATCACATCACATAACTGTTATTCATTCATAAAAAGATTAAATTTACTTAAGTAATACTGTTACATTTATTGTATTATCGTATTCTACAAAAACTATTGGTGCAACAATATAACAAATCAAGATAAAAACATGGGTTCAAAACTTAATTGCTTGTTTTATAAATCGTTTTGTTTATAAGTATTTTATATTACTAAAACTTTACCTCTATTAATCCATGTGATTGCAGCAGAAGATTGATGAGTCTAGTGTCAGTTTGAAAAATCTTGTAAGCCATATGTAACTGCTTTGCTGGTGGGTCTTTCGGTGGTGTGGCTAAGGCAGAACATCTAAAGGACAAATAAAATGCATGTGTTTAAATATTTCTATGTATTTTAAAAATAATGATAAATGTGGTAGATAAATTCTTACATAACTTACTTGAAGCGTAAAATAGGTGTTTTGCTTCCATTTGGTCCATTCAATAACCATTCGTTGTTTTTCGCATTTCTTGCATTCGTTGTGCTATAAATAAACATCGGCAAAGTATTAGAAACACACTTCTTATCTTACTCACTGTTATACTTTCATAAATAATTTAATGTGAAATTGGAGATTCTATATACATAATATAAAACTACTCATTTCTATCAATAAATAAATTAAATTCAGAAAGTTATATAAATATTCACTACATATAAGTAGATTTATGACTTCTAATATAAAATAAAAACATAAGAAGATAACAACAGACACATTTATTTATTATATTTGCAAATTCTTTAATTAATTTTTCATTCATCTAATATTTTTTCAACATTTAATTTTAAATATTTTCATAATTAATTTTTACTAGAAAGATTTTATTATAATGTCCACTTTCAGTTAAACTAAGCCAAGGTTTTGTTATTTACTTTTACCCTCTTTTAAATTTGTAAAAAATTATAATTTTTAAATTGTATATTATAAAAACTGTAGAATATTCGTTATCCACTATCAAACAATTTGCAACATGTTAACAAACAAAATGCACAAAACGAGATGTAAATACTGTTGTGGAACAACAAATCACATAATCACTATAAAGGAATTATTATTTAAGGAGAAATATTATATACACGCACGCACGCACGCACGCACGCCCGCCCGCCCGCACGCCCGCCCGCCCGCACGCCCGGCCCGCACGCACGCACACACACACACACGCACGCACGCACGTACACACGACACGCACGCACGCACGCACGCACGCACGTCGCCGCTGCCGCCGCCATCGCCACTCACACACACACACATGCGCGTGCGCAACGCACACACGCACGTACGCACGCACGCACGCCCGCACGCACGTACGCACGCACGCACGCACGCACGCACGCAGCGCGTCCGCACGCCGTCACGTACGCCCGCAAGTTGCACGCCACACGTCGCACGCCCGCCTACACGCACACCCGCCCGCACGTCCGCACGCCCGCACGCCCTCACGACCGCCTACACGCACGCACGCCCGCACGCGCGTAAACCTCATAACGCGTTTTTCTATGTTAACATGTTCCCGCCAGGCAGTGTGAAAACGGGTGAACGCGGGACGCACTCTTTAGCCCTGGGGTGTAACACGAACGCACCGCACCGCACCGTACCGCACCGCACCGCACCGCACTGCACGCATGCACGCACGCACGCACGCACCCGTGTCACCCGTCCCGTGACCTTCGTGCCCTCACCCGGCGACCAACGCTGACTACAAGGTCTGCGCACAATAAACACAAGTCACGTACGCCCGCAAGTTGCACGCCACACGTCGCACGCCCGCCTACACGCACACCCGCCCGCACGTCCGCACGCCCGCACGCCCTCACGACCGCCTACTCGCACGCACGCCCTACACGCGCTCCAAACCACATAACGCGTTTTTCTCACCCGTAACTCGAGCGGACGCTGCCTACTCACTCCACTCATGTGCACTTCACTCGCCTCACTCGCGAAAGACGCACGCACGCACTCACGCACACGCCAACGTCTCCCACCCTACATTCTCCTCTCTCGTTAACTCGCTGCTCGGCGAAAAGACCTTACAACTTTATCCGCAACACGTATGTATATCAGAAGCGCGCCATTCGTTTAGTATAATATACACAGTCTGTCCCATTTCCGATGAGACTGGTTTAAATTAACGGCCAATTGCAGCGCCATCTCTAATTCATCTATTGAAATTTGTAGATACATCTTTCAACTATCTTCACACTGAATTTCGTAGCGCTCCAATTGTTCTGTCAATAGTTACATTATAAACAAACGTCCAACGCGTCAGTTTGTCGTTATGGAGCAAAGAGCGAATATCAAGTTTTGTTTTAAGTTGGGCAAAACTGCTCAAGAAACATTCAAATCGATGAAAAACGTTTACGGTGACCAATGTCTATCCCGTGCACAAGTATTCCGCTGGTTTGCTAGATTTCGTGATGGTCGTGAAGACCTTGAAGACGATAAACGCTCACCAAAGCCGAGAACCTCGAGGAATGAAACAAACATTGAGAAAGTCAGCCAAATTCTGCGCTCTGACCGTTGTGTGTCCGCGAGACTTATTGAAGAGATGACTGGCATTCCTAAGAGTGTAGTCCATCTAGCAAACCAGCGGAATACTTGTGCACGGGATAGACATTGGTCACCGTAAACGTTTTTCATCGATTTGAATGTTTCTTGAGCAGTTTTGCCCAACTTAAAACAAAACTTGATATTCGCTCTTTGCTCCATAACGACAAACTGACGCGTTGGACGTTTGTTTATAATGTAACTATTGACAGAACAATTGGAGCGCTACGAAATTCAGTGTGAAGATAGTTGAAAGATGTATCTACAAATTTCAATAGATGAATTAGAGATGGCGCTGCAATCGGCCGTTAATTTAAACCAGTCTCATCGGAAATGGGACAGACTGTGTATATATATATACACAGGATGTTCGAAAAAGGTTGGAACCCTTGAATATTTCAAAAAATATAAGTTTTATCAAAAAATGTTTCAGACAAAAGTTGTAAGGTTTAAAAAGGTCTATTTACTGAACTTATCAGGTTGACCTTGGATGACGTCGCCAAGGTCAGACCAAGGTCATCTTGAATTTTTAAAATGGGACACCGATATATTATTGAATATTCTTGTAGCTTATTTCGAGAGCTTTCCAAAACACTATAATAAACACTATAATAAAATTTATATTATTTATATTAATATTTTTTCATTAAGTATTTTTTGAGTTATAAGGCTTGAAATAATTTTTTAATTTTACATAAACTATAAAATATCTCGTAAAATATTCACCTTTCAATGACCTTACCTCAATACTTTTATGAATACTTTAATGTTTTTAAGAAAAAATATGTAATTTGTAACTAACAATTACATATATATATTTTTTTTAACAACTATGTGTTTTCTTTACATCAATTGATTCCTCTCATTATTCTGTGCATAAAAGTATTGAGGTAAGGTCATCGAAAGGTGAATATTTTACGAGATATTTTACAGTTTATGTAAAATTAAGAAATTATTTCAAGCTTTATAACTCGGAAAATACTTCATGAAAAAATACTTTATTATAGTGTTTTGGAAAGCTCTCGAGGTCAGCTACAAGAATATGTAATAAAAAATAGGGGATGCCATTTAAAAAAATTGAGGTGACTTTCATGTAACTTTCAAATAATTCTTCAAGGTCAAACCAATGGTATCATCTTATGGGCCCCTCGAAACCAAATAACTTTTGTCTGAAAAATTTTTCTCTCCCGGGCTTGGTTTTCGAAATATTCGACTGGATGTTTTATAATGGGACACCCTGTATATATATACATATAAATATATATATATACAATGCATGATTTCAAATAAGCTACTCTTTATTAGTTGTGCGAATATTTTTTGTTATAAGACTAGTAATGATTACTATAATTATACAATATATGTGTACATATTATAATTACAATACTTATACAAACATTAATGCAGAAGGATGTTTATTATTATAATAGGTTTATATTTTATGCTTTAGTACTTGAACATCAAATGTTGAATTAAAATTATTTATTTAAACAATAAAATTATAAAGTTTGATACTTCTCTCACAGTAATCTCTATTATAATAATAAAAATATGTAATCCAAGTGATATAATTTTTTCAAATATTCTCCAATTTAAAAATAAAAAAAAGAAAATATAAGTTCAGACTAGAGATTAAAATTGAGATTGGATTGAAATGACAGAGCATAGTTAACTAAACTTGAGATTAGTCCTCTTTTCTTTTTCAAAAAAATGATAAAAAAGAATCAGTGATAATTCAAACGTTATTACTATGAGAAATATTGAATTGAATAATACATGAAATGATTATAAAGAAATTGGAAAATTTTGATAAATGGCTTATACGTAATACAAGTAAACTCACTTTTCAAAATTATCAGATTTGTGGGATTTGTGTACCAAGGCCTCCAATGTTTCCTCGCTACTATTGGATAACTGCGACATACTGGAAAGACTGGTAGAGGATATGAGTTCTTTCGAACGCTTTCCTTCTAATCTTCCTATTACATTGGTATATTTTCTTTGAGATATCATGATTTATCTGAAACAGAAGACCATGTGTAAAATTATACTATGTAAGCATAGAAATGACATATGACAATGATATGAAACGAGTCAAACAATTGATATACATACACTGCCGACAAAAGTTTGAAACTATTAATTGAGAAAATGTCTTCTATCATACAAGGTGTCCCGCACAAGATGAATCATCACTTGTATACAGATAGAGTAGGTTAAACTGAGTAAAATAGTTCGATATCATTTTATGATTTTCGTAATAATTAATGAGATATTAAATAAAGAAGATCGACCAATACGCACGAATCTAAGCGCGCGGCGAGAAAGGACAACCCACAGTTACTGTCTAGCGTCCGAGTGCGCGGGGAGAAGAAACAGCCCACCGTTATTGTCTAGCAATCGCGTAACAGTGGTTGTGGCTGTCCCTTCTCCCCGCGCGCTAAGATGCTAGACAGTAACTGTGGATTGTCCCTTCTCGCCGCGCGCTTAGATTCGCGCGTATTGGTCGATCTTCTTTATTTAATATCTCATTAATTATTACGAAAATCGCAAAATGATACAGAACTTTTCTATTCAGTTTAACTTACTCTATCTGTATACGAGTGGTGATTCACCTTGTGCGGGACACCCTGTATGTAAAATAAAATCAAACTTTCATATGCACGCACGCACGCACACGCATACGCACACGCATATATGTTACATATGTTATATGTATATATATTATACATATATAATTTAACATATTTTTATTTTAATCATTATTTTATAATAAAATAAAAAATAATAACAAGATATTTGAAAGAAAAGAGTTCTTTATAAGAAAAGAACAGAACTTTGAATGATATGATACAAATATTCCAGATAACATTATAATATCTTAAATATATCTAAAACACATCTTATTCTTCTGTAAAACATTATAAAATTATCAGAAAGATGTGTTTTTAGATCTTTTAAACGTCTTTTGGTAAATTCTTAAAGCTATTTTTTTAAAGATCTTAAAGACGTCTCTCTTTTAAATCGTTTAGACATTTATGTTGTCCAGGATACCTTTGCAATTTTACTAAATAAGATTATAAATATCTATTAAATAAAATAAATAGTACATTTTATTAAATATAATAAAATAAAAAACTCAATGAATAAACAAAGTAAAGTTAAACATTATTATCTAGATAAAGTAAAATGATATTGTAAATACATTCATCAAATGATTAAAAAATGGGTAAAATTTTTATTAAAAATATAACATTACATTTTTGTTTTTAACATTTGTAATAAATTTTATATCAGCCAGATAGTTTGTTTAATATTTGGTTCACGATGCAAAGTAATCAGATGCTGAAACATCGAATCAGTGAGCACAAGTGAGTAGCAATCAATAAGTCAACAATATTAGATGCCCTTCTTTTCCGCGAATATTTTACTCACATACTCATCGAAAAGTTACGAAAATAAATTTAAGATTCAGAAATTCAAAGGAGAACGATTTAATTACATTTGGAATAATTTGCAAATTCATTCATATATTTTTAATGTGAGAAACGTAATAAACATACGAATTGCTGGGTCAACTTTCAACAATCAGATCAAAAAAGTTTTCTTTCATGTGCAAAGTTTGAAAAAAAGAGGCTAATAATAAATTGGGAAAGTAAACAAGCTTTCTCTTTGGTCTACCTGAATACAATTTGCTGCATACACACAATTAACATAACAGCAATATTTCACACTTTCTATTTTAGTAAATAAAATCAATATTTTCTGCGGAAGGTTGAATTAATCAAATCTTTAAAATAAATGAAAGTTATTTTTCTTAATTATTAACTTTTATACATTCTGGTAAAAAAATTTTCATATAAAAATATATATATATGTATATATATATAGTTACATATAAAGTAAATCTGTATGTTTTCTTTCTCTTATAATTTCTATATAATCTCTATCTATACATGAAGAAAATTAACAATAATAATATGAATAATAAGATGAATAATTTAAAGATAATTAGATTGAGTTAAATAATATTTTATATACAATTATTATATTTATATAATTATATATGGACAATTTTTTTCTCATGTCCACAAACTTTACTTTTTATTTTTTTAAAACAGTGTGAAAATTATGCTTTTAATTATTGTTTATTTCTTATTTTTCTTATATACAAACAGAAATTATGAAAGAGAAAGAAAGTGTATATGGATATATTTTACGTATATTACAATTTTGTACATATATATTTTTACATATTTTTTATAAGAAAAATTATTTACTGAGACACAACAATCATCATCTTACTATTTGTTATAAATATTTGTTATAAATATATTTTTCCCGCTTATATTAAGAAAATTTTCAATACATTTATATTCCAATGTATATATTTATGTACATTTGTATTTGTTATTTATATTTGTGTGTTATATTTACATCAAGTCGCATGAGCAATGGATCAATGACGGTATGACATATGACTTATAGCCTTAATAAATGTTTTTCTATAACATTTTAACATTCAAATTAAACATAGTTTTAATGATTTCTCTTTGATTTAAATATACCTCTTGCTATGTGAAAGACAGTTGTCTCTACGCTTTCTGATTTCAAACTCGATTATGCAATGCAAGTATTAATCAAGGATAAGAAAATCTATTTCAAATTATTATTTAAAATAATATTTATTTAAAATAAATTGTTTCAAGAAAACAAATTTTTATACTGCTGTTTTCGAAATTAAATGTATTTGAAAAATACTTCAAAAAATACTTTGCATGTATCTTACTGAAAAGCAAGTAAATAAATTAGAAATAAAATTAAGAAGTAAAGAAACATGAATTTGTTGTATAAATTATAAAATCTATTCTTTGAAACAGTAACAAATACATGGAGTTTATATTGTAAAGTTTACCTTTATGTGTATTTCTTAACAGTAGATTAAAGGAACTTTAAAAAAAAATCAATGAAAGTACATTATCTACGTTAGTATCGCTAGCATATAAACCTTGAAACCAAGTTAGAATTGATGAAAATAAGGGATCAATGTAACATGGAAACAAACATTTTTTCAATGACAAACTTGACAATTATTATAAGATTTAAGATTTCTTTTACGACTATTATAAGATTTAAGGTATTCTTTACTGCACTGGACAGTATTAGAACTTTCCTTCTTGCTTTCGCCAAATTTCAAACATATACTATCACTCACTAAATACCAAGAATGTTCATTAGTTTAGATATAAAAAAACAGACTTCATAATATATTAAATTATTTATTTATGTGATAGTTTTGACAAAAGAGGTTAAAGAATGAACCATCCTTAAGGATCACACGTCATCCTAAAAAATTATTATATCGTTCGAACTCTTCTGTATCCATTAGCAACTCGAATTGGAAAACGAAGCACCTGTCATTGACAGGACAAGGCTTGACGCGTGTCCGATGTGTATTTGTCAAGGTATTGACTAATTAACATGTGATTGGGACTCACCGCCACACAGGATAATGACTTATTGCCCATCGATTTTGTATCTAATTTTGAAACGACAACGTATCGCGACGATCACTCCACTTTACGATAATCACGGGTGAGAGCCATAGCCGGTACTAATTGTAACCATATTGTGAAGGAGCGAATACTGCCTACCTTTATCAATCGAATGCTAAGTACCTACATACAGCATAGAGATAATAGACTAGAGTGCGCTACCGCCTGTAAGTGAACGCGATAGAGGCTAAGAAAGAGATGGATGCGAAAAGTTCCCTCTGTCTCTTTCTAGCCGAGCGCTGTGATTAGCTCCTGCGAGTAGGCTCCGCCGACCCACAGTGGGACGAACGGGCGTAATTCCGGACATTGATGTCAAACAACGAAATGTGGAATTTGTTAGAATAACTCATAAAATCTCATTTTCGAATAAATTCCCCATATAGTAATGCAATTTCAAACTTTTAATTACTTAAGATATATTTTTAAGCGGCATGTAAAATTACGAGTATAGAGCGTCTTTGCAATTCTATTCAATATTTAGTACCTAGAGATCTCGATATAAATAGAGAAGCGACAACGGTGATCGATACGTGCGATATATCGCAAAAGGCAGCCATGTTAGTTCCACACAATAAAGCCGACGGCACGTAATAAGCACGAGAGTGAGAGAGAGCGAAAGACGCTCGCTTTCTCTCGCTCTCATGCGTCTTGGTCATGTGATTCAGAGAGCCAATCAAACCGAACCCCTCGTTGTCGCTTCTCTATTTATATCGAGATCTCTATTAGTACCCTGTCTTCTCTCGCTCTTGGTGAATATTTACTCGAAATAATATTTTTGCTGTGCAATTCTCATCATAGACTATATTTTATGTAAAAAAAATGGAAAACTATTGTATTGAATAATATATAATTGTTCATCTCCTGTCGAAGTTTATGCTTCATATTTTTTATATATGCGCTAATAAAAATATAGTATAGTATTTTGATTAAAACTGATTAAATAATTAATTACACCAAATTGAAGGTTACTTGTAGCACTACAAGATCTGAATATTTCTCATCCCACTTCATCCCCCTTCGGCTGTAATCCGCATTGAAGTGAAATGATAAAATACCATAATCTATTGATGTAGGACCTCAGTTCTTCTCATTTTTTGTCTGTTTGATAAGGAATCAAAAGATTTACATGGCCTTTTTCGTATCATCGACGACGAAGCTGATGTAGATGGAAATTCGTTAAGAAATATTTGGGGAAATATTTACAGCCGAAGGGGGATGAAGTGGGATGAGAAATATTCAGATCTTGTAGTGCTACAAGTGACTTTCAATTTGGTGTAATTAATTATTTAATCAGTTTTAATAAAAAAAAACTATACAATATTTTTATTAGCGCATATATAAAAAATATGAAGCATAAACTTCGACAGAAGGTGAACAATTATATATTATTCAATACAATAGTTTTCCATTTTTTTTACATAAAATATAGTCCATTTGATGAAAATTGCACAGTAAAAATATTATTTCAAGTAAATATTCACCAAGAGCGAGAGAAGACAGGGTGCTAAATATTGAATAGAATTACAAAGACGCTCTATATTCGTAATTTTACATGCCGCTTAAAAATATATCTTAAGTAATTAAAAGTTTGAAAGTGCATTACTATATGGGGAATTTATTCGAAAATGAGATTTTATGAGTTATTCTAACAAATTCCACACTTCGTTGTTTGACATCAATGTCCGGAATTAGGGCTATTGCACACAAAATGCATAGCGTTGCATAAACATAACATAAGACCGCTGGACCAATAAACACCTAGAAAAAAGTCGCCATATTGATTTACATAAGATGCGCATTGGTCCAGCGGTCTTATGTTATGTTTATGCAACGCTATGCATTTTGTGTGCGATAGCCCTTAGGGCTATAGCACACAAAATGCATAACGAAGCATAAGCATAGCATAAGACCGCTGGACCAATGAGCATCTTATGTAAATCAATATGGCGACTTTATGCTGTGTGCTCATTGGTTTAGCGGTCTTATGCTATGCTTATGCTGCGCTGTGCATTTTGTGTGCGATAGCCCTTACGCCCGTTCGTCCCACTGTGGCGACCCCTCCACGCGACGCCCGAGAGGGGAAAAAGCAGACGGCTAACCATGTAACCAATCACAGCGCTCGGCTAGAAAGAAACAGAAGGAATTTTCGCATCCGTCTCTCTCTTAGCCTCTATCGTCTACTTACAGGCAGTGGTAGCTTTTGCGCACTCTAGTCTAATATCTCTATGGTTTCAACACTGCTTTGTTTTGCGGTGGAGTGGAGATAAACGCTAGCTTTTCTTCGCTCGCATGAAATTGTACCTTAAAACGAACAGTCTTTATGACGTCATTAGTTGTAACACGAACGTATTAGGCTGCGATTTCACTATCAATCTGACGCTAGCGTCTAGCCAGTTACGTGATCTTATTTTCGACGCTAGCGTCGAGAAAAAGAAGCTGGATTCATCCAGCTTCAAGCGTCAAAAGTTGTCCGTGGATTCTAACCTATCCAGCGAGAAATGTCAACCATATGCTCCAATGTCCACAAAAGTAAATATATAATTTGCATCACATATTGCCAAAAGTACTATACTATGAGAATTTTTATAATTGTAGTATGAAGAACCTGCATTATTAGGACACTAAAGAAACCATTGTAAATAATTATTGTCATTAAATTAAAGAATGTTTAAAATAAGGTATATATTGATATATTGATTTTACTTGTATTACTACATGCTTTCCATCAATAGCACCTATGCAATGAGGAAAATTCCATTTCTCATCAAATTCATCTGCTATACGCAACCAATCTTCTTTATTCAAAGTAGATGGAAGAATCTTTTCTTGAAGGCAAGACCAAATAGCACTACTTGTATCCTTAATAATGTTAGAAACTGTTGTTACACCAATTAAATATTGATATGAAATTGATTTCATAGAATCACCAGCAGCTAAATATCTATAAAATGTAATATGTTTAAAATAAGTATAGTGGTAAACAGATTATTAATATGTTGAAAGCCAAGTGGCTTGAGCAAAAAATCTATACCAGTCACTGCATTCAATGTATCAATATAGTAATATTACAAAGAATATAAAAACAAACCTTAATGTCAAACACAGTCTTTCAGGAGCAGATATTGGTTCATAAAAGGAAGTTATCTGTCTACTTAAAGAAGGTCCTACTATTTGTAACAAATCTTCTAACTGTGTAGCAGTCATTCTAAAATAATTTCTAAACGTATCGTCTTCTAACATATTGGGAAATATTGTATAATAAAAACCATGCAATTTTCTATTTTCAAGTAATGGTGCAACCCAATAACGATTTTTAATGTATTGTCTTTTCTGCATTCTTTCCAACTCGTTGATCACTGCCACACATACTATTAGAAGTTTTTTACTCTTCTTCCTTCTTTTTAAATTTATTATTTTTGAACATTTTGCTTGCCATTCGTAATATCTTAGATTATACATTTTTTTTTTAAACCGAATTAAGATTAGTTAATTTAAAACTTAATTCTTAACTCGCTTAAAGTTAATTCTAAACTCGCTATTATTATGCAATTACACTGCAATGATCACACTTAAACGCTATGCCTAAGCCATTTTAACGCTGGGGTGCATTTTCACTTGACGCTTGAAGGTACAATTTCATGCAGCGAAGCTTCGCTGGCAAAGTTCCCCCACTCCGCTGAAAACGAAGCAGCGAAGAAACGCTCTTCGCTAAGCCCTCTAAAGGTGCAATTTCACGCAGCGTCAAAACGCTAGCGGCTCTCCCCACTCTGTGATACATTTCCCCTCAATAGAGTTGTCGACAAAACGCCAGCCGCTAAACTCCCGCTACTTTTTCATGGAGCGACAAATCGTTGGTCGCTGTGGATTTGTATTTTCTGTATTTTTTAAATGTTTTCTATAGATTTAATTCGTGTATAAAACTGACAATAAGGATACGTGTCAAAGTGCGTTTAAACTGTCGGAACAGTATTTTATCGACAACCTTACAAAATACATTGCCGTCAGTAACAGCTAAAGAAACGACGAATACTGGTGTTGTGTGCAATTATGCAAAAATTACAAGAAAATGAAAAGAAACCGTACAAGAAGAAACAATACTGGGTAGCACCATATCTAAAGAATCGTCCAGAGCACAGTTTTTATTATGTGTCAATTCCTAAACTGACCATAGAGAATGGAGTACGATTCCACAATTATTTCCGAATGTCCGCAACACAATTGGAGGAATTGTTATCTATTGTTGGATCGCTATTGATAAAAAAAATGTTATTCGAGAGCCCATACAACCGAAAGAACGTTTGATAATAACATTAAGGTTTGTAAATGTTAAAATTTAACATATTAATTTTTTGAAATTGTTGATACAACTGAAACGATTCAAACACATCTATTTTTCGCTCGAGTTGAGCCTCTCCGAACTTCAAGCGGCAAAACGACGCGTCGACCAAGGGCGCCAAAGTGGGGAGAGCCGCTAGCGTTTTGACGCTACGTGAAATTGCACCTTTAAGGTACAATTTCATGCAGCGAAGCTTCGCTGGCGAAGTTCCCCACTCCGCCGAAAACGAAGCAGCGAAGAAACGCTCTTCGCTAAGCCCTCTTAAGCTGGGTACACATCTACGAACGAACACCGAACGAACAGCGAGCGCGAATGTTCGGGCATTCGCGTTCATGTTCTGAAGTCATTTATTCTTTAACTAGGTATACACTTAGCGAACGAACACCGAATGAACAGCGAACGCGAACGTTTGCTATTATCATTCGTCAGATGTATACGCCAAACCAAATGCGAACAGAACATTTGATTCGCATTCGGATCCGTTCCCTCATGAGGCGGTACATCAAAGAAAATTCGCGCTCGCTGTTCGTTCGGTGCTCGTTCGCTAGATGTATACGCTTTAAGGGAGTTCACCACCAAAATGAAAATGATCAGATTTTGATGAAACTTCACAAAATGATCATTCATACCGTTAAAAAGAGAGTGTCAAAATTTCAGACCGATTTAGAAGCTCTAAGTTAAAATATAAACATTTCTATTAACATGGGCTCTTATGGGAGTTCCGGAAATAGCTCCAAACCTGTATTTACAATGATTTTTTTTATATAGTTTAAATGATCAGATTTTAAAATTACAAAGATATTTTATTGACTGAGTACTGAAGATCATTTGAGTATTTTTTGCACAATCGTTCAGAACCTTATTCACGACAAATCAAGTTTATTATTAAATGTTTTACGCGAAAGCAGTCGACATTTTTCATCGCTCACTGGGATGTGGCAACATCCTTCAAGTTGGTAGAGGTAAGGTTAGATTTATTTTTGCCGCGCTACGTGTAGCGTTTAAACATATAGCAGTACACCAGGCGCGATCCAGACTGGTTCAGAATTGTCCCATGCATTACAAGTTTTGATTGTAAATAAAATATAAATTTATTATAAGATATTTAGCTACACTAAAATTGTAACAAAACATATACGACATGGGATACATTCAAAACGAATCCGTGGCTATTTGAAGGTTATTATCTTAATCGGTACACAAAATAAGAATTTCTTTTTCACATCAATGAATGAGAGTGCAAATAAAACATGTATCAGTTAATGAATGAATTTCTTTATTGAATCACATATTTTTGACTTTTAATGAACAATTTAATAATTATTTTGCAATAAAAGCTCTCGGTAGAAAACACTTACATATTATTGTATAAAATAAGTAATACATATTAATTAAATTATTCATCATTTTCAAAGAAAATGGCTAATTTTTCTATCACAGAATTTGACTTTGTAATCAAAGCTTTCCCGGAACCATTGTCGGCATTCATAATTAGTTTTAAACCATTACTCTTATCCATTTTATAAGCATTAAAAAGCATATCATAAGAAATATCAGCCGTAGCCAATCTTTTTCTTATCATAATGCTTGTGCAACCGTTAATTTTGTACAATGACTTCATTTTATCATCGATTTTCTTCTCTTTCAAATACTTTTCCATAGTTGAAAGCCACTTCTCGCAGTTTTGTACTATATTTTCAGATAATTTTAAATGCTGAATTATTTTATACAGCATTTGAACATCATATAAAGCGTTATGAGCTCCATCAATTGAAATCTCAAACCTGGAAGCTAAAGCCGTAAGCGTATTCTCTCCTTTGCCAGTTTTTTGAGTAAATTTTTTAAAAATCGGTAAAGTGTCACAAAAACCATAAACAACAGATTCGAAGTATTCAGTTAATCCATATTTGATTATAATATGCAGTAATCGTGGACAGTCGAATTTGCTATTATGCGCAATCAATATGCTTTTTTTGTTTAAACTTTTCAAATATAAATAAAACTGATGCAAAGCTTTATTAACTGGTAACGATTCTACTCTTTCGCCGTTATAAAATAAGTCACCTTCGGAGTAAGACAAATTGTGTACGGCTGTAGCTTTTTCGTTAATTTTTTTAGTAGGATGTAGATAAACTGAAAACTCGTGATCGTTACACTTAGCTGCTATTTGAAGAATGTCTGCAGTTTTAGAAAATCCAGACGTTTCGAGATCAAAATATGTACATGCAATATCATCGTCATTATAACTACATAATTGTAGTTCCACATTATCAATTACGGTTGTGGTTAATAAGCCCATGTTCGATTTGTAACATGTACCTTCTTTTTTTTCTTTCTTATGTCGAAGACAAGATTTTGCTTTTTTCAAAAGCAATCGAAATCTTTTAAACGATGGCGAGTTTGCTTTAATAGCTCTTACTTTGGTTTTAGCTTGGAGAGTTTTTAAATATTTTTCGAGGTGCTTACCAGGTTTCATATTTAATTTACGAAATATTTTACAAATGTATCCTCGGCCAATATTTTTTTGACCAACTGAACAAGCAACGCGAAAATTGATTGAATTCGATAAGTCGTAACAACGGTTTTTTGGAGCCTTACTTACAACAATACTATTCATGCTCTCATTAATTTGACTGGAAGCTCCAGAAGCAAATCTATCACAGTTAGAAGCCAGTTTTTCGAATAAATTAACTAAATCTAAGAATAATCTTCATTTTTTAGTGCATTTTCATCCATTTTACACTGATAATCATTAGGATTTTCATGGAACTTACACCACTCCCCGCATTTTTCATGTCGATTAAACGCATGATGAGGAATATTTTCTATGGCTTTAGCCATATTTTCAGCATTTCCTGTGTTTTGTGCGACAGCGTAACAAAAACTTCGGTGAAGGTAATTTATGATATCTTTGGACAAGTCTCGAAAATTGGACTTTATTTTATACAATAAGTTTTTTGCACCTTTAGTGGCGTGATTTGTGTCAGAAAATTTTACTATCTGATGAGAACTTGAAGTTCGCAAAGCTGCTATAGTTGAGCTGTCATCATCTCCTATCAATACCCCGAGTTCGATATTAGATTTTTTAAATATATCATTATCTACTGTCATTTTTACAGCAGCATGAGGTTCCATTGCCTTTGCACTACCAGAAAAGTTTTGTCGACAGTCATGTTCTACAGGTGGTGATCCAAGGTCGCATTTTCTACATTTTCTGTTACAAACGTAATATGATAAGCATCCTTTTCCAAATTTACCAAATAAAAAACTATTTCCATTAAGACTGTCATAGTCTCGTCCATTGCCTCTTGTCGTCCAGCCCATGTCATACGATGCAGCTATTCGTACCACTCCTGAAGCCACTGGGTCGTTGACATTGACTTGGTTTGGATTAATAAAATTTTTTTGGAGATTTTTTGGTCTAGAGAAGGAAAAAAACGGATATTGGATTCAAGAAATGAGTGTAAATACAAGTTGACTGTAAATAGTTTTTATTGAGTTACAACCTATTTTTAAAAAAAATAACAAAAATTTGAAAGAAAGAAAAATAATTAAAATAAATCAATAAAACTTAAAATTATTACAAGAGTACAGTTCATGTAACAATAAAAGAAAATTACAAAAAAAATTTTCATTTGTAAAGATATAATAGTAAAAATAGTAAAAAATATAATTCATGATTATTTTGTTAGCAAAAAAATTTATGTTATCATAATTAAAACTAAAAGTATCAGAAAAATCTTGGCGATGATTGCATTTTTTTACTGGATTATTTCAAAAGCAAAATGTAAACAAAAATATTTTTCTAACCCATCAAAAAAATCAATACAATATACAAATACATCAGTTAAAAAAGGAAACAAATGTATAAATCTATCAATATAATCACAAATGCCAGTATTGGAAAAAAATAAAAAGTACGAAATTTCAACAGAAAATATATCTTACAACAAATTTGATAACGCTTGCTCATTCTCCAGAGTCAATACTCTTTCTACTCGAGCAGCTTCTTCGCAAGATTCTTTCGCCAATTCCTCTGCAGCCTGACCCACTTCAATTTCATGTTTTCTGTATATTCTGTTATTCATTTTTGGTATGTCCAAGCAAGTCATTATTTTATTAACATGCGTTTCACCCATTCCTCCATCTAAGGCTCCTAAAAATAAAAGGAAAATTGGAAAATCATATGTATTTTATTAAATTTAATACATTCAGTTAATAATAAGCTCATCATTTAGTTCAAAATTACTCACCCATAACTATTCTAGTATTAACATCAAAAATTTTTTTTCCATTCACTTCATGACTAGTATCTGTTGAAATTATACTCGTAAAGGAACATTTGCAGCATTTAATATTGAATATTGAAGCGAAACCACAGCGTTTTTCATCCACAATATTCAAAAGTGACAAAATTTCATTGCAGTTTTGACATATCAAATTTTGAGCAATATGGTCAATATTTATTATTCTTCTTCCAGTTACTTGTGAGCTTTGGCTTTCATTATTTATATCTTGGTTTGCAGATAAAGATCGCGTGTTATAAACTTGAACTTGTAAATTTTTACTTTCATTGTTAGTATGTTTTGGTCGGATTTCACATAACCTTTTTCCGGCTTCTACCATACGCACTCGATTGTTGTAAACTTTTTCAGTCACCCTTTTCCCTTTCCAAAAAAACTTTTTTGACTTCTCTTTTCCCATGTTTACTAAGTATTTATTAATACATTGAAGGAAAATAATTTATCACAAACATTACGTCTACAGCTAGTCTACAGTGATTATTTACATTTGTATATATACAGAGGATCTGCTAGCTAGCCTAACAACGTTGCCACATCCTTTCCGTGACGAGCTCCGTGTATTTTGTCGACTGCTGCATATACTTCGACTATGGTGCCCTGCTCATAATTTATAATAAAATATCTTTTTATTTTCGAAATTGAAACTTCAAGTAAACTCATGATGGAATAAAAAATCAAAATTAAGATATTTATACTTTGTAAAAACTTTTTAAATAGTGATATTTTGTCGTATATAGAAAGTTTTAAAAGTGCAAGGCTCCATCGCCTCTTGATACGATATCGAAGAGGAGAACTCCCTTAAGTGCTGTTCGCCACTGTTCGCTGCTCGCTGCCGTTGTCGTTGTCATTCATAACCTCACTGTATCACGACATAATTGAGTGAGAATCATTCTTTTTATTATTAATTTTTACTCGTTACTTACAATGGAATGGACCAAAGAAGAAATAATAAAATTAATTACACTAATAACAATAATAAAATACATATATATATATATATATATATACAGGGTGGACCATTTTAATCCATCCAGTCGAATATTTCGAAAACCAAGCCCGGGAAAGAAAAATTTTTCAGACAAAAGTTGTTTGGTTTCGAGGGGACCATAAGATGGTACCATTGGTTTGACCTTGAAGAATTATTTGAAAGTCACATGAAAGTCACCTCAATTTTTTTAAATAGCATCCCCTATTTTTTATTGCATATTCTTGTAGCTTATCTCGAGACCTTTCCAAAACACTATAAATAAATGTTTTTTCGTTAAATATTTTCCGAGTTATAAGGCTTGAAATAATTTCTTAATTTTACATAAACTATAAAATATCTCGTAAAATATTCACTTTTCGATGACCTTACCTCAATACTTTTATGCACAGAATAATGAGAGGAATCAATTGGTGTAAAGAAAACACATAGTTGTTTTTAAGAAAATATATGTAATTGTTAATTACAAATTGCACATTTTTTCTTAAAAACAACTATGTGTTTTCTTTACACCAATTGATTTCTCTCATTATTCTGTGCATAAAAGTATTGAGGTAAGATCATCGAAAAGTGAATATTTTACGAGATATTTTATAGTTTATGTAAAATTAAGAAATTATTTCAAGCCTTATAACTCGGAAAATATTTAACGAAAAAACATTTATTTATAGTGTTTTGGAAAGGTCTCGAGATAAGCTACAAGAATATGTAATAAAAAATAGGGGATGCCAATTTAAAAAAATTGAGGTGACTTTCATGTGACTTTCAAATAATTCTTCAAGGTCAAACCAATAGTACCATCTTATGGTCCCCTCGAAACCAAACAACTTTTGTCTGAAAAATTTTTCTCTCCCGGGCTTGGTTTTCGAAATATTTGACTAGATGGATTAAAATGGTCCACCCTGTATACATATACGCTATATGTATATACGCTATATATATATATATATATATTTATTACATTAATATAATTACTATTCTGATTTTATCTTGATTTTTAATGGATTATATTATTTAAATAACTTATACTGACAATAATTAAATTACAAAATCTTTCATTACCATATAGCGAACACATACAGGGTGATCCAAAAGTATGGAAACGGCCAAATAACTGCGGAGGAATGCACTTTGGAGAAAAAAGTTTGAGACAAAAGTTTTAGGTTTTTTCTTGGCTATTCAATCGTGACCTGAGATTTGACCTTGACCGTGACCTTGAATGTCATTTTAAGGTCGAATTTACTTTTTTAAATGGGAACACATATTTTTGACCACGGGAATGGAAACAGCAGAAAATTTTACGTCCGGCTGTGACTTTGATCATGACCTTCACCATGCCCTTGAAGGTCAGTTCAAGGTCAAGTTGACATTGTCAATGGAAATTCTTGTAAATTTTCCTGTAAATTGGTATCTTGGGGTTTTCGGGGTCACTGATTACGATTTTGAAGTTGATTTTCAAAAATTCAAGATGGTGGATCCAATATGGCTGACGAAATTTGAAAAAACTATTGAATTTTCCAGGAAATTGGTATCTGGGTGTTTTCGTGGTCGCTGTTTACGAATCTGAAGTCCGTTTTCAAAACTTCAAGATGGCGGATCCAATATGGTGGACGAATTAAAAAAATTATTATTGAATTTTCCTTTAACCCTATTCGGTCACACTTCAGTAAAATCGCGTAACGGTCACACTGGGTGAATTTCACCCAGCGTCGAAAAAGTAATATCCTACTTCGATAATAAGTCTTATTTATCTAAAAATGATTTTTATTTGTTTTTGAAGTATTCCAAAAGATGTCTTAAGAGTATTAGTAATGGAAATGAATTTTTTAAACATTAAAAACATTTGTTTATTAAACATACCAAAAAATTCGTGTTTTTAATTAAAAAATTGATATATTTTTACACAATTGATATGAATCAAAAAGACCAATGGGAATCTATTCTTAAAACATAATATTTTCATAAAAAAAAGAATATAATATTGCTCGTCACAAAAAGTATATTAAAAAAATTCGATTTTTTAATTTTCAAAAGTACGCTTAAGTCACAATGGGTGAATTTCACCCAACGATTTCTGACGGCCTACTTTCGTCAGATGCCAGACGCACACTGAAGGCTCTCGAGTCACGCTAACTGTACAAAGGTATAGAGGGTATCTCGGACTAACAGTAGATGGCGCCATAAGGGTTATTTTTGTGGCGGAGAGCTTGATAAACCGGAGCAAGGGGGTGATAAAGGAGGCGAATAAACTAACCCGAGCACGTGTAACTTAACAATCTAAGAAAATATATTCTGTAAGAAACAAGTACAACTGAGATCCATTATTTTGAACCACCCGTAACGACTTCCAGCGAACGACAGTTACGAAAATGTTCTCTAAATAACCTTTTTACTTAGTCGCTGAGTGGCGCGCGTGACTAGCGCCGTTAGCGTTATGATTGGCGAGCAGCAGCATCGTGCCGACCAATCAGGGCGTGCGTGCAGCAGAGTGCTACACGCCACACACTCCCCCCCGAGTATCACGCGCCTATTCGAGGCATCTAATAAGATGCAAATCAAAGCTTAGGGTTTAAAGATTGGCATACAATTCTGCAGAAGTTTATATTTAAAAAGTATTTGTTGAGAAATAATAATTAAAATTAGTGTAAAAATTATAAAAAATAAGCATAAGTTATTAGTTTCAAAAGCGGAAGATTTTTGAAAGAAACTATTGAATTTTCCTGCAAATTGGTGGTGTTCGGGATCGCTGATTATGATTCTGAAGTCCATTTTCAAAAATTCAAGATGGTGGATCAAATATGGCTGACGAAATTTACAAAAATTATTGAATTTTCGTTTAAATTGGTATCTAGGGGTTTTCGGGGTCGCTGATTACGATTCTGAAGTCCATTTTCAAAAAATCAAGATGGCGGGTCCAATATTGTGGACGAATTTTGAAAAAATTATTGAATTTTCCTGTAAATTATTATTTAGGGGGTTTGTGAGTCGCTGATTACGAATGTAAAGTGAGAATTTCAAAATTCAGAATGGCGGATCCAATACAGCGGACATAAAAATTAAAAAATCAGTCAATATTAATAAAAAATTATATTCGAGGGTTTTTTAGTCGAAGACTTCCAATTTTCATATTTATCAGTTTTATTAGTAAATATCAAGTTGAGTTCTTAATTAACGGCAAAAAAGTGAGAAAAGAGACACTTTATTTTCGTCAGGACTGTGATGTGGGATTATGCGTCGTTCCATGCTTCGAAATCTACCACACTAAAGAAGATGTTTAACATTTAAAAAGTAGGAATGTTTCTCTGTTCATTTTCATGTTTCATGTTCATTTCCTTTAAATTATAAAAAATAAAAATAAAACAAAAAAAACACAAATTTTAAAAACAAAAAAAACAATAAACTAAAAAAAGTAAAAAAAATGGGATGTAAATCGTACTTAGGAGCCTCCCCGTGGCACATCCTGGGTGTACCTTATTTTTTCAGGTATAGCAGATCCTAGACATTATCAGCAACACAAAACATTCCTAGATTCAAATTAAAGGAAAATTCAATAATAATTTTTTTAATTCGTCCACCATATTGGATCCGCCATCTTGAAGTTTTGAAAACGGACTTCAGATTCGTAAACAGCGACCACGAAAACACCCAGATACCAATTTCCTGGAAAATTCAATAGTTTTTTCAAATTTCGTCAGCCATATTGGATCCACCATCTTGAATTTTTGAAAATCAACTTCAAAATCGTAATCAGTGACCCCGAAAACCCCAAGATACCAATTTACAGGAAAATTTACAAGAATTTCCATTGACAATGTCAACTTGACCTTGAACTGACCTTCAAGGGCATGGTGAAGGTCATGATCAAAGTCACAGCCGGACGTAAAATTTTCTGCTGTTTCCATTCCCGTGGTCAAAAATATGTGTTCCCATTTAAAAAAGTAAATTCGACCTTAAAATGACATTCAAGGTCACGGTCAAGGTCAAATCTCAGGTCACGATTAAATAGCCAAGAAAAAAACCTAAAACTTTTGTCTCAAACTTTTTTCTCCAAAGTGCATTCCTCCGCAGTTATTTGGCCGTTTCCATACTTTTGGATCACCCTGTATATGTTGGGTATACACCTAGCGAATGAACACCGAACGAACAGCGAACGCGAATTTTCTTTGATGTACCGCCTCATGAGGAAACGAATCCGAATGCGAATCGAATGTTCTGTTCGCATTTGGTTTGGCGTATACATCTGACGTATGATAACAACGAACATTCGTGTTCGCTGTTCGTTCGGTGTTCGTTCGCTAAGTGTATACCCAGCTTTAGAACCACAGTTAGTAATATCTTTGAATGCACAGCCATCTTCCATGATGCTTCGCCAAGATCCTGCTTTGAAGCCACTTGGATTGTGTGGATCGTCGGAGTCGACCATACCGAGAGGTATGGCTATTCTCCATTTTTGTCTGCAGTCTTTATATTTTTTTTTACGATATGTTTTTCGGCACTATTTGGTTGTACATACATAAACCGTATTAACCGTCAAAACAATAGCTGGGGTAGCTTCGCTGGCGAAGCTTCGCTCCATGAAAAGATAAAGCTGGGTATACACTTAGCGAACGAACAGCGAACAAGAACGTTCGTTATTATCATTCGTCAGATGTATACGCCAAACCAAATGCGAACAGAACATTCGATTCGCATTCGGATTCGTTTCCTCATGAGGCGGTACATCAAAGAAAATTCGCGTTCGCTGTTCGTTCGGTGTTCATTCGCTAGGTGTATACCCAACATATGTGTTCGCTATATGGTAATGAAAGATTTTGTAATTTAATTATTGTCAGTATAAGTTATTTAAATAATATAATCCATTAAAAATCAAGATAAAATCAGAATAGTAATTATATTAATGTAATAAATATATATATATATAGCGTATATACATATAGCGTATATGTATACAGGGTGGACCATTTTAATCCATCTAGTCAAATATTTCGAAAACCAAGCCCGGGAGAGAAAAATTTTTCAGACAAAAGTTGTTTGGTTTCGAGGGGACCATAAGATGGTACTATTGGTTTGACCTTGAAGAATTATTTGAAAGTCACATGAAAGTCACCTCAATTTTTTTAAATGGCATCCCCTATTTTTTATTACATATTCTTGTAGCTTATCTCGAGACCTTTCCAAAACACTATAAATAAATGTTTTTTCGTTAAATATTTTCCGAGTTATAAGGCTTGAAATAATTTCTTAATTTTACATAAACTATAAAATATCTCGTAAAATATTCACTTTTCGATGATCTTACCTCAATACTTTTATGCACAGAATAATGAGAGAAATCAATTGGTGTAAAGAAAACACATAGTTGTTTTTAAGAAAAAATGTGCAATTTGTAATTAACAATTAACAATATAGGGCTTGAAATTTTCCCCTAATTTAAAATTTGCACCCAATGCAGTGCACATGCTTATGTTAACATTTGCACCATCAAAGGTTAGCGACTGCAATACAATTCCGGTTTCGTGGATTAGCTCTAAACATTTCTGTAGTAAACTGGCTCTCTCTTGCCCATTCAAGGAATCAATCAAAAAATAACCCACAGGGACTTTCCAGTGGTCATTCAACGCTACTACCATGAAAAATAATGCATTCTTTGCATGTCGAGGATTATCACCATCATTATTTGCTGCATCTGTGCCTAAATCGACATGGCCATAATACCGTTTGCCATCATAAATAATCTGCTGTCGAATCGCAATTTCGTCTATTACTAAATTGCAGAAAATTGGAGTTTCCTGGTTTCCAACTTTACACTTTAAAGCATCGAAGACTTCTTTTGTGAATCCTGGTCGGCCATCTAACACTGAATACCACTTTCGGATAGTCGATGGGTCTGGAAGGAAGTTATGAAAGTTTCTACGCACATATGCGTACGCTTTCGGAGAATAAAAATTTAACGTTAGGGCGAACGCTCTTAGTTCTGCGGAGTACTTCTTCTTCATACCTTTCTTCCGTTTAAAAATTTCGTTGATTACTGCAGGAATATCACCCTAAATAAAATTAAAAAAAAAATAGAATTTGATATTTTCTTAACATACAATAAAATGATCGTTGTATCCAAAAAATGAATTTTTATTGAATTACAAATACATTATTTATATATATATATATATATATGTGTGTGTGTGTGTGTGTGTGTGTGTGTGTGTGTGTGTGTGTGTGTGTGTGTGTGTGTTCAAATCCATCAAAAATCAATCATCAAAATGGCCTGCAATTTATCTTAATTATTTATGTAATAATAATGTTATAATAATAAAAATAACAATAATAATAACAATAATAATAACAACAATAATTACAACAATAATAACAACAACAATAACAACAATAACAACAATAACAACAATAATTATAACAACAACAATAATAACAACAATAACAACAACAATAACAATAATAACAACAAATAACAACAACAACAATAACAACAATAATAACAACAATAATAAAACAACAATAATAATAACAACAAAGAACAACAAACAATAACAACAATAATAACAACAACAACAATAATAATAAAATAATAATAATAATAATAACAACAACAACAACAATAATAATAATAATAACAACAACAACAACAACAATAATAATAATAAAAAAAATATTAAGAAAAATATATTTATGTCCAAAAAATAACATACCTGGTCAGTGAAACAAACGATTCCATCCTCTTAATCTAATTTAAACCTAATCTAATTAATTATGTATTATTAATCTAATTAATCTAATCTAATTCATTATGTATTATTAATCTAATTAATTTAATTTAATTAATTATTATATCTCTTACCGTGAAATTTTCAGCAGTCATTTCCGACAATAGATTTTTCTTCTTCAAATGTTTTATCAGTTCGTCCATCGTCGATATGCGTTTAACTAATCTATTTCGAGATTGCTGCAGAGTTTTGATTTTTTGTTGTTGTTTCTTGATGACCCATTTGGCTAATGCAAAAGATCTTTTAGCTCTTTTAGGTGTAGCAAGATGTGGCGATTTAATGTCACCAACAAAACGTGGAAAATTTACAGTCTTCTTCGGTGTTTCTAAACGCTGAACACTTCCACTACTTGGTGGGGTATGTGGAGGTTGTTCTGTTGCATAAGTATCTGTAAAGATCATTGATCATCAATTAATTAGCCAGTTATAATTAATTTTAGACACAGAGATACAGATGCAGTAATTACGTTTCAATGATATAGTGGGATCATTATCAATCGGTAGAAACTCCTTCACAGTTTCATCATGGAAATTGGCATTATCGACGTTTACGTTGTTGATAATTCCATCATTATTGATAATTTCATCATTTACGCTTTGCATGATTTTTACTATTTTTGTATTACAATGTTCGTGTATGATTACATTCGAACATTTTTGTAATCTCTTTTTGTCGATTAGAGATGGCACAACATTGGGTTTTACACTCGTACCTCGAGATTTGTGAATTATATCTTCTTGTGTAAAATGATTTGAACACAGTTTTGTTGCAGTATTCAAAACCTGTTCCTTAATGCCACAAAAAGCTAACCATTTCCTGCGACATTCTTCATTTTTCGGAAATCTATTGAAAAAGGACATTAATTTTCAATTTCAATATCTAATAGTATTGTTAGATAACCAAACCTTATTTTCTTATAATATTTTCACTTACTTATAATAGGATACCGATTTATCTCTATTTCCGCACAAGACACAATATGCGTTTGGCATTTTCTTATTACTTTCTTATTTCTTATATAACTGTATAACTGTTAAAATTTAGCAACGCCACCAACATCAATGGTAACCATGGTAACATCGATTTTGACACATGCGCAGTACAGAGAATTGTTCCTGTCTACCTTTCTCTCTCGCACAGATATTGGACATAAGCTCGGAACTCTATTCCTCTTCCATTTATATATGTTCTAAGGTAGAAACGAACTTTTTAGCGTCAACCATAGATAAAATTACATAGAGTGAACACGAACAAAACGAGCGTCAAGCGTTTCAGCGTCAGCATGAAAAGGTACCTTAAGAGAGAGACTAACGAGAAGAAGAGGCATTTTCGGCTTCGAGAAGAAAAATGGATCAGAAAAGCGAAGAATTATATGAGTTTCCTGTGATATTAGAAGAGACTAATGAAATGGGCGACAGGAAGCGCTTCAAAACCGTTCCGAATTACCAAAGCGCTCCATGCGCATTGACAAAACGGAACGATTTCGAAACGCTGCGCAGCAGTAATGCGGTCCCATGGACTGACATTTTCGCGTAACGCGTATCGCGTAACCAATCAGAGACGTTCCGTGTTTTTTGTTACGCGGAATTGAATATCCTTAGTGCACATGGTATATAAAACGGCGGCAGCGTATCGCGTTTAACCAATGATATTTTCTCTTCTGTTAGAACGTTTCAATAGAAATGCTAAATGTGACAGTTGATTGGTTACGTGAGTATTTGTTACGCAAATTTTGTGCCCATGTGAACGATGAGATTTAAATATCACGTAAATGCATCTAAATGTTTAAATGTTCAAATGATGATCTGATGATTGATAATCTGACGGTAAATAGAGCACTTAAAATGGATTCCAAGTTATTGTTATCTGTTATTGCTTTACAAAAGCAAACAATAAATAAGACAGATAGACTGTCAATTATAAAGTTAAAAAAATTAATAACTCTTTTTTTATTGTGCCACGAAAACGAGCGAAACAAAATAAAACAAAGATATTGGGTTCATCCAATTTTTTCCAATGAAAAGCGACAACGATATGGAGCAAATACGACTCTTATAAAAGAATTGTATTTTCATAATGATGAAAAATTCATCAATTATTTCCGCATGAATGTGGAAACATATGAAAAGTTATTAAATATTGTCGGACCATATATAGCAAAGCAAAAGTGTATTCGAAACCCAATATCACCAAATACACGTTTGGAAATATGTCTTCGTTATTTAGCTACAGGAGACAGAATGAAATCTTTTCCTATGCGTTTCGCATAGGGACTAGCACTATTTCAAAAATTGTGTTAGAAACCTGTGAAGCAATTTGGACTGCATTAAAAGATAAAGTTTTTCCACAATTTAACAACTTTTGGAAAAATGTAGCAAGTGAATTTGAAGAAAAATGGAATTTTCCACACTGTATAGAAACTATGGATGGAAAACATGTTGTAATGCAGGTATAATTTTTACATTTCATTTTTTTTTACTTTTATTACGTCAAGAGTAATCGTCTTAAACTTGATATACAGGCTCCTCCCAATAGTGGATCAATTTACTACAATTATAAGGGTCAGCACAGTTTGAATTTATTTGCATTGTGTGATGCACGATATCGATTTATTGTTGTAAACATTGGAGCAGAAGGACGACAAAGGGTTTGTTCGCGTCGCAATATCCCAATATGCTCCTACTCACTCCAATACGCTTCAATCTATAGTATACGTAACGTAATACTATAGTTTGGAGCGTATTGGAGCGAGTAGGAGCATGTTGGGGCAAGCGACGCGAACAAACTTAAAGTGATAGTAGAGTGTTCCGAAATAGCAAGTTATATGCTGCTTTAGAAGAAAATTCTTTACAAATACCGATACCAGAAATTGTTAGTATCGGAGGTCCTGTATTACTAGAGCACTAAAGATACAGGTATTCTAGTCTGCGCCATTTTTATCCCATTCCCTAACTCCTTGCTCTCTTGCCCCTTTGCTACTGAGGTAAGAACGCTAAGAAGTTTACAGTGATTAGGTTATGGCTAAGCTGCTCGAACTCTTTGTTTACATATATTTTAATTATGAGATTGTGGACAAAAAAAAGATATAAAATGCCTTGCTGCGTTGCGGTCAATTGTACCAATAGACCAGAAAAAGGCGTTCGAGTATTTATATTTCCTGCGGATGATGTTCGTCGACAGCAATGGATACGTAATCTCCGCAGAGAATCTTGGACACCAACCAAATCATCGTACCTCTGTGAAGTAAGTTTATTCTCTTAAATTTTCCAATTTACGTAGCTTTTTCTGTTTGTTTAGAATCATGGATCGTTTTTTAAGTGTAGTTTAGATTTGTCACCGTTTGAAATTACATAAATATGAATAACTGTAATCACAATAAGGACATTTATCTTATAAGCAGTTTTTTTTATTTCAGAAACATTTTGAAGAATCACAGTTTGAGACTGGTCGAGCAGATAATTGGCGAAAATTAAAACCAAATGCCATACCAACACTTTTCGATATACCTAATCCACCTAATCCACTAATGAATATAAACGAAACAGATGAACCAAATACAAATGCCACTGCTGAGAAAGACGTAAGTTTCTATGATACATTACAGTAAGGTAAAAGAAATGATATATTAATTTGTTTGTTTATTTATTCATTTATTTATTATTATTATATTTATGAGCGTGACTACTTTTGTACACATCGTATGAGTGATTAATGAGCAACATAAAGCAGCCTCAAATTGAAACCTTTGCCCATCAAATTTAAATAATTCTATATAATTCAAATTATATAATAATTATATATATAAATAATATTTTGATATTTAAGTAAATATCTTTAGACTTTAATATTTCTTATTATTTTCAGATTGTTGTTGAGTACAATATGATGAAATGTGAAAATGAGCATTTGCGACAACAATTGAAAGCTGCAATAATAGCCAAGAAATGTACACAAGATGAAAATGAAGCATTGCGTAAACAAATAAATGAATTGAATGCTGCGCTGCAAATGTTTTTGAGTAATGATCAAATAATAAATTTCAATTTTTTCTTCAAATGATATACAACCAAACATTTAACACCTTACTTAGAAATAATCTGAACAACAAACACTCCTCGCAGATCCTGCAGCAATATTATAATAGTGTTTAGATGATTTTAGAATATGAACGGAGCTACAAAATTCGAGCAGCTTAGAAGACATAACCTAATCACCATAAACTTCTCAGCTCAGTGACAAAGGGGCGAGAGGGCAAGGAGTGGGGAAATGGGATAAAAATGGCGCAGACTAGAATACTCACGTTTATAGTGCCTTAGTATTACCATATGTAATCGTGGCAGATGAAGCCTTTGCCTTAAAAAGTTATCTAATGCGACCATATTCCAGAAGTCAAAAACTCGATAAAAAAAAAAATTTTTTAACTACAGATTGAGTCGAGCAAGACGTATAGTTGAAAATTCTTTTGGAATATTAACCGCAAGGTGGCAAATCTACAGAAAACCGATTATAGCATCTGTTATTTTAGATAGTAGAAAAATTGTGCAAGCAACATGCTGTTTGCATAATTTTCTAATTGATCATGAAAATAGTAATAGGTATTATTCCACTGTAATTCCCGCTACTGATATATTAACGCAGGAAGCTTTTGACGATTATGTAAATGAAACACATTCTTTTTGCAAAAATGCGGTGCGTATTAGAGATACATTTTCTGACTATTTTAAAAAAGATGGAGCAGTTATATGACAATGGGAAAAAGCACTTCGCAATGAATTTTGAATTTTTGTTTTTAATATATAAATATAGAGAGGAGAGATGTAATATGACTCATTATATAAAAGGAATTTAACTACTAATTAAGCTATTAAGGTATTAAGAAATAATATATAATAATTCCACAAAAGTTGTTTTATTAATATTAAACTTTTATATATTATATTTTTTCAACATTTGTCACTTGTATTGTCTAATATATAATAAATATAAAATAAAATATATTACTAATGATCACAGAAATATAAGTACAAAACAAAGCATATATATTTCCTTTCATATATCTCAATATTACTTAAACCTTCTTCAATAGCCAACCAGCCAACCGCAATATCCACATTTAATATGCTATAAACAAAGATAATTATGTTAACAAGTTAAGAATCAACATTTGTCACTCGTATTGTCTAATATATAATAAATATAAAATAAAATATATTACTAATGATCACAGAAATATAAGTACAAAACAAAGCATATATATTTCCTTTCATATATCTCAATATTACTTAAACCTTCTTCAATAGCCAACCAGCCAACCGCAATATCCACATTTAATATGCTATAAACAAAGATAATTATGTTAACAAGTTAAGAATCAAATTATTTAACTTTTGTAAATAAATACTTACAATTGCATTTTATATTACATATACATAGAATTATATATTTTAGATTAAAAGAACTAAATTTTAAAAAGATATATAAAATAAATGCATAATGAAGAGTAAACATAATCTAACCTATAACATACATCAATCGAAATAAGAAATCAGCATAGAAGAAATAAATATAGAAATAAAGAAAAATATAAGAGGACAAATGTTATTTGTATACAACTGTTATTTGTAATAAACTCTAAAATAAAGAATAATAATATTTAAAGAATACTTAAGCCTCGTCTACAATAGTCGCACAGGCTGTGTCGTAAGGATGTCGCAGTCGCAAGAGCCCTTGTCGCACGGAGTTGAGTCAACTTCAACTTTCTGCGACTGCGACAAGCGTGTCGCATAAGATCAGCCAATCACAGCACAGAACGTTGCCGCGCGAAGTGCTTTGACGATTTGCGTGTGTTGCTAGCTATCCGTGGTGTATTTTCTGGTGGCATCCACCATCTTCTGTTATGCGATTCAGTAAGTAAACGGTAATATAAACATATTAAATTTAAAAATTGGGAGCAAAGTTGAAGAAAAATTAGTAATTGCTGCCGATTCATTGCGGCTGCAGTCGACTTAATGCACGCGAACAATCCTTGCGACATATTGGACTGTGATATTGGCCTAGTTTACATCGTGCACTTGATACGCGTATCAAGTAGTATATTTGAGCTGATCAGCCAATAGCTGAATCAATGTACTAGTTATTTACTATTTGATACGCGTATCAAGTCCACGATGTAAACGTAGCCATTGTAGATACTAGTCTAGCGACACATGCGACAACTTTCCTGCGACATTACTACTTACAACATACGACACAGCCTGTGCGACTATTGTAGACGAGGCTTTACAGATTCCTCCATGTTGACTATACAGGGTGATTCAGAACAACCCCTGCAGATTGAAATGTCGTATTCCTGAGTAAATTCTGAGATGATTCTTCCTGTACCAAAATTTTCTCCAAAGCTTAGTTCTTAAATTATAAAGAGAAATAGTTAACGAATTACGGAAAGAGTACGGAAGGTAGGCAGGTGCGACGAAACTCACCGTCCGACGCAGGTGATTACGTGGGGCGCCTCAGCCTTAGCCCATCGCTTTACATATCGATACACACGCGCATGACACATTCTCGCTCTCTTTCACTCACTCACTACCATTTATTTTTGTAATTAAGAAACTAAGCGTAAGAGATAATTTTGCAAAGAAATGTAAGTGTCAGAATTGAGTCAGAAATACGACATTTTTCTCAATTACTTACCTGTAGAGATGCGATGACTTCGTGTTATTGTAGTTTCTTGAGAGAGATGGATGGATCGTATTTCTTGTGACTTCTACAACTTTTTGTAGATATTAAATCGCGTTCCCACTGATAATCCACAGCTGAGTAATCACACGCAAAATATTCTTTTTTTATAAATTTACGTTTCACACATTTTCACTCACGTTTCACTCACTCGATCACTAATCACTGTTGATCACCGAGTAATTATTTGACTGAAAAGAAATCACTCAAAGAAATACACACGATACACAACACGCGATACGTGTTTACTTCGCGACAGCAAGCAGTCGACTGATTTTTGGTTATGGTTGTACTAGCGCTGCCAACCGTAAATTGCCGCATTCTGATGGGCCTTCTACAATAAGATATTAGTTGTAAGTCGTAAGCGAATAAACCAATCATAGTTGAATTTAGAAAAGAATAATCGAATATGATTGGTCTATTCGCTTACGACTTACAACTAATATCTTATTGTAGAAGGCCCATGAATTAAAGATATTTGATCAATCGCACGCTTGCATTTACGATTGGCAGCGCTAGTACAACTATAACCAAAAATCAGTCGACTGCTTGCTGTCGCGAAGTAAACACGTGTCGCGTGTTGTGTGTATTCCTTTGAGTGATTTCTTTTCAGTCAAATAATTAGGGCTATCGCACACAAAATGCATAGCGTTGCATAAACATAACATAAGACCGCTGGACCAATAAACACCTAGAAAAAAGTCGCCATATTGATTTACATAAGATGCGCATTGGTCCAGCGGTCTTGTTATGCCTATGCTCTGTTATGCATTTCGTGTGCGATGGGCTTTACTCGGTGATTGACAGTGATTAGTGATCGAGTGAGTGAAACGTGAGTGAAAATGTGTGAAACGTAAATTTATAAAAGAAGAATATTTTGCGTGTGATTACTCAGCTGTGGATTATCAGTGGGAACGCGATTTAATATCTACAAAAAGTTGTGGAAGTCACAAGAAATACGATCCATCCATCTCTCTCAAGGAACTACAATAACACGAAGTCATCGCATCTCTACAGGTAAGTGATTGAGAAAAATGTCGTATTCCTGACTTAATTCTGACACTTACATTTTTTTGCAAAATTATCTCTTAAGCTTAGTTTCTTAATTACAAAAATAAATGGTAGTGAGTGAGCAAGAGTGAGAATAAGTCAGAAGGTTTGTTCGCGTCGCTTGTCCCAACATGCTCCTACTCGCTCCAATACGCTCCAAACTATAGTATTACGTTATGTATACTATAGATTAGAGCGTATTGGAGTGAGTAGGAGCATATTGGGGTATTGCGACGCGAACAAACCCAGAGTGAGAGTGAGTGAGTGAGAGAGAGCGAGAATGTGTCATGTGCGTGTGTATCGATACGTAAAACGATGGGCTAAGGCTGAGGCGCCCCACGTAATCACCTGCGTCGGACGGTGAGTTGCGTCGCACCTGCCTACCTTCCGTAATTCGTTAACTATTTCTCTTTATAATTCAAAAACTAAGCTTCGGAGAAAATTTTGGTAAAGGAAGAATCATCTCAGAATTTACTCAGAAATACGACATTTCAATTTGCAGGGGTTGTTCTGAATCACCCTGTATACCACCGCTCACATAAAAGTCGCGTAAAGCCTCGTCTACAATAGTCGCACAAGCTGTGTTGCAAGTCGTAAGTAGTAGTGTCGCAGGAAAGTTGTCGCATGTGTCGCTAGACTACAATCTACAATATGTCGCAAGGATTGTTCGCGTGCATTAAGTCGACTGCAGCCGCAATGAATGATCGGCAGCAATTACTAATTTTTCTTCAACTTTGCTCCCAATTTTTAAATTTAATATGTTTATATTACCGTTTACTTACTGAATCGCACAACAGAAGATGGTGGGTGCGACCAGAAAATATACCACGGATAGCTAGCAACACACGCAAATTGTCAAAACTAGAGAGCCTCAAAGGAAGAGAGCGGCAAACTTGTCACGTGACCACGTCTCTTCTGATTCGTTCGGGTAATGAAGGGTCTTGACGAATCAGAATATTGGTTTAGACGACTATTTCTAGAAGATAATACATAAGTAAATTCTTGTTGCTGAGAGCCGCAAAACCTCCGATTTAGCTGACGACACGTTAAATACACATCCAAAAAATTAAAAATTCGTATGTATGAAAGTGTTATAACAGTAGAATATCTCTATAAGTAATGCGTCGTCTACAATAGCAGTAAGAGTAGTGGATTAACCCTTTGCGTCACAGTGTGCCGCTCAGCGAGCCACCTTTTAGTTAACAGTTTTATAAATTTATAATTTATATTTATCAATAAATGAAAGGTTTTTTTAGTTTTGGTATGTTCCTCATACTGTAACAAGTCTAAAAAAATTGCTGATCCACAAATTGTTAATAATAAAATCATTATAAACAAACGGATAACAAAAAATAATGTTCCTTTTCCAGAAAAAATTAATTTTCTTCATTCATTTTCACTGAACTCAGTTGAAACTCGTTACTTGGGGGTTTTCGGGGTCGCTAAATACGAATCTCGTGTCTGTTTTCCAAAATTCAAAATGGCGGACCCAAGATGGCGGACATAAAATTGAAAATTGACTGAATTCGCTTGAAACTCATTACTCGGGGGTTTTCGGGGTCACTGAATACGAATCTGATGTCAGTTTCAGAAAATTCAAAATGGCGGATCCATTATGTTAGTGTTACTGTGTGACGATCGTCATTTATTTTATTCAATCCCATACTTACCCGTTGCAGCACAAAGAAAGATGTGAAAAGATCGGTTTGGATATGCAAAGAATGCAATGTAGCCTTATGTTTGTCGGCGGAGAGAAATTGCTTCCTGGAATATCATGCCTAGTATGTGAACATAGGCTTCCTTTCTGTTCTACTGTGATTAAAAATTAATTTTTATTAAAAAAAAAACAAAAAATAAAATAAAATAAAAAAAAAAAAAAATAAAAAAAAATTAAAAAACAAAAAAAATAAAAAATAAAAAAAAGTGGAACCACAATCTCGCCACGTCCTCGTCGTTGGTTTTGGGTAGCGCTGAGAGCGAGATAACCAAGTACAATAATTCAATTTTCAATTTCCATGTCCGCCATCTTGGATCCGCCATTTTGAATTTTGGAAAACTGACACCAGATTCGTATTCAGCGACCCCGAAAACCCCCGAGTAACGAGTTTCAAGCGAATACAGTGAAAAGAAAAATGAGTGACTGAAAGGGTTAAGGCTATAAGACATTGGAGTAAGCCGTCGTTTTCGGCTAACTTCACACAGCCGAGCTGATTTTGAAGGCTGCCAATCTGGTTCTCCCACAGCATCAATCCATTTTCGTTTTAATTGTGGATCTTGGCCTAACGTGGTTAAACAATATCCATCTTTGTTTGAATTTGTGCATCTCGGAGCACAGCATCCACTAGGCATTTTATACTATGCATACAACATAAAAATATGTAAATAATATATAAATATATATATATTCATAGCCTTATTTTATATAATATTATGTATATAAAATCAAAACGACAAATATTCTTCCAAGATTAATAATTATTATCCCATATCCTAAATGGGATTGAACCATTTCGTTTACAGCCTTACTCTACGCCTTATTAGCCGAAAACGACGGCTTACTCCAATGTCTTATAGCCTTAATCCACTACTCTTACTGCTATTGTAGACGACGCATTACTTATAGAGATATTCTACTGTTATAACACTTTCATACATACAAATTTTTAATTTTTTGGATGTGTATTTAACGTGCCGTCAGCTGAATCGGAGGTTTTGCGGCTCTCAGCAACAAGAATTTACTTATGTATGATCTACTGGAAATAGCCGTCTAAACCAATATTCTGATTCGTCAAGACCCTTCATTACCCGAACGAATCAGAAGAGACGTGGTCACGTGACAAGTTTGCCGCTCTCTTCCTTTGAGGCTCTCTAGCACGGACTAAGGAATAGAGGGACCGAGTCTAAAGTCCTAGTTTAGGCGAGAGGGGATGGTAACTCAAGCGTGCGGGGGGGACTGCTTTCCGCCATATTGATGTAGCGATTCTCACACAGAGATCCTGTGTCTGTGACATGGTTACACTCGTGTAGTGGTGCCACGAGACATAACGAGTGACAAGTGTAAAGAGGTTAAGCGGTGATTTTATGTTTTATTATTGTTGTTATTGTTGTTATTGTTGTTATTGTTGTTTATTGTTGAAAAGAGAAATTATTTTACATCTAACAAGAGAATAAAATATATTAATTAGTTCCAATTCTTATTTCTTAATTCACGCATTAATTTATTCTATTCTTTTTATTTTTAAAATAAATAATTCCAATTTCTTATTTATAATATTTAATAATTATTCCTATTTCTATTTTGTTTATTGTGCGCAGGATCTGACTTTCATTTCTCACACGTACGCAAATAGTGAGTTCTATGTGTGGTGATTACTAAACGAATATGGCGGCCCCCCCCCGCCGCAAACGTGCCCCACCGGTACAGCTTGTGCTCCGTCCCTCTATTCCTTAGTCCGTGCTCTCTAGTCAAAACACTTCGCGTGGCAACGTTCTGTGCTGTGATTGGCTGATCTCATGCGACACGCTTGTCGCAGTCGCAGAAAGTTGAAGTTGACTCAACTCCGTGCGACAAGGGCTTTTGCGACTGCGACAGCCTTGCGACACAGCCTGCGACATACGACACAGCCTATGCGACCTGCGACACAGCCTGTGCGACTATTGTAGACGAGGCTTTAATACGCAACTTTTTGAAATAGACTTAACAGAAAACGCGAAACATCTTTGATTGGTTACGCGATACGCGTTACGCGGAAAATATCAGTCCATGGAACTGCACCCTTAAGCTTCGTCTACAATAGTCGAACAAGCTGTGTCGCAAGTCGTAAGTAGTAGTGTCGCAGGAAAGTTGTCGCATGTGTCGCTAGACTACAATCTACAATATGTCGCAAGGATTGTTCGCGTGCATTAAGTCGACTGCAGCCGCAATGAATGATCGGCAGCAATTACTAATTTTTCTTCAACTTTGCTCCCGATTTTTAAATTTAATATGCTTATATTACCGTTTACTTACTGAATCGCACAACAGAAGATGGTGGGTGCGACCACGGATAGCTAGCAACACACGCAATCGTCAAAGCACTTCGCGCGGCAACGTTCTGTGCTGTGATTGGCTGATCTCATGCGACACGCTTGTCGCAGTCGCAGAAAGTTGAAGTTGACTCAACTCCGTGCGACAAGGGCTCTTGCGACTGCGACAGCCTTGCGACACAGCCTGCGGCATACGATACAGCCTATGCGACCTGCGACACAGCCTGTGCGACTATTGTAGACGAGGCTTTACGACACAGCCTGCGACATACGACACAGCCTATGCGACCTACGACACAGCCTGTGCGACTATTGTAGACGAGGCTTTAGTTTTCAGCAAAGATCTACAGCGCCACAAGAACGCTGAACGGGCGGGAGGCTATGAGAAATTCAAATGCTATTGAACTGTTGTTTCGATTTATGTACTTATAGTCTAAATATAAATTAACGTAATTGACATATATTGGTATATATATATATGGGGCATTCCACGTCAACGAGAGACCCCCCACCCCCAGAATTGGTTTAAACGAAAAGAGTTCTACTAAGGCTTAAAATTTAGGTAATTACATCTACTTTAAAATGCAAAGTGGCAAAATAAAAAATTCAAGATGGTGAATCTAATATGGTGAAAGAAGTATAAAAAAGTGCTTGAATTCACTTGAAACTTGTCACTCAGGGGTTTTTAAGGTCGCTAAACACGAATCTGACATAAACAATTGAGAGTGCCCCGGCGCTCGGACTTTAGGCCTAAAGTCCTCTCAATTGTTTCTTCTATTTTTCATATGTTTGCGAATGTCAATTGTTTCTGATATATTTTATACGTTAGCGGATGGCAATTGTTTACTTTGTTTGAAGTTTAATTATTTTATGAAATACTGTTTGATAACATTTGTTTTTGTATATTTCTTTTTAATTAAATTCCAAGTATTAATAATCAGTTTGGCAAGTAAGACAGATTTAAATGGCGACAGATGTTGCAATATTTACGAGGCGTTTGGTGTTTAATATCAAAAAAATATGTAATTAAGGACAATATTTTTCAATATAATATAAAAATTTCCTGATCTTTATAATTTCATTGAAATTTATTCATCATGAAAGCGCAAAAATATGAAAATGTAACTCAAATATAAGACTGAAGCGGTAGAGATTCAATCAAAAGAAATGAAAGTAAATTGTGACATTTCTCCTTTATAATGAAAAATTGAATTAGATGATATAAAGAACGATTCAAAATTATAGATATTCTCACAACACCTCCGAAAATGTAGCTTGCCAAAAAAATTTCATAAGCATTTGGTTACTTCTGGTCATTTGGAAAAAAATGTTAAGACCTAAGATATACAAATGGTGTATCAACAAAAAACTACAACCAAGACTGATAAAGCATTATCAAATTTTACTCTAGAAAATGTAGTAAACTTTTATATAAGTGCCGAAAATAGGATAGTGTCTGGAAAGGCAGATGTCTTTGTTTCAAGCGAATTTGAGCAAAATTTGTAATCCTTTTAGATCGTTATTTTAAACTTTGCACATCTGATGTCAGATTCGTGTTCCAGGGCCATAAAAAATTCGCTTTTGTAAGAAGTTTCAAGCAAATTTGAAAAATTTTTTGAACATTATCATCCATATTGGATCCGCCATTTTGAATATTAAAAATCTGATGTCAGATTCGTGTTTAGCGACCTTAAAAACCCCTGAGTGACAAGTTTCAAGTGAATTCAAGCACTTTTTTATACTTCTTCCACCATATTAGATTCACCATCTTGAATTTTTTATTTTGCCACTTTGCATTTTAAAGTAGATGTAATTACCTAAATTTTAAGCCTTAGTAGAACTCTTTTCGTTTAAACCAATTCTGGGGGTGGGGGGTCTCTCGTTGACGTGGAATGCCCCATATATATATATATATATATTAATATATATATTAATTATATATATGTGTGTGTGTGTGTGTGTGTGTGTGTGTGTGTGTGTGTGTGTGTCAGAGGCGACGACTTAGCTGGTCGCCGATCGCACGGGAGAGAATTCGCAAAAAAGATCTTTCCTTAGCGTCTCTAAATTACTGAAACGCGTATAAAATTGATTTATTAAAGAATCAATTATACAATTTGTTTTACAAAATTACAATTTGTGCCGCGTTATCTAAAATGAAATTAATAAAATAAAAAAAACAACCTTCTTTGATTGAAACATCATCGTCTTCGCTAATGCGAACTAGTACTTCTAAAATGTCCGTGGTACCATCTCTAGTAGAATCGTGCAAACGACTCAGAAGATCAAATTAAAATTTTCATGAAATGATTATGAATTGCTTCTTTCCATTTTTTTGTCCGCGTACGCACGAACGCACGCACTTCCTCTCTCTTCCTTTCTTTCGTGTGTTGTATTTTATGCGATTAGAATTAAGTATAGAATAAGTTTAATTACATTTGTTGGACAATGCAAAATGTAATTTTAAGACAATTAATATATTTATTCGGTTTTACAAGTTTTTTGAAAAATATGCCACTACATATTGTTATAAAGTAACTGCTACACAGATATTGACTGATGGAACTAATTATCATGTAATGTTTTAATTTAAGCATTAAGAACATTGATAAACAAATTTCAATTGTTTATCGATCTGTCTGGCAAATCATCGGCGTACCTCCGACTAGATTTGTCGTTCATTATAAAACCCGTTGGCTCGAACGCTCGTCGGATTCGGGATTCGAGGAGTTGAATGAGCAACGCGAATTTTGGAAAACAAGTAACAATTTATTAGAAAAACAATGCCGTGGTATACAAAATATTATTTCGCCGGATACAAGGCGTGTCGTGTGAAGCACGTATAGTGAATCGTACACACGGTGTTGTCGTACGGCGCTGAATAGTACGGCACGTGATCGGCGCGTGATTCCTCGCGGGACTCTGTACAGGAGTTTAAAGCCTCGGGTCTGTTTACGTCGGTTTAAAGGGCCGCGTCGCGAGTCGGTTTTCGCGTGCACGGAGATGCGTGTGCAAAGTACGGTGGGTGAAAAGCCGTGGGTTTTCACGGGACCGTCGGGCCGAGACACGAGAGGTAGTGGAGAACACTCCACTGCGCGCTGGTCGACGTCTTATACGGGATGAGCACTGGTGCTTTGAGAGTCGAGGAACCTCTACCCCGCGTTTCGTATCGCGTCGGGATCCCGCGGTTGGCAACGGTCGAGAATCCTCGGCAGAGGCAGAGTACCCTCTACCCCACGACGTTGTTACCCGGCGGATTTAGTCTAGGAGGTGACTACCGAGAATACTCGATGGAAACCGAGAACGCTCGACTTCCTGGTGCTGTCGCTTAGAAAACGGATCTGGGATAGCTTACTAGCGTCGGCTTATAGCGTCTGCTGGTTAGCTCCGGAATCGGTATCTGGTATCTTTCAAACGTCTTTCTATATCTGGAAGAGCTCGAAATTCGGGGAAGGGAATCATCCCCCGCCCAGTGTTGGCCGGCGGGGCGCATTTTTGGCGCATGCGCGACAGTTAGGTTAGAATCATAGCAACGTACCTACTGTTAGGAAATTGACGGGAGCAATAGACGGGAGAAGTTTCGCGCTCGTGGCTCGTGATGTGTAGTGCCTCGTACGTATATGTGTATTTGTATATGTTTTATATTTATGTGTGTAAAAAAATTTAAAGAAAAATATGTGTCTATCTTATATTTTTCCTTAAATTTTTGAAGAATTTTTCGGGGGCGATAAATGGCACATCTTTCTTCCTGTGTTAGATACGCCATTGACGCTGCATTTGTCGCGCATGCACCAAAATTGCGCCGGCCAACACTGCCCCCGCCAGCGGAACGCGAGCGCCGGGGCATCGGTGTGGAGAATGATCCCAACGTCACGCTTTCGCTCGTTGGCGTTCGGATTTCCCCGGGATTGCTCGGCTTTTGGTATTGCGAGGCTGTGTGTCTCTAGCGCACGCATATTGAGCGTTTGGTAATTCGTTTAAAAGTTATGTGGGGCGCACCGCGCCCCGTGTGCCGCTTTTGACGGGTATTTGGTCTAGCGGAACGATGCATTTTACGGGGTGCATCGTTACAATTAGAATGCAGAAAAATCTTAAAATTATACATTGAATTTTGTAAAAATAAATATTTATCTTTATTATTTTTTTTTGTTTTATATTAACGTCTCCTTTATTTCTTTCAATATTCAATAAATTTTTTTATTGAAATTCTACTCGTCTACATTTTTTAGAATTTTAGGAAAATCCTATAACACATAATAATCATATTATAATTTAAGTGTATTTAGAATCTTGTTAAAAATATGACTTAAAAATATTAAGAATACGCTTAAAATTGTACTACAAATAATAGTTATTAGATATAATGTATCTTAATATTAAAAAGTATTAACAAAGAAATAGACTTTTTATTAAGTGTACAACTTTGCTTCCGCCGTTTTTTTTCCGAAATTCGCGGCTTTATTGTAAAAAACTAGTTACATTTATGATTCAAAGTATTGTCCATCGCTGGCTACTACTTTCTCCCATCTTTCGGGCAGCGTACGAATCCTGCGTCGAAAAAACTGGTCATCTTTTGAGGCGATCCACGAATTGATCCAATTTTTTACTTCTTCATAAAACCGGAAGTGTTGGTCAGCCTGGCCGTGTACCATTGATCGTTGAAACAAGTGATAGTCAGAGGGAGCAACGTCTGGAGAATACGGCGGTTGGGGTAGGACTTCCCATTTCAACGTTTCCAAGTATGTCTTGACCACTTTCGCAACATGGGGTCGAGCATTGTCATGCTGCAAAATCACTTTATCGTGTTTCTCGTTGTATTGCGGCCGTTTGTCTTTCAATGATCGGTTCAAACGCATCAATTGCGTTCGATACCGATCGCCTGTGATTGTTTCAGTTGGTTTTAACAGCTCATAATACACTACGCCGAGCTGGTCCCACCAAATACAGAGCATGACCTTGGAGCCGTGAAAATTCGGTTTGGCATGACCGTCGACGTGGAAGCATGGCCGGGAACTTCCCATGATTTTCTGCGCTTGGGGTTATCGTAATGAACCCATTTTTCGTCCCCAGTCACAATGCGATGCAGAAATCCCTTTCTGTCTTTGCCTTTCAAGCAGCTGTTCACAAGCAAACAAACGCCGTTCAACATCTCTTGGCTTCAACTTGTACGGCACTCAATTTCCTTGCTTCTGAATCATTCCCATGGTTTTGAGGCGTTTTGAAATGGCTTGTTAAGTCACTCCCAATGATCGTGCCAATTCTTCTTGATTTTGACACGAGTCTTGATTAAGTAATGCCTCCAATTCTGCATCTTCGAAAACCTTCTCTCTTCCACCGCTATGCCGGTCTTCGACGTCAAAATCACCGTTCTTGAAGCGTTGAAACCACTCACGACACGTTCTTTCACTAATAGCGGCTCGTAAACTGACATTTTCAATCAAGAATAAATTTATGATGCAGACACAAATCGACTAATGTTTCTATGGGGTTATATTGACAGGTGCCCAAGTTTATTGTATGACGTCAATGATCTATTTCTTTCGACCACCACTTACCGCTAAAGCCATCTATAGGAAAACGGCAGAAGCAAAGTTGTACACCTAATAGTTTACATAAATACCCATTTTTATAATTGATGCATTTTTATATCAAGGTAAAATCAATAGCCGACTTCAAACCAGCATCAATAATATAAACTTGGAGCTTTATTTAATGTTTCGACCTATAGTTCAGGTCCTTATCAAAAATCTACAATATAATATGATTGAAAGGTATTATAATACAATAAATAAGTGCAAAATATAATCAATCTGTGACTCACATGAAATAGATTACTTAATAGATTAATAGATTACATAGTTGGCAGACGTAAGCGCGTCTGATGTCGATGACATCGATACAAGAAGTGATTGTTATATAAAATGTGAGTCAGGCGCAGGGGACAAATTTTATTATAATACATAAATACACAGTAAACATTGAATATAGATATGAAAACAAGTTGATGGGATAAAATGATAACAATAAATTTTATAAAACTGTGAGAAAATAAGTAAAAATAAAACGGCAATGAGTCAAAGGAATAAATAAGTAAAAACAAATCAATGAACTAAAACATTATAAATAAGAATAATAAGTAAAACAGTGGGTCAATAAACTAAAACATTATAAATAAGAATAATAAGTAAAAAACAGAAGCTCAATAAACTAAAGCATTATAAATAAGAATAAATAAGTAAAAACGTAGGGTCGATAAAATGAAAAATTATACATAAGAAGATGTAAGTAATATCTGAGATCTAATTATAAAATATTCAATAGTCCGTCATAAATGGAAGTCAGATTTTTTGTGTCTCTTTTGGAGTTAATTGCAACATTGCTCTGCTTAATAAAAAACATCTCTGCTATTTCCCTTTTCTTAGTATGTATTTCCTTATGAAGTAGTTTAGGGTTGTCCCAAATTCATGTTCATGATATAATCTGTGTTTGCTGACCACTGAATGATTGTCAGGAGGTTTTTTAATGTTATTGCGATGTTCGTTGAGTCTGGTTAATAAATGTCTTTTAGTCTGCCCTATATAACACGCATCACAATCCGAACAGTCAATTTCGTAGATTATCTCAGTCTGTTTAAAGATGCTGAGTGCATCCTTTCCATTTTTTATAATGACGTTTAATTTCTTGGAGATAGTATAAAGAACTTTAATGTTAATTTTACCGAGGATACGTTCTATGTTACTGGAAATTTTATTATCAAACGGAGCAACGATGCAATTACTCATGTCAAAGGGAATGTTCCCTAACAGCACACGGAGATACTGAGATTGTTCGGAGAATATCACAAAAGTATATTGCGTACATTCTCAGAACAATCTCAAACGGTACTGCGATTGACGCAGTACGTTCAACGAATGATCTGATGTCCGGGGTAGCATCTCCTATAGTATTTCTCCGCGAATGTCTACAGTTTGAGGGCAATTTCAGGATATGATGAAAACGGGAAGATTACAGTAGATCACTTATATACGCACACGTGCATATACCGCCAGGCGCGCGCGCTCAGGACGCATTGCACAGGATAGGTTAGGATTAGGTTAGATTATTAATATATGTCAATTTCTTATTAATTAATGTTTTTATTGCATTCTCTGATAGATATAAAATAAATGTATCAACATATACATATTTTGCAATATTTGAGAAAAACGATTGCACGCATGTTTGCATTTAACTCTGTATAATTTATAAAAACATCTTTTTCTTCTCTTTCTCTATCACGCGCGCACGAAATCAATTTTCTTTTCTTATTTAACATAAATATAAAAAGCAAGAAAGCAAGCACTACCGGAAAGCGACGCGACCGCGACAAAAACCTCGACTGTAGTCCCGAAATGGGCTGATTTTAATACTTTTCTCTTGAAACACGTGTACGTGTACGAGTACACTGCCCGTCATTAATTCGTTCCTAGGCGGGGTAAGGGGAACGTAGAAATGTAGCCGTGGCGCCATCAGCCGGCAGCGGCTGATTGACACTATTTTATCGACATCGATTGCTGCAGATAAGATTGCACGCGCGCAATTTTCGAAAAATCAGATATATAAAATAATAAATGTATAAAATATAAAATATATTAAAATAAAATAAGAAATAAATAAATAACATTAAAATGATAGAAAATTTAATTTATTTAAAATACTACTACGCCAAATGTCTTCTTTATGGAAAAAAATAAAATCTTTAAAAGATGTTTTTTAATAAATAACTTTGTTAATAATAATTTTGTATTAGCAATTTAATAAAATAAATCGTTTGACCGATTGTTCCAGCGTTAAATAATTTGTGGCTCTGAAAAGAGTTTAATAATCAGTTTAATAATCATTTCGTGCATTGATTTGATTTAATCGTTTCTCAATGGATCCGCGTAGGTTGAAAAAGTTCTGGTTTTAAAATAATATTAAATAATATTATATTAATAGTATTCAAATAATATAAGCATAATAGAAAAAGACAATCTGTCTTGGCGATTGTCTTTTGTTTAATGGCGATTGTTATTCCGTTTTGTCAAGTCTACTCGTTTCGTGCAATGGCAAACAAGTTAAGTATTTTTACTCGTGGCCGCATTATAGGTATGTGGGAAGCTGGTATTAGTGAAGAAGATATTGCACAGCGCATCGAGTGCAATGTCAGAACAGTAAAAAAGTGGATCAATCGATGGGAAGAAGAGGGAGAAGAAGGACTTACAGACAAGCGTAAATTTAATCATAGACCGCGATCTACAACTGCTGAAGAAAATCTATCTTTAGTTAGACAGGTAGATGAAGACCCTTTTCTTCCGGTTTTGCACTCTGTAAATCTTTTAGATTTACAGATTTCTGAGAGGACAGCGCAAAGGCGTTTACACGAATCGAATGTGCACTGTTATCGACCAGCACATAAGATTCAATTAACGAATCGACATAGAGATAATCGTGTTGCTTTTGCGTTGCATCAACTCAACACCGCATCACCGGAAGATTGGGATCAAACTATCTGGACTGACGAAAAAGTATTTTGTTCAGCAGATGATAGACGTAATCATGTCTGGAGACCTGAAGGCCATCGATTTGATCCAAAATATGTGGTTCCTAGCGGGCAAAGTGGACGCATTACTTGTGCTATGTGGGGATGGATTAGTGCTCATTGTCCGGGAGAACTAATTGAAGTGTCGCCGCATATGAATGCCTTCGAATATATAGATATTCTGGAGAACGTTTTGCTGCCAAGCGTTCGCAGTATTTATAGTGAAGACGATATGCCGACATTTCGATTAGTTCAGGATAATAGTGCTGTTCATACCGCTCACATAGTAAAAGAATGGTTCAACGAACATCCCGAAATAGAAGTTCTTGATTGGCCAGCTAAATCTCCGGATCTCAATTTAATAGAAAATATTTGGGCAGCAATTGCGAATTCGTGGGAGTATGGTCATGAGAGAACTAGAGCACAATTAATTGCACATGCGAAAACCATGTGGGAAAATCTTCGCTTAAAACCAGATCTTTTCCAAAACCTACGCGGGTCTATCGAGAAAAGGCTAAACTTAGTTATTGCACAAAACGGGCACTGGACAGGATATTAAAAGGTTCTTTTTAGAACCAGTCATTAAAACGGCTCTTTTCAGAGCTACACATTATTTGACGCTGGAACAGTCGGTCAAACGATTAATTTTATAAAATTGCTAATATAAAATTGTTATTAAAAAAGTTGTTTACTAAAAAACATCTTTTAAAGATTTTAATTTTTTCCATAAAGAAGACATTTAGCGTAGTAGTATTTTAAATCAATTAAATTTTCTATTATTTTAATGTTATTTATTTATTTCTTATTTTATTTTAATATATTTTATATTTATATCTTATATATTTTATATATTTATTACTTTATATATCTGATTTTTCAAAAATTGCGCGCGTGCAATCTTATCTGCGGCAATCGATGTCGATAAAAAAGTGTCAATCAGCCGCTGCCGACTGATGGCGCCATGGCTACATTTCTACGTTCCCCTTACCCCGCTGAGGGGCCTAGGAACGAATTAATGACGGGCAGTGTACATGCACTCGAGTCCAAAATGGCTATCCCGGTCCCGGGCGGGAAGAAGCCGGAACTCGGAACAGGAATTACGTATGCAGATGGCGTTGTACGTATGTACCGTTTCCATGGGTCTGTTCTTTTCAGCTGCACTGCTGAACTAGTGCAATAAGTTAGAATGAGACATATATTTTTTCACTCTAACTTATTGCACTAGTTCAGCAGTGCAGCTGAAAAGAACAGACCCCATATTTGGCGTCAAACCTGAGATTATACGTACGCGATAGAAGAGCGTACGTATCATTTCCGTATCTTCTGAGATTATACGCGCGCGATAGAAAGGCGTACGTATCTTTGCCGTATCTTTGAGTAAATCCTGAGATTATACGCACGCGATAGAAAACCGAATCATACTATAAAAGATATTATAGGGTTGTTCTCAGTATCTTACGGATGATCACAGTACATTGAGTATGAAAATGGGATGATACGCAATATATCATGTGCTGTTAGGGTTGCAATAGGAGTCGTTGTTAATTTGTCTGAATTGTAGTATGTTGAGCCTATTTTTTAAGGTGCGAATTCACGCAGCGTCGAAACGCCAGATCCGTTTACCCCCACTCCATTCCCCATCAACGCGCACTGACGACGCGCAGAAATTTCCTAGCTCATCGTTTTTACGCTAAAGTTCGGAATGTCTCAACTTTAGCGGAAAACCGACACTTTGAGGTTAAGTACCGCGCGATAGCCACGATGACAACGAGAGAAGTGAATGTTAACAACGAGGATGGGAACGAGGTTAGTGTATTATTACTACTAATTAATTATTTATTTACTTAATTGCTCAATGCCTGAAAGAGTATCCCTATTGAAAAAATCTTTGCGGTTTCACTATATGATTTACCATATATTATATAGTTTTTATGAATACGAAATCATGCAGATTTTTTGAATTGGGAAAGACGGTGATGTGTTTGTACACAACCCATAGGAATGTTCAAACTGACACATCCTCCTTGCAAAGTGTAATTATTAAATCATTTTATGCTTTACAGATATTCCAAACTGATGATGTACTGGTGAAGACATGTGGGGTGTGTGAATTCATCTGCAGGGAAGATGAGATTGAGACTCATCCATGCCTCGAATCTTACTCTGCATATTACATCGACAAGAACACGCGTTATTTTTATCCGCGATGTGGTAAGTGCTTTAGTGGAATGCATAACGTATATTCATTTCAGGCGTCAACCATTGTTGAAAATTTATTTAAATACGTGCAGATTCATTTCAGGCGTCAACCATTGTTGAAAATTTATTTAAATACGTATACTTATGTAATGTTTTTGTATGTGCAGATGATGGAAGCATAGTTCGAAAAAGCCTTGTAGAAAATGAAGAAGTTAATGTCGTGGAAACACCAAACGAATTGATCTCGCAAGCTCCAGACGAGGAGGGTTTTGATAAAGAAAATGTTCCAACTAATTTCAAACAACGGAAGATATTTATAGAGGAGCACCTTATTGAGGCGGTTCGGAGACGATTACCTCTGTGGAACTTCAAGCTTCCAATATCAGAAAGGGGCATCCGAACGAAAGAAAAGTTGTGGATGGAAGTCTCCACAGTCATGCAAGGTATAATATTTTTCAATGGCATACGCATGTGTAATAATGTTTATTACGACTCTATTTGAATTCTTCTTTTGCAGGTTTGCTTACTCCTCAGGAGGCCAAAAATAAATGGAAGACCCTATCGGATACGTACCGCAAACAACGCAAAGCATTAGAATTGCCAAGTGGCTCAGGATATATTAAAAAATCCAAGTGGATTCATATGGATAGGATGGACTTTCTTCGGGATCTAGTCATATCTACAAAGCAAGTATATATGCATAAAAAATAAGTATCGTTCAAGTAGAGTACATATGTACACGAATTTTATTAACAGATTTCTTACAATTTCAGAACGGCGACAAACATTATCGAGCCTGACGACGATTCAGTTGATGGTGACAGCACAGGCAACAGTTTGGAGTTTGACAGTGTGAACACCAGAAGTTTACGTAAGATTTCTTCAATTATTATATTTGAAATCTTTTTCCATACTGTTATGTTTATTTTTCAATAAAACTAAATTTCAATGTTTTGTCAGGTACCGATTCAAGGCGACGGACAAGCAGAGAGTCCGAAAATATTATAGAGAGCATACAAAATATAATGAACCAACCCATGCATGTCGATGTACCTGAAAATGAGACTGATAATGATCAGTATGATTCGGAAATGAGACAGTATGCTGCATTCGGGATAGTGGTCGCCGCCAAGCTCAGAGCTCTCAGTGAAGATGCAAGCGAAAGAGCAATGATATCAATTTTAAACACGTTGCATAGAGAACGTTTAAATGATAGGGATACTAGACCCACATAAAAAATAAAAAATTATTAAATAAAAATCTTATTAATATGTCCTTAATAAATCTTTAATAAATATCTTTATTTTATTTTAATACTTTCATTTTTTTATTATTTCACAATAATGCCCATTATTTTTCATTCCCAACTTATAGGTTAGTGGAAGGATAATTAGATTAGGTTACACAGTCGCTTAAAAAAGAACGCAATAATAGTATTTTTTATGATATTAATGTTTTATTTGTGTCGATTATTTTGCCATGGTACCGCTCCTTCATTGGAAAAGTAATCACAAAATTCATCACGAATTTGTATGGAGTTCCGAGCACTGTTATTCGTCCCGCAATTACCGATATCTTGAAATGCGCATGTATCTTCCATAATTCTGCGCCAAGAGCCTGGTGTAAAATTACTTGGATCGTTGGCATGAATTTCATCGACCATACCCGCAGGAACGTAAGAATTTTTTCCGATGTCATCTTTGCGGAGCCAATTGTGCAGACAAACTGTTGCTTGCACCATTAATTTAGCATTCATTGGGAAAGCGATAATTGGTTTACGATATATTCGCCACTGACTGGCTAAAATACCGAAGGTATTTTCGATTAACCTTCTTGCACGACTTAATCGGTAGTTGTAAACGTCCTGCTCTTGTGTCAGTCCATTCTTGCCAGGATAGGGACGAAGCAGATACGGTTTCAGAGGGAAAGCTTCGTCTCCCACAAGACAATACGGTAGAATTCGTCCTTCTGCAACAGCTGATTGTTTTGGCACATTCATTCGGTTTGCATTGAAGTTCTTGCCAATAGCACTGTCGCCGAAAATGCCTCCATCACTTCGTCGTCCACAAGCCCCAATGTCAACGAAACGGAATATATAGTGTGCATCGCAAGTGGCCAACAATACTACACTATGAGCATGCTTGTAGTTGTAGTACGTGGAACCAGCATTATTAGGACACTGGAACAAAATTTACCATTCAATATACATCAAGTTTCAAATGTTGTACATGCGCAATATTCACTGCAAGACTGTAAATACGGCACAGTATGTCAGTCCTAATGCTGAAGATACATACTTGAATCGTTACGTGTTTTCCATCGATGGCGCCGATGCAGTGGGGAAAGTGCGTAATGTTTTCAAAATCATTTGCAATTTCGAGCCACTCATTTTCCGACAATGCAGATGTTAAAACCAAAGGGCACAAAGTGTTCCAGATTGCTTCGCATGTCTCTCGAATAATATTGCACACTGTTGCTGCCCCAACCAGATACTGATACGACATTGATATCATTGAGTCGCCAGATGCAAGATACCTACAACAATGCAAGAATACAAACATTTCACGAATACTAATGTAGCGAGTAACAGTTTTGTCTATAAAATGACAGGTAAACGTTAACAAACCTTAATGTAATTGCCAAACATTCTTTCGGTGAAATGCACTCCCGAATAGCATTTTGTTTTATAAGTTGCGGTCCAACAATCGACAACAATTCTTCTAACTGTGTTGCTGACATACGAAAATAATTGTGAAATCGTACTCCATTCTCCATGGTCAGTTTGGGAATGGATACATGGTAAAAACTGTGCTCCACACGATCTCTTAAATACGGTGTCACCCAGTATTGTTTCTTCTTGTAAGCTTTTTTTCTGTTTTCTAACAATATTGGCATTAAAGCAGATAGAATCTGTACTCGTTTTTTCATAACCTCTTTCGCTATTGCCGCCGTCAATATATTTCTCCTTCTTGTCGACAATGTACGGTTACCGTTTAAACGCACTTCGACACGCATCTTTATACTGAACAAATCACAGAATAAGCTAAATGGCACGTAAACGGTGACTGTGGCACACCAACAATTATTGGATAATTGTTTTTATTTTTGATTGACACCTATGGATCCAGCGTTTTTACGCTCCATGAAAATGAAGCGGGAGTATAGCGTCAGCTTTTTTACGCTGTCGCGTCGATTTTCCCTAGGTTATCGTAAAGTGGGAGAAATTGGAGTGGGGGTAAACGGATCTGGCGTTTCGACGCTGCGTGAATTCGCACCTTTATGTGTCTCTCAATAAATGAATTGGGGTACAGATTATTACGCAGGATTTCTTTTACAATGCGAATATTTTCTTTGTGGAATCTGTCATTGGAGAGAAGGATGGCCCTGTCAACAAGGTTGGTGATAATGTTTTTCTTGTATTTTAATGGGTGATTATATAGATAAAAAATTGATATATCTTCCTGAGAAAGTGGGTTTGCCGTACCAATTTGTTATAAGTATACGTTTATCTCTAATAATGCTTGTGTCGAGGAATGAGATTGAGCCGTTATTCTCCAGTTCGTGAGTGAATTTTAAGGGAGGGTGATAGTTATTAAAAACGTTTAAGATCGTGTTGACTTTAAGTGTGGGAACAATCAAGAAAATGTCGTCTACGTATCTGTAAAAAGTTGGAATTTTGAATTTTAGAAGACTAATGCAGTGCGTTTCCAAATCATCCATGACAATGTCGGCAAGAATGGGAGAGAGTGGAGATCCCATTGGGCTAAATCTATGTGTTTGTCCGTTTTTAAAAAATTCGTCAAGGTGTTACTAATGGATGTTTCGTGTGGAATCCACGACTTTTTTGTCAAATTTATAAGAGGGTGACCATCTTTAATCATCCATCGGACCATCTTTCATGTGAGTCACAGATTGATTATATTTTGCACTTATTTATTGTATTATAATACCTTTCAATCATATTATATTGTAGATTTTTGATAAGGACCTGAACTATAGGTCGAAACGTTAAATAAAGCTCCAAGTTTATATTATTGATGCTGGTTTGAAGTCGGCTATTGATTTTACCTTAATTTTATTATCACCGGCAAAGAGAAGATTATACTATCTGTTTTCATTTTTATATCATTTGTCTTGTAGAGATTTGAGTTTATAAAAGGTTTTTTAAATATTGAAACAGTTTTGGATAACAATTCTGTTTTGATAGGAGTGTACTTTTCGTCTTTTTTATCTTCAAAAAACAATTTTTTTTATGATACAATGCGCGATAAAGTAGATACTTTATTTTTTCGAATTCTTTAATTGTGATTTAAACCAGCAGAGAATTATGACATAAACCAATCATCAATACTATAAGTAAAAAATTGCGTTTAGTGGCCGTAATCTCATTTAACACTCCGTCGGGCGCAATATGTTGTAGAACACGATCGGGCGCATTGAGCCTGGGAAGCACACCTTGATCTACTGATCTTTTTTACGCATGTTTACATTTTGACATGACGTATTGAGGGGGCGTGGCAAACTAAAGAATTCGAGGTGTGCCTAATAGATCAGTTGCGCCCGACGGAGTGTTAAAAACCCAAAAATTACAGTTTTTACTGTGACAAAATAGACATAAGATATTAAAAATTAAGAAAAAATACATTTAGTTTTTAATATTTTGTGATCCTCTCTTCCCCTTTTCTCTCCATTTTTTATCATTTCAATAAGTTTTTCAGGATAGTTTTATAGAAGTTTCTAATGGCCTCAGTCTTCTCTCTGACTATTATAAAGAAGATAAATTAAACCGATAACTTTAAATATATGTCAGAGTTAAAATTATTGAAGCTTCTCTTATCCAATTTTTCTGGATTAGATAGGGTCAAGACACAAAAATATTTTATTTACAACAAACAAACACAATTCTAATTCATATTGTAATTGCTCGTAATTCAAGAAACTTAAAAACTTTATTCACTTATAATTATCAAAATTATTAAAAGAAATTATACAAAATAATCATAATAATAATAATAAGTGTATTTTGTAGCAATCACTATTTTATCTTCTTGGTATATTTGTCTTCCAACTCATATAACTTCAAATCGAGTTCTGCCATGGAATAGGTCTAAAATATTATGTTTAATTGTCATTATACAATATCATATATATAAATATTATAAATATACAAGATCTATATTGTGTAATGTACTGTCACACTTCATGCACTCAAAATGAAATAAATATAATTAAACATTAGTGAAAGAAAAAGTGAGAAGTACAAGAGACGCAGTTACAAAGAACAAATTTTATAAGTCACACAAAATAAAAAAGATGTTAACTTGACATAATTATAATTCACATGTAATGGATGAAATTAATAACACTTACCCTTTTCTGGATAGGTTTCATGCTCTTTAAGTTATTGATATTCTCTGTTGTCTATAATAAATATAAAATTGAACATTTTTAACTATATATAAAATTGTTAGAAAAATCGAGTTTAATTAATTTAGATAAATAATAAAAATCTAATATATAATTACATATTAGATTAGAATTATATATAATTAATTTATAATTTATAATTATTTATAATAATTATGTATCTATATAATAATAAAAATTATATTTATATTATTTATATTATATATATCAGTACTCGGAAAACTGCACATTTCAGCCCGATTCCGAAGCGACGGGGAAGTAGCCGCCTAGCGCTCCCCCACTACCGTGCAAGGCTCGACAGCCGAGCCGTCGATCGCTCCTGTGATGCTGTGCCTCAGGAACGTTCTTATATAAAAAATAGGCTAGAGTACCTTTCGCTAAATCGTCCTTGTTAATTTTAATTTTTGAATAGTGGAATTATATAAATAATGGAATATAAAAATTTCTATTATTAATATATTAGGTGTAGTAAAAAGAAATCCATTATTTTTCCAATAGATGGCTTTAGTAATCTGTATCTCGCGTTGTATAAGTGCGATCGGGTTACGCTAGATGGCGTTAGAAAGATAAGATTTCGTACTAAAAAAACTTCTCAGACAGTTTTGTGATTGCTTGACTCAGTATTGTTTGAGCGCGCGTCAAAGATGGACACCAGCAAAGAGAAAATACGCCATATTTTACAGTTTTTCTTCGATAAAGGCGAAAACGCAAGCCAGGCGACTGAAAATGTGAATAGTGTTTATGGTCCTGATACTGTAACAGTCAATCACGCGCAATTTTGGTTTCGTCGATTCCGTTCCGGTAATTTTGATGTCAAAGATGCACCACGTTCTGGAAGGCCAATTGTCGAAAATGTCGATCAAATAATGGAAATCGTCGAGTCCGACCGTCATGTAAGCACTGTTTCGATTGCCCAGGAGCTAAACATTGCACAAAAAACCGTTTGGAACCACTTAAATAAGGCTGGTTACAAAAAGAAGTTTGATGTATGGGTGCCACACGAGTTAACGCAAAAAAACCTCATGGACCAAATTTCCATCTGCGAATCGCTGCTGCATCGCAACAAAATCGATCCATTTCTGAAGCGGATGGTTACTGGTGATGAAAAGTGGGTCACTTACAACAACGTCAAGCGAAAACGGTCGTGGTCGAATCGCAGTAAGCTGGCGCAAACGGTGGCCAAGCCAGGATTGACGGTCAGGAAGGTTTTGCTGTGTGTTTGGTGGGATTGGCAGGGAATCATCTATGAGCTGCTTCTCTACGGCCAAACTCTTAATTCGGACCTGTACTGTCAACAATTGGACCGTCTGAAGGAATCGCCCAGAAGCGGCCAGCTTTGGCCAATAGGAGAGGAATTGTGTTCCATCAGGACAACGCCAGGCCACACACATCGATAGTGACTCGCCAGAAGCTCCGGGAGCTTGGTTGGGAGGTTCTTATGCATCCACCTTATAGTCCAGACCTGGCACCAAGTGATTACCACCTGTTCCTGTCTATGGCGAATGATTTTGCTGGTGAAAAATTCGCCTCAAGAGAAGCTTGTGAAAATCGACTGTCCCAGTTTTTTGCCAATAGGGACGAGGGTTTCTATGAGAGAGGCATAATGAAATTACCTTCAAAATGGCAACAAGTTATCGAACAAAACGGTGCATATTTGACCTAAATCGGATCATTCTAACTATGCTAAATAAAGCCTTCAATTTAATGCAAAAATAATGGATTTCTTTTTACTACACCTTATATTTTATATGCAATCTATAATGCACGTTTTTATAAGTTATAATTTATTTTAAACAACAATCTAAAATGATTACAATTAATAATTTTCCGCATCACCTACGAGGGGTGTTCAAAAAGTAAGTTTCCCTAGTCTGGCAAAAAAAGAAAACACAATTTATAGGCTAAAGTAAAGTAAGGATTTATTGTTTAACTCCTTAACTATTTTTCTACATAGTCACCTTGGACTTGAATACATTTTTCATATCTATTTTCAAGCTTTAACAATCCTTGTTTATAAAAATCCGTGTCCTGTTTTTTAAAAAATGATTTTACAAAGTTTTTGACTTCATCATTTGAATTGAAATGATGGCCACCCAAGCTTTCTTTTAACTTAGGAAAAAGATAATAGTCACTTGTGTGTGTGTGGTGCGAGGTCTGGAGAGTAGGGTGGGTGCTCAAAAATTTCCCATTTGAATTTTTCCAGTAAGGTTTGTGTTTTTTTGGCAGAATGAGGCCGTGCATTGTCATGGAAAAGCATAAATATGCACTATTTCACTGTGAATTTCGTTGCCATTAAGCCCTTTTGCAGTCAAAAAACGAATAACTGCGCGCAATTCACAAGCGGACACGCTCTGCACAGGTAGCTCCATGGTTTCCGAGCTTGTACTGATGAAAAAAATATTTTCGGCAGCCAACACCGGTTCCGCTCTTATCGGTAGACCATAAACTTAAACTATGTTCGGCCTGAACTCACTAGGTGGTGCTAGGGCAAAACGGCAGACTAGGGAAACTTACTTTTTGAACACCCCTCGTATGAGGTACTATTATTGATGCGTTTTTTTTTTCAAGTAGTTTCCCCAGTAGGCTTATTCCAGTAAAAGATAATTAAGTTAATGAAACACGTGGCTTGGCGGAAAACAATATTTTATCGTAAAATATATAAAAACGGTGTAATAGTAATTATGTAATAGTATAATAATCCTACTCTGAGTTATTCGAAGAATGGATAAAAAGGATATGTGCAACCTTTTAATAAGATATGGTAGTAAAATTGTGTAAATAATTTTAAAAAATTACATTAAAATTTTTATACAAATTGGTTTCGATTTTATTCTGCTTTTTTCGTTTTTATTTTACGATAAAACATCGTTTTTCTGCTAAGTCACGTATTTCAGTAACTTAATTATCTTTTACTTCAGAAATCACTTTAAAAAACACATCAATAATAGTACCTCGTGATGCGGAAAACTATTAATTGTAATCATTTTAGATTGTTGTTTAAAATATATTATAACTTATAAAAACATGCATTATAGATTGCATATAAAATATATTAATAATAGAAATTTTTATATTCCATTATTTATATAATTCCATTATTTAAAAATTAAAATTAACAAGGACGATTTAGCGAAAGGTACCCCCCGGCCTATTTTTTATATAGGAACGCTCCTGAGGCACAGCGTCACAGGAGCGATCGACGGCTCGGGCTTGCACGATAGTGGAGGAGCGCTAGGCAGCTACTTCCTCACCGCTGCGGAATCGGGCCGAAATGTGCAAAGTTTTCCGAGCACTGATATATATTTATTATATTATTAATATTATATTATTTATAATTATATAAAAATGTATAATTAAATATTTTATACATGTGTGTATAATCATCAGTTTAAGCACAAATACATACGCACAAATACAAAATACATGCAATAAAAATAAAATTCTCCTTCTTTCTTTTATAACTATTAAATTTGGTTAGATAATAAATTTGTTAGATAAGTTAAATTTTATTAGATATGTAAATAGTGTTACTGAGGTACATATGACTATGAATAAAAAAATAGGTAAAATTGGTATACCCAAAATTCCTTATATTCCGGTGATATGCTTTCTAAATACAATATCCTGTCTTCAATATTTTTCAATCTTTCATAAATATCTCTAGCCACTGGTTTGTTAATCCCAATTATATGTTCTGTTGCGGAAATTCTGTTATCCAATATAGGAAGACAGCCTGAAGAGTTAGAGCATGTATTACTCGTAACTGATTTGTGTAAAGTTGATTGATCAATAGTTTGAGGTCCCCATACGTTTAATACTCTGTGAACTAAAAATAATTATAAATATACATATATTAAAACTAATCACTTAAGAGGTCTTGTATATTTCTGTAATGCATAAAAAAAGAAAAATCAAACAAAAATAAGTGCTCTTATATATTTAAAATATTATAATTAAAAATTCAGTTAGCAAATAAATTGTTAAATATGAAATTATAAATCTTGATGACATTGAATTATATATCATAAAATTATACATCATACATCAATAAAGTATAATGTTACAAACTTGTAATCCAATTTAAATTTATGAAGAATAGTAAAAGCATTATCTATATCAATTATCGTAGGTCATAATGTCAGAGCAAATGAATTTTATACAAATAATACATATATACATATATAACAATATAATTCTTCTAAAATCATCGAATGAAATATATTAGTTTTATAAATCAAATTGTAAAATACAATAAACAGTGTATAACAAATCAAAATATATTCGTAGAAATTAATGAAAAAAAATTGTAAAATATTGACAAAATGAATAAAACATACAATGAATGAATATGAAATCATGCAATAAAAGATTAAATTACATTATTTAACATTGTTACCTTTTACATGACTTTTGGAATCTTTTTGGCGAATAAGAATGGCATCTACTCTTGCACAAGAATTTTTGTTATCATCACTTTTTTCACTGTGAATATATTTATAGCATATTAATCAATTACAATTGCAATTTGTAATTATATATATATATATATATATATATATATATATATATATATATGAGTACACACACTATAATTATATAATAAAAACGGGGTTGTTTAACAGTCTCACAGGTAAATTCTTTTTCTTTTATTTTATTAATAATAAAATAACTAACCTATGGCGGCAAAATTCTTGTACATTCACAGTATTCACTTGCTGACGTTTTCTTTCGATAAACGACTCTATTCTATGATTCAGTTCTTCTGAATTCGCTCGAATTTGTATAAGATTTGGATCGATAACGTCTTTATTTGGTATTTTTTCATTTATATTTGCAGCTGTCCGAGTATCTTCTTTTTTCAAAACTGTAAATTTAGTAACATTCCATTTTTAATCCGTTATTGCTATAATTTACATGCTATGTTAACTATATTAATTAAATAAAAGATATGTTGTATTTAGTTTTGTGTTATTCCTAATGCTATATTACATATTTTATAAATAAACACAATGCAGTAAACAGGAATTATTATATTTCTGATTAAAGTTTATATTTATTTAATAAAGATATAAAGATATATTTTTAAAATAAAATTTAAAAAATTATAAATATTCATGCAAACATATACAGGGTGTCCCATTATAAAACATCGTCGAATATTTCGAAAACCAAGGGAGAGAAAAATTTTTCAGACAAAAGTTATTTGGTTTCGAGGGGCCCATAAGATGATACCATTGGTTTGACCTTGAAGAATTATTTGAAAGTTACATGAAAGTCACCTCAATTTTTTTAAATGGCATCCCCTATTTTTTATTACATATTCTTGTAGCTGACTTCAAGAGCTTTCCAAAACACTATAATAAAGTATTTTTTTATTAAGTATTTTCCGAGTTATAAAGCTTGAAATAATTTCATAATTTTACATAAACTGTAAAATATCTCGTAAAATATTTACTTTTCGATGACCTTACCTCAATACTTTTATGCACAGAATAATGAGAGGAACCAATTGGTGTCAAGAAAACACATAGTAGTTTTTAAGAAAAAATATGCAATTTGTAACTAACAATTACATATATATATACAGGGTGTCCCATTATAAAACATCCAGTCGAATATTTCGAAAACCAAGCCCGGGAGAGAAAAATTTTTCAGACAAAAGTTATTTGGTTTCGAGGGGCCCATAAGATGATACCATTGGTTTGACCTTGAAGAATTATTTGAAAGTTACATGAAAGTCACCTCAATTTTTTTAAATGGCATTCCCTATTTTTTATTACATATTCTTGTAGCTGACCTCGAGAGCTTTCCAAAACACTATAAATAAATGTTTTTTCGTTAAATATTTTCCGAGTTATAAGGCTTGAAATAATTTCTTAATTTTACATAAACTATAAAATATCTCGTAAAATATTCACTTTTCGATGATCTTACCTCAATACTTTTATGCACAGAATAATGAGAGAAATCAATTGGTGTAAAGAAAACACATAGTTGTTTTTAAGAAAAAATGTGCAATTTGTAATTAACAATTACATATATTTTCTTAAAAACAACTATGTGTTTTCTTTACACCAATTGATTCCTCTCATTATTCTGTGCATAAAAGTATTGAGGTAAGGTCATCGAAAAGTGAATATTTTACGAGATATTTTATAGTTTATGTAAAATTAAGAAATTATTTCAAGCCTTATAACTCGGAAAATATTTAACGAAAAAACATTTATTTATAGTGTTTTGGAAAGCTCTTGAAGTCAGCTACAAGAATATGTAATAAAAAATAGGGGATGCCATTTAAAAAAATTGAGGTGACTTTCATGTAACTTTCAAATAATTCTTCAAGGTCAAACCAATGGTATCATCTTATGGGCCCTTCGAAACCAAATAACTTTTGTCTGAAAAATTTTTCTCTCCCGGGCTTGGTTTTCGAAATATTCGACTGGATGTTTTATAATGGGACACCCTGTATACAGGGTTGGGCAAAAGTCCGGAAACGGTCAAATATCTTGAAAAGGATCAACTATAGCGAAAAATATGTAAGTAGCAAAGTTGTAGGGCTTAATAAAATGTACCTAATGATGGCTAAAAATTTGACTTTGGGTGGAGGACGAAGATCATATGAAGGTCAAATTGAATTTTTTAAATGGAACTGCCTACTTTTTATTGCATATTCTTGTAGCTTATCTCAAGAGCTTTCCAAAACACTATAATAAAGTATTTTTTTATGAAGTATTTTCCGAGTTATAAAGCTTGAAATAATTTCTTAATTTTACATAAACTGTAAAATATCTCGTAAAATATTTACTTTTCGATGACCTTATCTCAATACTTTTATGCACAGAATAATGAGAGGAACCAATTGGTGTCAAGAAAACACATAGTTGTTTTTAAGAAAAAATATGTAATTGTTAGTTACAAATTGCATATTTTTTCTTAAAAACAACTATGTGTTTTCTTGACACCAATTGGTTCCTCTCATTATTCTGTGCATAAAAGTATTGAGGTAAGGTCATCGAAAAGTAAATATTTTACGAGATATTTTACAGTTTATGTAAAATTAAGAAATTATTTCAAGCTTTATAACTCGGAAAATACTTCATAAAAAAATACTTTATTATAGTGTTTTGGAAAGCTCTTGAGATAAGCTACAAGAATATGCAATAAAAAGTAGGCAGTTCCATTTAAAAAATTCAATTTGACCTTCATATGATCTTCGTCCTTCACCCAAAGTCAAATTTTTAGCCATCATTAGGTACATTTTATTAAGCCCTACAACTTTGCTACTTACATATTTTTCGCTATAGTTGATCCTTTTCAAGATATTTGACCGTTTCCGGACTTTTGCCCAACCCTGTATATATATGTACGTACACACACACACACGTCGCATTTCACGCATCGTGCATACGCACACGCTCACGCACGCACTCACGCATTCACGCACGCACGCACGCTCTCACGCATTCACGCGCGCGCGCGTGCGCTGCGCGCGCGCGCGCACGCACGCACGCACGTACGTGCGCACCGCAGGTTTCGCATTACACACACAGGTGTTTCATTTTAATAGCCCCAGACAAATATCTCGAAAAATATGAAAGAAATGGAAAAACATTTTAGACAAAAGTTGTTTGGTTCGAAGGGGAATGTAAGATGATGTCATTGGTTTGACTTTGAGTGAACGTGCCAAGATCACGTAAAGGTCACCTTCAATTTCTTGACTTAAATGAAACCCCCTATTTTTCATTAGACATTCTTGTAGCTTATCTCGAGAACTTTCCAAAACACTATAATAAAGTATTTTTTCATAAAGTACTTCTTGAGTTATGAGATTTGAAAGATACAATATTTTGATAAAATACAAAATATCTTGAGAAACATTCAGTTTTCGGTAATCTTATCTTGATACTTTTTTCCACAGAATAATGAGATCAATCCATTGGTGTAAAAAAACAAATGGTTGATTTGAAAAAAAAAATACCAAACCCCAAGTATATAATTTGCATACTTTTCCCGTGGCCTTCCTCTACTTACAACTTTTCGAGGTTGTACTTTGAGGTGAGGTCTAACTTCTTTTGGTGCTATTGTTGTTGATGTATAATTTTAAGACTAAGCATAGGAACTATATTTGCAAGATGATCATCGGTATCTTTATTTAATTCATCTTTGATAGTGTTTAATGGAATTTCTTGAAAGGTCTGTTACACTAACTGACATAAATTCATCTTTTGTGAAAATGTTTTCATTAAAAGGAACAACTCCTGAGAGCAATTAAATCCTTTTATTATATTATTTGGAACAAAAGCTTGCGGATATGCACTTCCGATGAAAGTAGCATTTCATAAATTGACCTTAATGACAGAAGGACGCATTTCGTATTTAATAAACTTCTACTGTTCGAAAAACACGTCGAAAAAAGAATAGCTTGGCGCAAAAAAATTTGACTTGCGATTGGGAAAATATAACAGATATAATCAGTAACAGATATTGTATTAACTAGTCAAAGGTACAATATCTGTTGTTAGTTAAAGGTACAACACTGCTCATTTTCTATTTCTATTTGTTGTTAATTTTATAATTTGTAGGTTAAGATTGACAACGTTGAACTTTGAACAATTTTTTTCAAATAATTACTTAACAATATAGGCAATTCAAATGTAAAA